>CM053588.1:119665278-119687377 GCA_028646515.1 Pseudochirops corinnae | reverse complement strand
TACACATACACACACACATATATAAAACACAGCTCTTTTTTGTAGTATCAGAGACCAAGAAAATAAGAGGGCACACATTAGTTGGAGAATGACTGAACAAACTGGAATGTGAATATATTTAAACATTATAAGAAAATGTTATCATAGGTAAAAATGAAAAAGATAGTTTCAGAGAAAGGAAGACTTTTATGAACTAATTCAGAGTGAAGTGAGAAGAACTAGGAGACTAATTTTATGATAACACCAACATTTACATAATAATATACCTACATAAATACAAACAATTTTCAAAGACAACAACTTAAACTAACAAAGATTCTAGAGGACCAAAAATGAAACATAAATAAACCCCTATCTCTGGATAGATACGATGGACTCCAAATGTAGAATAATGCATGCATTTTTATAAATGACCAACGCTGGAATTTGTTTTGGTTGACTATGCATATTTGTTATGAAGA
This sequence comes from Pseudochirops corinnae, assembly GCA_028646515.1. Classification (NCBI taxonomy): domain Eukaryota; kingdom Metazoa; phylum Chordata; class Mammalia; order Diprotodontia; family Pseudocheiridae; genus Pseudochirops; species Pseudochirops corinnae. Next base: position 119,686,916 of record CM053588.1, on the reverse strand, counting down.
TAAAAAAAATATCAATGGTGGGGGGAGAGGGGGAGGTGAGAGACAGAAAGAGAGAGATAGATGTTTGTTAATTGGAGAAAAGTAAAATAAAATGCAAATCATGTAAAAATAAAATCAATTCAGAATTTTAACAGATATACAACCAATGAAACTTGTAATCTTATCGCCTTCTTTTAAATATTTTTGTGCAATATTAAGACAGAGTCTCCCAGCATATTTAGGGTATATTAGGGCACTGTATTTGTGTTGCTCCTGATGTACTTGTAAAAATGGTCTCCTGTAAAACTATATAGTTCGCTTGTCTTCTGTGTATCCTTTTCTCAATGTGACTTTTGCAGATGAATCTCAGGTTTCAGAGAAAGGCTACATCTCTCCCTTCAAGTTTCTAGTGTACACCTGAAGAATCATGAGTGATTCTATAATTCTGTCACTGGTATGATTCCCTCCAAGGTTATCAGAGGCAAATCAATTTAGTTATCCCAATTTAAGTAGTTTTTTTTGGCATTAAGATGGTACAGTAAGAAAAGTTGGTACAAAAGATCCCCTAAACTAAGAAGAGCAAAAACAGAGAAAGAAAACTATAGACCAACATCCCTAATTAATATTGATACAAAATTTTTAAATAAAGCACTAGCAATAGGAATAAATGGGGCTTTCCTTAAAAAGACAAATAACATCTACCTAAAGCCATCAGTAAGCATTATCTGTAATGGAGATAAGCAAGAAGCCTTGCCGATAAAATCAAGGGTGAAGCAAGGATGTCCATCATCACCACTGATAATCAATATTATGCTAGAAATTCTTGCTATAGTAATTAGAGAAGGCAAAGAAGTGGAAGGAATTAGACTAGTCAATGAGGAAACAAGCCTATCACTCTTTGCAGATGATTTGATAGTATATTGAAAAAATACTAGAAAATCAACTAAAAAAAATAGTTGAAACAATTAACAATTTTAGCAAAGTTGTAGAATATAAAATAAACCCACACAAGTCCTTAGCATGTCTATATATTACCAACAAAGTCCAGTGGGAAGAGATAGAAACAAACATTCCATTTAAAATAACTGCGGGCATTGTAAAATATTTGGAGGTCCAGCTGTCAAGACAAACTTTGGAACTATATGAACACAATTTCAAAACACTTTTTACACCAATAAAGTCAGACCTAAAAAACTGGAGAAATGTTAATGGCTTATGGGTAGCTTGAGCCAACAAAACAAAAATGACAATTCTCTTTATCAATTTGTTTGTTCAGTGCCATATCAAACTACCAGAAATGTTTTTTTTTTTTAGTGCTAGAAAGAATAATTACAAAATTCATCTGGAAGAACAAAAGGTCAAGAGTATTAATTTTTTTAAAATGTGAAGATGGCGGGGCCTAGCACTACCAGTTGTAATCTTCAAAATGATCTGGTACTGGTTAAGAAGAAGAGTGCTGGATCAGTGATGAGGTACACAATACATAGCAGCACATCATCATAATAATCTAGTGTTTGATAAACCCCAAAATCTAAGCTTTTGGGACAGAACTCATTATTTGGCAAAAATTTCTGGGAAAACTGGAAAATAGTTTGGCAGAAACTAGGTATAGACTAAGATCTCACAATATATATGAAGGTCAAAATTGGTACATAATTTAGACATAAAGGGTAATGTCACAAGCAAATTAGGAGAGCACAAACAATTTTACTTGTCTATGGATGAGGAAGAATTTATGACCAAGAAAGACATAAAGAATATTGTAGAATACAAAATAGGTAACTTTTATATGAAATTAAAAAGTAGTCAAGATTAAAAAATAAGTAGGAAAGTGGGGGAAATTTACGGCAAGTTTTTCTTATAAATACCTCATTTCTCAAATATATAGAGAACTGAGTAAAATTTATAAGAATATGATTTATAAACTAATAAATGGTTAAAGGATATGCACAGGTAGTTTTCAGATAAAGAAATAAAAGCTACCTATAGTCATAAAATGCTCTAAATCACTATTGATTGGGGAAATATAAATTAAAACTACTCTGAGGTACCACCTTACGCCTATCAGATTGGGAAATATGACAGAAAAGGAAAATGATGAGTGTTCGAGGGAATGTGGGAAAACTGGGACACTAATGTACTATTGGTAGAGTTGTGGACTGATTTAATAATTCTATAGAGTGATTTGGAGCTATGCTCAAAGCGGCATGAAACTGCATTCCCTTTGACTCAGCAGCAACACTACTAGGTCTGTATCTCAAAGAGATTTTTTTTAAGAAGGCAGAAAGAAGTATATGTACAAAAATGTTTATAGAGGTTTTTTTCAGTGGTGGTGAAGGATTGGAAATTGAAGGTATGATGAAAAATATTATCCACTTCCAGAGGAAGAACTGATAAGAGTTTGAAAGCAGATGGAAGCATGCTTTTTAAACTTTCTTTTTCTGGGGGGAGGAGTGTTTCTGTGCTTTCTTTTGTAATATGGCTAATATGAAAATATGTTTTATATTACTGCACATGTACAATAGATATAAAATTGATTACTTTCTCAAGGAGGGAAGAGAAGAGGGTGGGAAAGAATTTGGAACTCAAAATTTAAAAATGAATATTAAATGGTTTTTCTATGTTTTTGAGAAAAAGTAAATTAAAATAGCAAAAAAATAAATGTATCAGGACTCAGAGATTTTCCTATTCTGTCACTGTCCATCATGGTTAAGTCTCTGTTCTGGAAATAGTTGGCTGTAAATAATGAATATGATTTTAGGAAACCATCACATCTTTGTGAGTGAGAAAAATAAGGACAGTTTCTGGATAGATGCCATGGGGCTGCTCCTCATGATCTTCTCCTTACAATTCTTGTGACTGGGAAATCTTCATTAGTGCTGACAGCCCTTTGGAGAGGGAGGTTTGTGGTACAAAGCAGGAGGCAGCATTCTCATACATACTATATGCCAGATGTATGATTCTTTGGTTGAAGATTCTGAAATGAGAAAAATATAGCTTACCCATCTGTAAAATCAGAGAGAGACTATAGATCATCTCTACACTCATGTTTCTATGACATTCAGTGTTTTTTAACAAGAAACTTTGTTTTCTTTACAAGCCTAGGGTTTGTTGTAGTGGAAATTTTCAGGACCCTTTCTATGCTTTTTGTTTAATTTTTTAGTACTGAAGAATTTCATAGGATTGAACTAGCAAAACATGCCATTCAGGTAGCTCTTTTTGGGGTAGAATCAGGAATAACCCTACCACAGTCCATATTAAAGAGCTTTGAAATTTCATTTACATATGGAGGAGGTAGCTGAGGGAAAAATAGCTAAAACAGAAATTACTAGACTTAGATTTAACTTCTGGATTTGCTAATTATTAGGCACTTATCATCTAATTATGAGACTCAGTTTACTCATCTCCAAAATATGGGAGATTTACTAGATAATTTCTAAGGCCTCTTCCTGTGGTGAGGCATGTTGAGACCAAAATTTGAAAACATTGAGTTTTAGTATACCGTAAGCTCAAAATGAGTCTGGTTTGGAAGCCAACAACTCTAATATCATCTTGGGCTACATTAAGAGAGGCAAAGCTTCCAGGGAGACTAAGGTTATAGTCCCTCCATTGTACTCTTTACCTTGGTCAGACCACACCTAGAAACATTGTCTTCAGTTCTGGGCATAACAGTTTAAGGACATTCATAAGCTGGAGAGTGTTCAAAAGAGGGCAACGGGGATGTCCAAAGGCCTTGAGCTAATGTCATGTGATTAAGACTGAAAGGACCAGGGATGTTTAGCTTGGAGAAAAGACTCAGAGAGGCCCATGTTTGCTTTTGGATCCCAGTGATCAGAACCAGAAGTTATGAAGGGTGGTTAAAAAGTGGGATATTTCAGCATGACATGAGACATAATGTCCTACAATGAGAAAAATCCCAAAGTGAGGTGAACTGTATTGGGAAATGATGTGTTCCCCTCCATTAGAGATCTTCATATAAACTCTGGATGAGCATTTGTTTCTATCAGGTATTACTTTTGGGTACAGATTAGACTCAGTGGTTACTGAGGTCATTCCCAACTCTAAAAATTCTGTAACTGTATGAATGCAGTCAGACTTTTCCTGTGCACATTAAACAGCATGCAAATGATTCCCCAGTAATATATTATCATCATCCAATGATACTGGGTTCCTTTCCTGCCAGCTTTCTAATATTTATATCTCTCAGTTCACTTCAGTCTATTTTCAATCCGTGTGATGTTTGAGCCAATTCAAGTGAACTCCAATAGTAAAATTTCATGAGACATGACATTAACTGTTCCACTAATGTCCTAACTTATAACATCTGCTCCATCTCCTACCAACCCTATAATTCTTTCTCTGAAAGAGAAGAGATAAAATTGGTGTGACCTAGCTGGTGTTTCTACACTCAACTGATTTTGTTGAATTCAGTTTAAATGAATGGATTTTTTTTTTAAAAACAAACAGTTTTTCAAATCTACATGAGGAGTCCAAAAAAAGAAATCTCATGCAATTCAGTTTTAACTGCATTTTACACTTTTCAAACAGTTGCTTTTGTGTCAATTGAATGTGGAATAAAGTGCCACATATCAATGGAAAACTATTCCTCAACGGGCTTCTGTGGAGAGCACAATCAGTGTGCTTCACATAAATTATTTTCAATATCATCATTGGCAATCCTACAGTAAAACAAAACACAACGAAACAACCAAAAATCAACTCACTTTGATGCCTCATTGTAGCATGAGTGAGTGGCCTAAGGACTTAAAAGAGGTGGAAGAGTTTCTTATTTTTCTTTGCTTTTTGGACGGTGGAGGAGGGGAAGGTGGGCCAATTGGATTTAAGTGACTTGCCCAAGGTCACATAGGTAGTTTTTGGTGTTAAGTGTCTGAGGCCAGATTTGAACTCAGGTCCTCCTGACTCCAGGTCTGGTGCTCTGTTCACTGAGCCACCTAGCCACCCCAAATATTTTTTTTTTTTTGCTTTTTGGAGGGGGAGGGCAGGGCAATTGGGGTTAAATGACTTGTGCAAGGTCACATGGCTAGTAAATGTTAAGTGTCTGAGGATGGATTTGAACTCAGGTCCTCCTGATTCCAGGGCCAGTATTCTATTCACTGAGCCACCTAGCCTCCCCTAAGACTTTCTCCCACTGTAACAGGAAATTTGTTAAAAAGTCAAGAAGAGATAGAGCAGCTAGGTGGCACAGTGGATAGAGTGCCAGGTCTGGAGTCAGAAAGACTCATTTTCCTGAGTTCAAATGTGACCTCAGATAGTTACTAGCTGTGTGACCTTGGGCAAGTCTCTTAACCTTGTTTGTCTCAGTTTTGTCATTTGTAAAAAGTATCTGGAGTAAGAAATAGCAAAGCGCTCTGGCATCTTTGCGAAGGAAATCCCAAATGAGGTCACAAAGAATCAGAAAAGACTGAAAATGACTGAACAACAACAAGAGATGAATGTAATGATTGCTTAGAAGAAAGGAAGGCCCATCTTAGGTTAAATAGCCTGAATTTATAGTGAACATGGCTTACATGCCTTCCTAACTTTCTATAGCAATGCTTGACAGTCAGGGAACAGGAGAAGAAAAAGCATAATGGGAATTACCAAGGGCTGGAAATTAGTAAAAATCGAAGTGGTAGAAGGTCAAGAAATTGAAGGATTCAGGAGTTACAAGTGAGAGAACTCAATAAAATGATTGACTGGACCTGTGATTTGGTAGGAAGGCAAAGAAAGTCAGATGAGAAGTGTTGTATAGAAAGAATGGGGAGGGCTTGAGTGGCTAGACATCCTGATGGAATTGGGAAGTGAGGTCATGGGATCCTAGATTTAGAGTCAGAAGGAACTTCAGAAGAGAACTAGTACAAGTCTTTCATCTTACAATAGAAGAAACTCATAAATGAGTGGAGTCAGAGTGATTACAACATGAGGCGAAATGATGTATATAGAAAGTACTTTGTAAGCTTTAATGTGACATACAAATGTCAACTATAATTATTATCTTGGAGGTGGAATAGTTTTGAGGAATGATGATGTGTGTAGTATGTTCATACTTATTCAGTGTGTCGATAGAGATAGACTAAATCATGTCAACTTTATCTCTTCTTTTTTGGAGATAAAAATATTTTAGTGGATGGAGCAGATGTTATGTATCAGGACATTAGTAGAACAGTAAAAATCATTTCTCATGAAATTTTACTACTGAAGTTTGTTTAATTGGGTTAGGACCATTACATGGGATGAAAGTGAACTGAAAATGAACTGAAATACATAAATACAGTGCTCCAACCATGGTAAAAGTGTGTACATATGTGTATGCATATATACACACACACACACATATATATATATGTGTACATAAACAATATATATTTCTATGTATATGCTATTTTCTGGTCACACATGACTCTGTATTTATGCAGTTGATTTTTAAACCCAAGCATGTCTTTATATTTATCCTTATTACTTTTGATTTTGATTTGTTTTTTTTTTCCCCTAGCATTTATATATAATACTTCAAGGTTTGCTAGATGCTAAATATTATCTTATTTGATCTTCACAACCGACTTGGTTGGTAGGTACTATAATTATCCCAATTTTGTAGATTAGGAAACTGAGGCAGGCTGAGGTGAAGTGACTTGTCTGGAGCCACAGAGCTAGGAAGGATCTGAGTTTGGGTTTAAGTTCAGGTCTTCTTCCTTACTCTAGAGCTAACACTCTATCCACTCTGCCACCTAGATGGGGCCCATTATACTAGACTGTCAATATCTTTTTGGATGCTGATTCTGTCATCTATCCTGTTATCTACTTCCACTAGCTTTATGTCAACTACAGGTTTGATTTAGTAAATCGTACACCCCTTAATTCATGTCACTGACTGAGATTGAACACAACTAGGGCATGTATCTGGGACACTTCAATTCAGTCCTCCCAGGTTGCCCAAGATATATTAATCATATAATCTTTGGACCTAGTCATTTACTCAATTAAAAATTCACCTGAATGTACTAGCAGTACAGTGCCTGGCACATAGTAAATATTATTATTATTATTGCTATTAAGCTTGTGACTATCCATCTTGTCCATAAGGATATCGCAGATTACTTTCTGAGATGCCTTGAATAAATCAGCATATTGTGTCAAGGACATTTTCAAAAAGTGAAATGAAATTAGTCTATAATGATCTATTCTCAGTGAAGCCATTCTGGTTTTTAGTGATCATCACCTCTCCTTTTAAAGGTTCACAAAACATCTTTAAATTGTATTTCATAATTTTTCTAGGAATCAAAGTCAAGCTTACCAGGCTGTAGCTTTCAGATACTACCTTCTCTTTTGAAAATTTGTTCTTTTCTAGTCTTGAGACCCTTTTCTATTCCTCAAGATCTTTCAGAAATTTCTGATGGTGATTTAGCAATCACAGACCAATTTTATTCCATACCCTAGGTTACAGGTTTTCTGGGCCAAGTGGCTTAAAGCTATTAAGAATACTTAGATGATCTTTGAGCATTTGTCTATCAGTCAGTCTGTCAATTAACATTTATTAAATGCCTATTATAATATAAAATCAAATAAAAGTTGTATAATTTGACTTGCTTTCTCCTATCTGTTGCTATCAGAGCAATTCAGTCTGTTGTGGATTTGATGACTCAAGGGAATGGGGTTAATTTGATGTAAATTATGCTGGTGGTTTTTGTACAGCTCAAATACACAGAACACTCTGGGTCCTTGCGGTCAGTTTTGTCTAGTGTAAACGGTTTCTGTTTTATTTGTACATTGCAATTCTTAAATGTCTCTATTACTTACTTCTTGGGTTGAGGCATTGACAGACAATGTCAATGATCAAATATTCTGTAGCATTATAAACTTTTAAAGCTGCAAAGGACCTAAAAGATCATCTAGTCCAACTGTTCCATTTTCAGATGAAGAAATAGCAGGTCAAAGAGATAAAATGACTAGTTCATGGCTATTCAACTAGTTAGCACGAGGTGACTGGAAATAGAAACCAAGTATACCACCAATATATTCTATTGAAACCTCAAGACAAGTTAAATTGACCATATTCACTAGTTACTTGGCGGGACCCAAAGACAATAGGCCACAGCACAGTCAGTCAAAAAACATTAAATACCCAATATATGCCAGACACTGTGTTAAGCTTTGGGGATACAAAAAGAGGAAAAAGACAGTTATTACTTTCAAGGAGTTCATAATTTAATGGGAAGAGGGAGACAACGAATATATACAAACATACTATATACAACTTAAATAAGGGTAATTAAGAGGGAAGGTACTAGAATTAAGAGGAGATGGAAAAGACTTCCTGTAGAAGGTAGGATCTTAGCTGGAACTTAAAGGAATCAGATAGGTCAGTAGTTAAGAGTGGAGGAGAGAGAACATGGGGGACAGTGAGAGAAAATGCCTGGAGCCAAGAAATGGATTGTCTTGTTAATGGAAAAGAAAAGAGGATATTGGCACTGGACTGAAGAGTATGTGGTGGGGAGAAAATTGTAAGATAGGAAATGGAAAGATAGGAGGGAGATAAATTATACAGGGCTTTGAATACCAAAAAGATGACTGTATTTGATACAAGGAAACAAATTTTGATTAAAGCAGAAATAAGGAACATTCTGGATTGTGAGGACTTCCTGGGATAGGACATTCCTGGTTGGTGTGCTAAGTGGTTTGGGGGAGAACCTGAGCATATAGGGGCTAGGAGCTAAGAGACTCTGAAAGAGGATATAAAGATTGAGGATAAGTCTCTCCTATATCATAGTCTGGACTTAGGGAGCCCTAAAGATACCCAAAGTATGACTATTTAGTGTCCTATTTTCAGATCTTCCCTGTGTACAAAAAAGGGTTCTGCTCATTCAAACCAAGAAGTGAAAATGAGGAAAGAAGGAAGAACTAGGACTTCGTATTTAAAGGAGTTTGAAAAAGAGAAAAAATGAAAGTACTAGAAAACAAATGGGGAAAGGACATCAGATGAAAGCTAAGTGGTAGGATATGACATTATGGGCTGGACTTCAAAGCTCCTACCTTATTTCTCTGGAGGGCTATGCTTCTGATCCTCTATAAGCAATAAATCAGAGCAGTGAGATTTCTCCTGGTTACAGCTAAGAACAAGGCAGACTGTTCGGAAGGCCTCCTACAAGCTGTGACATTTTGCGGTTCATGTTCACAACAAGGTCAATGCCCCTTCAAACCAACCAAGATAATTGGCCAGAAGAGAGGACTTAGGCAGCCTAAGAGACTGCAAACTGTAGTTTCAAATTCACTTATCCCATAGCAGATTTTCAACCTCTTTTGGCCAAGGGGAATTGGAATGGCTTGTGTTTAGTACATATTTATGGGAACTGTTTCTGCAGACTCAGTCTTTTGAGAAGAATGGAAATGAAGGGGAGCAATTAGACTGAATTTAGAGGTGGGGCACCTAAAGACTGACAGAATATGGAAATGAGTATACCCATTATGGGACTACAATAAATACTAAGAAGTTGTGATTATATAAATGCTTATCTTTAAGCTCTAAGTCACACTTTTCTCATCTGCAAAATGGGGATAATTTTTTTTTCTGTTTATCTTACAGGATTTTTGTGAAGATGGTTTTTTAAAACTATATAATGCTATATATGTATAAGTATTATTCTTATTCAATATTCTTATTTTGAGTATTGCCTTTAGAATAGCTTGGGAGTAATAATGACATCTGACAGGCATACAATATTTAAAAGTTTTGTACTTGACATATGATTGTCTCCTTTGAGTCGTACAACAGTTCTTTGAGGTAAGGGCTATAATTATTGTTATCCCAATTTTATGGATAAGGAAACTGAGACTGAGGGTAGCTTGTGTACTGTCAGAAATGTCTGAGGGAAAATTTGAACCTAGGCCTTCCTGACTCCAAGCCCAGCATGGTGTCAGTAGCACAATGCTACCCACTATTTCTCAGTCAAAAGATACCTTCCATTGTCATATCCATCTTCCCCACTGCTTTTACCTATGGAGTGAAACAAGATTTCTAGCTACCTTGCTACCTTGCCATCAAATGATGTACTGGAAGAATATCAACACTATTACTCTATGGAATTATTTCTACAGTGATTACAGATTGAGTCCATTGCAAGCATTGCAATCATATTCATGTTCTAGGCTAATTTGGGGCTTAGAGAAAGTAAGAGGTACTGTTAGTAGTGTCTGCTTCCCCACTTGCACCCATTAGGTTAGTAAAGGTGGAAGTTTCCCAGGGAGCAGCTAGACATGAGGGAAGGAAGGACAAGGCTAGAAACAGAAGTTACAGAAACATAGTTGAAACTTAAGATCCTAAGATGCAAAGCTGGGAATAAGATGGGGGAGGAGTACGGGAGTAAGGAATGACCTTAGAGAACATCTTATCTTGTTCAGCTCTTACAATTTACAGATGAGGAAACTGAGGCTAAGTGAGATTAAGTAACTTATTTAAGATCACACAGCAGCAAAAGATAGTAGATTGAATACTTGTCTTGGACTCAGGAAGATCTAGGTTCACTTACCATTTGTGACACATACTGGCTACATGACTCTGAGAAAATTACTTAACTTAGCTCAGTGCCCATAGGAAACTCTCTAAGACTATAAATTGTAAAAAAGTTGCCAATAAGCATTGGCAGGAGTTTCCTTATTTTGAGTTCCCTGTATCAATGGAATCATAGGTCCAACCCCATTCCATTCCATACATTCCATCCCAGGTAATAAATAAGTACTGATAGTTGATCTTATATACATATACACATATAAATACATACATACATACATACATACATACATTGGTGTGTATATATTTACTGTTTGACTATTTATGCCCTACTTTGGAGATTGGGCTCTCACTTTTCTTTTCCATGTGGGCATTCATGGACATTTCCTCTACTGATGATAAGAAAGAAATTGTCAAATATCATTCCACTTCAGATTTCCAGGAATCTTTGAATTCAATCATGATCTTTCAGATCCTGAGGTGGGATGGGGGCAGAGTTAGACACTACATTCAGGCTGCTAACAAGGTGTAGCAATTCCCATTTCCCTTTTCTTCCACAGTATAATTGTGAAAATCCAGAATTAGGTTTTCCTGACCTAAGTTAGTTTACTCAGAATTTAAGTTCCTCCTTACCTTCCCATGGGGATTTTACCTTTCTAAGCCATCTGAACCATAGGTTCTTAAAAGTGTGTGTTTGTGTGTGTGTGTGTGTGTGTGTGTGTGTGTGTGTGTGTGTGTGTGTGAGAGAGAGAGAGAGAGAGAGAGAGAGCTGGAGTTTGCAGCAATGTGTCCTGTCTGCATCTGATCTGAACAAGCATACAGAAGCATGAGGTGAGCCTACACCTGCCCTTGATGCCTCAGAAGTTTGCATTCTGTGATGATGAGGATCTCTAATTAGGCTGGAAGAGAAGATGTTTTAGGGCAGTAGTTCTCAACCTGTGGGGCACGACCCCTTTGGGGATTGGATGACCCTTTCACAGGGGTCACCTAAGACCATCAGAAAACACATATTTCTCATGGTCTTAGGAACGGAGACACCGCTCCTCTATCTGTCTCCAGGTGGGTCTGCCTACATATGAGTATTAAAGGGTCGCGGCATCAGGAAGTTTGAGAACCACTGTTTTAGTGGGTCAGTGGGTTTAGTAGGGTCAGTTTTAGAAGTCAGTGGGTGTGCAAAACAGATCGATCTGATCTCTTTCCTTTTCAGGAAACTCAAAGTAGTACTATCTCCAAGATCCAGGTGGAGGGAAGGATGCATGTCCTATCTCCCACCTAGTACCATAACTCCCATTAGTAAATGGACACCTTTGCTTTATTGTGGGATTTGTGTGTGTGTGTGTGTGTGTGTATGTGTGTGTATGCGTGTGTGTGTGGTCTGTGATGAAAGTGTCTGGGTGGCAACCTTGTGACATCCAAATCATCTTAGAAGCCTGTGAGGAAAACTATGACATAAGTAACAGTATAATCCACCTGAGTGAGTAGTAGTTCCCACTCAAGAGATGGTGGCAAATGGATATAGGGCAAAAATTATCTGAGGAAAGGCAGATTCATGTAGTATAAAAGATTTTTTCAGGGAGAAGCCAAGAATTCTAGAAAAGCACCATCTCTCAAATTTCACAAGGACTCTGTAAAGGGGGGAAAGGACTTTCCAGTACAGCAGTGGTTCTCAACCTTCCTAATGCCATGACCTTTTAATATACTTCCTTGCGTTGTGCTGACCCCCAACCATACAATTATTTTCGTTGCTACTTCATAACTGTGCTTTTGCTACTGTTATGAATCGTAATGTAAAGATCTGATATGCAGGATGTATTTTCATTGTTACAAATTGAACATAACCTACAGGTTGAGAACCGCTGCAGTACAGGAATTCTGTTATTCCTTTGCCATTTGTGTTTTCTACATATGTGCCCCACCACAGTTAAACTCTGAATTTAAACCTACTATTCCCAATAATGTTGTATGTATTTGTGGAAAGATTTGGGCAGGAGGAGAGGATATTTTGTATTAACTTCTTACAATGACATGTGAGTAAAAGCATTTCCTAAAAGCTCATATCTGGCTGGCTAACTGTTAATTGGGAGCATAAAGAATGAGACTCGAGTGACAGAATCAGAGACACCACTCCTCTGGCTTACCCCTAGAAAACTGAGAATAGTTGCAGTGTTCATCCCTCTGGGGATCCAATCTGTCAGTGCCTATGCAAATCGGATGAGTGGTCACAGAGGGGCTGTGACACTTATAATGAATGCAGACAATCTCTCTGAAAATCCTTCCCCTTACCCCTAATTCTGTCCTGTGGGGCCAAGTAAAACAAAGTCTAATTCCCCTTTCACATTAAATCCCTTCAAATGCTTGAAGACAGCTAACATTTTCCCCTCTAAGTCTTTCTAAATCTTGTCTTTCTTTGGTTAATCAATCCTGGTTACTTCAGGGGATCCTTATATGGCAACAGCATCAACATCAACCTGGTTTCTATCCTCTAGACCCTAATCAGTTTATTAATGTTTCTCAAATTAGTCTTTTTAATTCAAATCAATCTTTTAAAAGGTATCTCTTATGTACAAAGCACACTTCTGGCACTGGCATTGTTCTTTAGTTGTTTTTGAGTTGTGTCTAAATCTTCATGACCCTATTTGAGGTTTTCTTGGCAAAGACACTAGAGTCCTTTGTCATTTCCTTTTCCATTTAATTTTATAGATGAGGAAACTGAGGCAAACAGAATTAAGTGACTTGCCCAAGGTTACACAGCTAGTAAGTATCTGAGGCTGGATTTGAACTCAGGTCTTCCTGACTGTAAACCTAATGCTCTGTCCACTGTATAATCTAGTTGAAACATAGAATACATGAAAGGGAGTGACATGAAAAGGCAGATTGAGTGGACCTCCTATGGGAAACCTTTTGGAAACCAAGAAGAAAAGTCATACAGCTTGGGTAGGTATAGATATTTTGGAATTTACATCTCCACGGTAGGAGGAAATGCGCAAATATATGTGATTATAGAACCCTATGTGTATATGAGTATCCTAGAAAAGTAGGGAGTCACAAATACTTTTTAATTGTGTAAATGACTTGGCCAGACCTATTTAAGGAATTTGGCATCTATGTAAAGCAGTATTCTCTAAAGTTGGAGCTGCATATGCCCCAGTTTACCATAGAATGGATGTGGCATGAGTCAAAGGTATACAGACAATCAGAAAGTAGGAAGATGGGTCACATACCTCCCTTTGCATTACCTGGCTTCTCTCGAAAACAACTACACCACCTCCTTTACCTATTTTATATATATATAAATATATATATATATATATATATATTTTTTTTTTTTTTTTTTTTTTGCTTTTTTGGAAGGGAGAGGGCAGGGCAATTGGGATTAAGTGACTTGCCCAAGGTCACATGGCTAGTTTTTGTGGTAAGTGTCTGAGGCTAGATTTGAACTCAGGTCCTCCCGACTCCAGGGCCAGTGCTCTAGTCACTGTACCACCTAGCTGCCCCTCCTTTACCTGTTATAATTAAATGCTCACTCAGTCCATCTCTCTGTAGCTGGCCTCCCTTGACTATGGCAGCGTCCAGATTCTCCCTTTCTGCCCTAGCCCTGGATCCTTGAGGCAAATTATGTTTTGGGAACCCATAGCATCTGTGTAAGTGCCATTGGGAAAACTTCCCTCATAACTTCATGGCTGCAGTAGACAGCCCTCTAAAGGGTGGGCTCCACATTCCAAGGCAGGTATTAGTGAGTAAGAAGAATCCTATAGTCTCTCACTGTCCTCTTTTTCTTTTTCCAATGAGACAGGATGAACCATCTAGGATGAGTAGACATGGATGGGTTGCAGTCTATGTCATAGTTCTCATATTTACTTCCCCTGCCCCCTCCTGCAACCTTACCCTCCTCTTCCCAACATTCCTATTTCTGTGAAGGACATTACTTTCTTTCAGTTGCTAAATTCTCAACCTCCTCATTATCCTTGACTCCTCACTCAACAGAAACTGCTTTCTTCAAAGTTTCCAGTGATTTCTTAATTGCCATATCTCATGGCTTTTTTTTTTTTCCTCATCCTTCTTGGCCTTTCTGCAACATTTAACATTCATGTCTCCTCATGAATACTCTCTCTTCTCTGGGTTGTTAAAATAATGTAAATGTTTCACCTATAAACCTCTTGTATAAACACATTAAAAATGGAAATAAATTTGTAAGCTATTAAAAAAATCTTCTATATGAAGTTTCAGTGAATTTTAAAACTATTTGTTAAAAATAAAAAATAGAACATCTTTTGATCAGTTTGTAGGAACAACTAATTGGCATCAGTGAAGATAGAAATTTATGAATCAAATTTTTCAAAAACTTTTGCATAACTGGTGGATATGATTGGAAAAATTAGCATCACGACCTAGTAAAAACAGAAAATTATATATTTTTTCTGTCTCAATATCCATATATTTGGGAGGTATCTTTTCCCACTATGCCAACTATTAAAACCAAGTATCAAAATATATCAAATATCAAAATGGATTTTCATATCAATATATCACAATGTGTTAAATCAAAAATTTCAAAAAATCATGAAACATTTAATCATATTGATCCTGCTAACATATACTTATTAATATGTTAGTGAAAGCATTGTGAATAATATTTTAGTGAGAGAAAAAATATTTTAGTAATATTAGTGATATGAACTGGACCCGTAATTTCTTTGGTATAGGGAACTCCCACGTGAGGAAACTCCCTCTACCAATATAACTTGATGCCTTCTCTGCTACTTAATAGTTGTAGAACATGGGTTATTAACATGAGGTTCATGAATTTGTTTTTTTAAGAAACTTATTACATTAGTCAGTCAGAAGAAGATGAGGATATGAACTAGGGTAGCAGTTGTGTGCATGAAGAGAAGGATATGGATATATAAGATTGTAATGCCACGCACTAGCAGATTCCCAAAAGAACGTTACTGTGAACAGCCTTTAAGGTTCGGATTACACAGTATAGTGAGCACTCCATTTATTCCATTACAAATCAAGGCAAATATTCACAACAAATCACAATATAATATCTACAACATTACATCTTATCACAGAAAATCACAGTATAGTGTTCACAACAGCTTAACATTATAATGGCCACACAGTTTTCACTACAGTGGCCACAATATGTAGAACAAAAAACAAAAGGATAATCATCTGGTTTCCCTAAGGGGAAACCCTCCTTACTTAATCATTCAATCAATTCACAATACAATAATTAATACTTAATCATAATCAATTCACAATACAATAATCAATCTTCCACTCATGGGGCAACCACTAACTTAATCAGTCGCTAATCTGGATTCACAATTACTAAATATCATTAATCACTAAGTACAGTCATTAGGAAATTACACAAACTCTCCACCCCTCTGTGTCTTCAATTTCATCATTCGTCCAAGGGGAGGCCTTTTCTTCATCTTGACTTGGTCTCTCAGATTCCCTGGATCTCCTTCTGTGGTCCCAGCTCCTACCTGAATCCACCAAACGGTCACCTGGATTCAGGGGCAGACAGCTCCCAGGTCCTTGTCTAGTCCTCCAGGCAGTCCCTGGCACACACCAAAGTTCACTGGGTCCAGCACATCTCAAACCCTTCACCACTTCTGTTGCCGGGAACTCAAGGATCCACCAAGCCACAAACCAACAAAGGCTTATCCCTGTCATGTTTCTTCAGTCCTCCAGCAATTCAGGTGGCCCTAAGACCCAGAAGGAATCTTAGCCTTCCAGGTAGTCTTCTAGGAGGACGTCCAGGCAGATTCTGGTCTCAAGAAAACTCCAACTCAGTTCTGAGCTTCCAGATGCTGGGAGAGAAACTCTCTCTCTCTCTCTTTCAGCTGGCTTCAGTCTCCACAATTCTTCCTCCACCAGGAGCCACCAGGAGGAACATTCCCAATTCTGTTTCTCTGTCTCTAGAACTCTTCTTATATACACACACTTGCCTCCTGTCTCAGCCAACCCCCTCCTGCCATGTCAGCAACAGGAAGCAGAGCTCACACCTCTCGTACTTAGCCCTAAGTTACTAAGGGCTAGGTATCTGCCAAATTGATTACTATTACAAAGATATTGGGAGGAATGCCTCAACAAGATTTGTCAACTGATTGGATACATAGGAGTAAGGGAGAGAAGAAAATAAAGGATGGCTATGTGGTTGTGGATCTGAGTGATTGAAAGGGTAGTATTGTATTGAATAGAAAAGGATAATTTTGAGGGGAAATGGTTTTAACAGGGGAAGATGTTGGGTTCAGAAAGAGATACTCAATGAGCAGTTCACAGTACATGAGTGAAGTTCAGGAGAAAATTTAAGGCTGAATATACAGATTTTGGCATCGTATATGGGAAAATGAAAATGAAATATATAGGAAACAACGAGATTTAAAAAATTGTGCAAGTAGAAAAAGAAGAGAATAGAGATCAGGAAAGAGTATTATGGGACATCCATGTTAAACTGGAGTGAAATGGATTTGAACCTAACAAATGAGCCTGAGGTGTGAAACTTTCCTTTCTACCACAGATTGGGCACCTATTTTGCAGTTTGCCATCTTAACTGCTGTGAAAAAACCAAGAGATTAATGCCTTGCCCAGAGTCTCACAGCCAGTATACAGGTGGAAAGTGATAGAAGACTTGAATTCAGGTCTTTCTGACTCCAAGTTTGAAATTCTATCCACTATGCCATGACGCCTCTAATTTTTTTGTTTTAAATTTCACCTTATTTAATATAGTCCATAATTCTTTTCTATTGAAATCTGTTTTTTGCACACCAACACTGTCATCCAACATGTTAGCTTTGTTCTGTGTCATTTGGGAATTTGACAAGCATGCCTTCTCTGCTTTTCTCTAAGGCTCGATGATCAGTCTTCAAAGTATACTCTTGAAGAAGGTCACAATCCCAATTCCCCGTTGTATAATAACCACAGAACTACAGTTTCAAATGCTTGAAATTTTGACATGTTGACCGGCAAGATCAGTAGATAAGTGCATTACCAATCTCTAGCTTCGAAACTGGTTCCCTGGTTATTCATGGAGGTTTTCTTTTTATACTTCTGTAGGGTAACTCTTAGCAGTGAGGCAACCCTGGCAGAAATCCTTGGTCTTGAATTTAATAGGTTCTATTCTAGATGTGGCTGCATTCATTCTCATATCCCTGATCTCAAAGACCTCCCACATTTTATCATTCAGCCCAGCAGGAGGCATTTGCAGGCTGGGCTCTGTGCCTGTCAGTTAAACATATATCAATGTGTCCTGTTAAAAAGTATATGATTTACATATGATATTCAGCTCAATTGGAGCTGTTGCAATCTATCATATAATTAGATATTTAGGATATGTCTTATCCTAGTCATAATAAAATCATTATGAAAATCCATGGAAAAATGCATTGTTCAATGTTAGACATTGGTTTTTAAATGAGAACGTCTCCAGCTATTATTAATTGTTTTTGTGTGAAAATACCATAAGTGATTGGACCAAATTATGAATCAGTCATCTGCCAAATTAAATTGTTAAAACAACCAACATTACTGAGTTTTGCTAATGTGAAAAAATGTAATCAAACCCAGTTAACATTAAAAACATCTCACAAGTATAAGAAATGGATAAACAAGTTGATTTTCTTCCAAAATTATTCTCTGTATTCACCAACAAGCCCCCAAATAACTACACCAATGTAACATAGAACAATGGCTTGATAACCTAATCATTAATTATCTGTGATTACTTAATTACAACTCAAAGTATATTAACTGTCTGTTCCCAAATTGATTCTTTGTCTTGTATGGGGGTTAATTTTAAAGCAATTTTTCTAAGCAAAGGAGAACACAATTCATTAAAAACAAGAAAATAGTCAAGAGAGATAAGTGAAAGTAAGTTCTTTCAAGGAAAAATAAAACAAAGGCCAAGGCCAATTAAAAATAGTCTCTGATTACTTAAGTATAAGTATAGCAGACAATAACCCAAGACTCTTAATGGGCCTTGAGTATGAAGCTGAATCTGCTTATTAGTGTGTTATTCTTTAATAAAATTATGTTTCTGGACAGCAAAAAGAGGAGAATGTAGAATCTGGAAGATCATCTTTCTACAATATGTATATTTGGCCAAATATTCATTTGAATATGGTGCCTAGTTTTGATCTCAAGGAAGCAACAAAGATGGTCAGAGGAAGAGAAGAGATCCTCCAATCTGTCTGACTCATCATTAGGAATTTTTCTTTTAACAAACAATATTCTATTTTCCTTTTCTGAAGTGATTTTTATAACAAATCACAAAGGATTGTACAAAATACTTTGTTATCTCTGCAAGTACTGGAACAGATATCTTTTGATAATATTTGAAGACTGTGGCCCAAGATTTAAAAAAAAAATTTATGTTCTAATACTGGTGAACCATAGCTTACCAGATTTTTGGAAGAATTCTTTATCATCATAAAATGTACAACTTTCAACTCTTAATAGACAGTGACTCTATAGTATCTTCAGACACTATTTAAGATAGGCTGAATTTCAATATAACTAGAATAGGAAGCTGTGGAAGGTTTATTGTGATTTCAGATACTTGATCCAAAATATCTTCCTCACTGTCCTGCCTCATATCCTCTATTTTGGTATCATTCCCTAAGGACCTCTAGAGGCCTTTTAAGTAGCATACGGCATGCTGTTCTGAATGTTGGAGGGGAGATTTTATGGAATTTTTATAGTGAACTATCTTTATAGTGAATTTATAGTCCAACACTATCCTTCTATCATTCAGGTTCAATACTTAAGAACCATCGTTCACTCTCTTTCCTCTACCTTATCCATATCTGCTGATTATAAGAACATTACAACATTTGGAGCCCACTACCTCAGTCCAGGAAGTGGCAATGGAACTTAAGAACATGAATTAAAGAGAAGCAGCAGATATGACCGGGAAAACTTGGCTGGATAATACATTGAGTGTTGACATGGAGTATTATTTTCTTCAGCATTTTTTTGAGTAGTGGCACTTCCTGACAATTTACGTTAATTTGAAACCAAAAGATTGTTGATATATTTATGCACATTCCTAAAATTTGATTTCATCCATGAATTTCAACCTTTCTTTTTGATGATAAAAAAAATCAGAAACAATGGTTTTATTTTTTTCTTTTCTTTTCTAAAGTCCCTAACTGGCAGAAATACTAATAGAAATTTATCTTCATATAGAAATATAAAACACCTATATTACATGTAATACATTATCTTGTTATAATGTAATGCATATAATGTAATGTAATTGCACATAAAACAACATGTGTTATTTCATGCATTATCTGATAACATCAGCTGGAAAAAGGAGAAGCAGAGGGGTCATAGAATTCAATCACAGAAAAGCAATCTTTCAAATAATCAGATGTTCATGTGCTGCCTAGAAACCAATAAATTGGGAAAAGCATTATAGTCATGAGATATGCCTAGAATAGTTTTGTTTTTAGAGTATCTCAGAAAAGTGTTACCCTTTCAAAAGCTGTGGATCCTTAATAGATGGGAAACAAGGACAGAACATTCTTGGTCTTATGGACAGTCAAGGAAATGGACTGGACCAGAATTGTTTTATTTTAGGCTATCAGTTTATATTTCATCAAGTTTATTGTTCTATTATTAGGTGTATAGCTATGCCTATAGGGGCTTATAGCTTACAAAGCTCCTTCCTTTACTGTCCTGTGATGTAGATAGTATAAGAATTTTCATCCCCATTTTGCAGATGAAGAAATAGAGGCTCAGAAAAGTTAAGAGACTTTTTACGATCACACAGCTAATGCATGCCAGAGCTGGAACTTGATTTCAGGTTTCCTAATTCTTTAGATCAGTGCTAATTTCCCTATACCATAATTGAACATATCTTTTCCCCAGCACATTGAAGTTAATATGATTCATTTCCCTTGGTGTACAGAGGAGTATTGGGACATCCAGTGACTTTCTGCCAAGGTTAAAGGAATGAAAATGATAAGCTGTGATTTAAGCTCATTGATGTAACCTTTTAAAATTTTAATACCTTTTCTTCAATTTTTAGACAAAAAAATTCATAATATGTTCTTGAATGTAGACAGAGGTGAGGAAATCATCTCATATAAAAAGTCACAGAGATAAAGGTCATAATACCTAGACTGGGCAGAAGTTTGCAAATCAATTGTCCTCCATCTATCCTCCTTTCTACCTTCTCCTCATTCCACCAGAATCAGGACTCTGGTAGGTAAGTTTTGGCCTTGTATTGCCCCCAAACAAATCATCCTTATTACTCTTAAGCTATTTTCAATCCATGCTGAGACACAATCCTCCACCCTACTTCCTAGCCCCACCTTTTCTTCTCCCTTGAGAATGTAAGCTTCTTGAAATCAGGGACTTGTTTTTGTTTGTATCCTCAAAGTATAGCACAGTTCTTGGTCTGTGCTGAAAAACTACTTTATCATTCATTCATTTATTCATCTAATTAAATTCGTTCATTTTAAAGATGAGAAAACTAAGATCCAGGGAAGTAAAATGACTTGACTAAAGTCACACAGATAGTAAGTAGTGGAGATTGGAAGGTCAGTGTTTAGGATTTCAGAGCTGGACTTGGGAATGAGGTTGACCCTTTGAATTAAACTATTCATTAACCCATTTTTGACAAACACACAGACACACACACACACACACATGCATACACACCCCAAGGACATGAAGTTAATATGAAAGAACAAGACAAAAGAGGCTGGAACAGGCCTCCTGGGGAAGTTGAGACCTGCAAAAACTTGAAGTTAGGAAACTAATAGATTGAGGTTAGGGGATGAGGCGGCAGAAAATTCCCATCATATCTGGTTCAGGGACTGGAGATGGAGATGGAGTTACAATGTAGCTTGATTGTAGAAAAGAGTGAAGCGGAAGGTGGAAAATGTGAAATATGCCAGATTATTAATTCCAAACAGAGGAGTTTGATCTTGGCGGTAATAGAGAGTCACTTGGATCTCAGCAAGGAAGCAGTTGACATAGACCTATGCTTTAGCAAAAATGTCCAAAACAACTGATGCTAAGTGAGAAGAGCAGAACCAGGCAAAACCTGTACACAATCACAGACACATCGTACATATGATGACCAACCTTGATAAACTGGACTATCCTCAACAAGGCACAGCTAAAGACA
>CM053588.1:119643486-119664778 GCA_028646515.1 Pseudochirops corinnae | reverse complement strand
TATTATTATTATTATTATTATTATTATTAACTACATCCAACTGGAACTTGAGATACACAGGCACTGTGGAAGGGAGATCCTTCCTGCCCTACCGAAAAGTCAGAGGGGTGAGGCAGGAAGACATAGGAGAGAATAGATTGGGGATGGGGGGATACACTGGCATGGCTGTTTTGGGGCAGTGGGTAGGAGAAAGATGGGGAGAAAATTTGTAGCTCAAAATTTCATGGAAATGAATGATGTAAACTAAACTAAAATAAAAAAATCAATTAAATGGAAAAAAAAAAAGAAAATCCCAAATAACTAATGATGAAGCATCTGCCTCCAGAGAAGGAACTATTATTGTTTGAACACATGGTGGAGGATGCTATTTTTCACTTTCTTTCATTCTTTTTCTCTTATTTGAGTCTTCTTATACAAAAGAACTAATATGGAAATATTTTCCATGATTGCACCTATATCTGATGGCTTATCATCTCAGAAAAAAGTGGAGGGAAGGAAGAGAGGGAAAGAGGGAGGGATAAAATTTGGAACTTGAAACTTTTTTGTTTAATGTTAAAAATTGTTTTTACATGTAAATGGGGGGAATAAAATATTTTTTAATTGCATAAAAATAAAATAAGCCCATAAAAATGAAAAAAAAAAAGAATTTTTTTCCTTTTTTTCTTTTTTTTTGCTTTTTGGAGGGGGGAAGACAGGGCAACTGAGGTTAAGTGACTTGCCCAAGGTCACACGGCTAGTGTTATGTATCTGAGGTCAGATTTGAACTCAGTTCCTCCTGACTCCAGGGCTGGTGTTCTATTAACTGAGCCATCTAGCCAGCCCAAGAATTTCTTAATATACTATTTCTCATAGTTGTTTATCAACCCTTTGCAGTATTTTCCCCACTCCAGGTACCCAAAGGCACCTGTTCTTCATATTACTGATTGCTTCTTAGTGAGTAAGTTTCTTCTCCTCTACAAATTGGATCTAACTTATCAAACTGTTTGTTCTTGGGCAAGTCACTTAAACTTTCTGGGCCTAAGTGTACTTTCCTCTTCTGTAAAATTACAAAATGGATTATATTACTTTAAGGCCCTTTCATTTAGGAAATTCCATTTAGCATCTGTGGATCTTCCAGACATTTTTTTTTCTTTTGTATTTTTATTGATGTCATCTGTTTTTACATTATTATAGGTATCCTTAGTATCCCTCCCCTTATTGTTTTATTGTTTTAATCTCCCTTGTCTAGTGTGTGCCATTAATTATTTTATTTTTTAACCAATACCAGATATTTTTAATAACTGCTGCTTTACAATACTGTTCAAGGACTCTAAGGGCTACTACCCCTTCATCCCTACAACTTTTCATCATTTCCATTGATATTCTAGATTTTTTCTTTTATTGAATGAATTTTACTATTCTTTTTGTCAAGTTCTATAATTCATCTGATTGGTAATTTGATTAATATAGCTTTAAAGGTATACTTAAACTTTGGTTATATTTTTGTTTTTAATATATTTACACAGCCCAGCCAGAGCACTAAATATTCCTCTAGCTATTTGAATTGTTCTGTATTTCTTTAAGGAATACTTTGTAATTGAGTCTATACAAGTCTTTTATGTGTTTTTTGGTAGGTAGATACTAAGATATTTTATAGATTTTGTAGTAGTTTGGAATGGGATTTTCCTTTTAGTTTTTACTTCTTAAATTTTATTACTTAGAAATGCTGCTTATTTTTGAAGGTTTGCTTTGTAGCCTGCAACTTTGCTAGAGCAATGAATTGTTTTAATTAACATCTTTGCTGGTTCCCTAGAAAAGCATGCCAACATATCAGCAAATGGGGATAATTTTCTCTCTTCTTCACCTATTTTATGTTTTTAATTTCTTTTTCTTATTGTATTGCTTTTGCTAGAATTTCCAGAATTATATCAAATAGTAGTTAGGAGAATGGACATCTGTGCTACACTATGTTATATATTAGAAAAGGTTCTAGTGTATCACCATTGCATATGATTCTAGATTTTTATTTTAGATGCCTTTTAATTATATTACCAAAAGTTCCCTTTCTACATATTCTTTGCAGGATTTTTAGCATAAAAGAGTGCTGTACTTTGTCAAAGTTGATTTTTCTGCATTTATTGAGATGATCTCATGGTTTTGAATATTTTAGTTTTTAATATGACTAATTATATTGATTGGTTTCCTAATATTGATTTATCCTTGAATTTCTGGTATAAATACCATTTGGCCATAAAGAATGGTTCCTTGGATAAATGCTTTGAATTTGTTTGATAGTATTATGTTTAATTTTTTGAATCATTAGTCATTAATGATATCAGTGTATAGTTTTCCTTTTATATTTTATCTAGCCCTGGATTAGGTATTGGGATTAGGTATTGGGCATTAGGTATTTGCCTTACAAAAAGATTCTGGCAGAGTACTTTCTCATGTTTTGAGAATAATTTATGAAGTGTACATGCTAATTGCTCTTTAAGAGTTTGATAAAATTCTATGAATTTATCAAGAAAGTGAGGGTTTTTTTGTTGCAGTTATTTCTGTCTGATTTTTTGAGATTGTGATATTTAATATTTAAGATCTTATAATAACTTGAGTTTTATATTTTTGTAGGGATTCCTCTTTTTCTTTTGTGCTCTTAATTTTGTTAGCATATAACTGTGCCTAATATGTTCTGATTATTTCTTTTCTTTATTCTGATTTTGCAGTGATTTCACTTTGTTCCTTTACCATTTTTTTGATTTGATTTTCTATTCTCTTCTTTTTAATCATAGTTGTTAAAGGTTTATCAATTTTATTAATCTTTCCAAAGAACTAGCTTTTAGATTTATGTATCATTATTATGTTTTTTGTTTCCAATTTATCTCTTTCTCTTCTAATGTTTAATATCTACTCTTTTGTTCTTAAATTTCATTTATTTGTTGAATTTCTATCTTTAAGTTAATATTCAGTCCATTAATCCTCTTTTTTATTTTCTTAATGTAGGGATATGATTTTTCCCATGAGGACTGCGTTGGGTTGGCTACATCCCAGAAAAATTGGTATGTTATTACATCACTATTTTTTTCCACTTAATTATTAGTGCTATTATTTGTTTTTTGACGCACTCCTTATTTAAATTTTCATTGTTAAGTCTCCATTTATCTTGATGTCTTTTGTTTGTGATCCTTGAACCAATAGCTGTTTGGATTGTATTCTGGTCTATAAAGGATATATTAAAGATTTCTGCCTTTTAAAATTTGTTTGCAATATTTCTTTCCCCTAATACATGGTGAATTTTAATCAAAGTTCCATGTGGTGCTGAAAAATATGTATTTTTGAAATCCTACTTATAGGTCGTAAGTTTTTTTAATTCTAGTTTCTCCACTTGTTCAGTTCTATAATTTCCCTCTTGCCTATGAGAAAAAGAGAGAGAGAGAGAGAGAGAGAGAGAGAGAGAGAGAGAGAGAGAGAGAGAAAGAGAGAGAGAAAGAGAGAGATTGAAGTTTCCTCTCTTTATTGTGTTACTATTTCTATCTTCTTTTAGTTCAGATGTTTCCTCTGTCCTCTGTGAATCTGGATACTAAGACATCTAGAATATTTAAATTTATGATAGATATTAATTTGTTGTTTATGGTTCCTTTCACCATAATGTTTCCTTGTTTATCTCTTTTTATTTTATGAATGTTTATTTATCCTTTGCCAGATAGCATAATTACAACTCCTTTTTTTATTCACTTCATGCATAGTAAATTTTTTCCATCCCTTCAGTTTTATTTGGTGCATATCTTTGTTTCTTTAAATGGGTTTCTTGTAAGCAACAGATTGTAGGATATTGCTTTCTTATCTAATCTATCACTTTTTTTGTTTATTGGATTGTTTAATCCCACTTCTTCTGTAAATACTTTACCTTAATCTTTTTTAAGGTGACCTTGCTCAAGTTAACTTTTTTCCCCTTACCCTTTATCCCTTTCTTTCTTTTGCCACTACTTTCCCTTTAGGATTTTGCTGATTAGTTCTTTTTTCTCTCCTGTACTTATCTGGTGACATAATTCTTATTCCTTCCTTTTTGTCACCTATTAGTCAAGTAGTCAAGTAGATACCCCTACTCTTCTCCCCTTCAATTAATCCTGTTCTCTCTCTCTTTCTCTCTCTCTCTCTCTGTCTCTCTCTCTGTCTCTCTGTCTCTCTCTGTCTCTGTCTGTCTTTCTGTCTCTCTGTCTCTCTCTCTCTCTGTCTCTCTCATACACCTAGTGTCTAAGTTCAGATTTGAACTGAAGATGAGTCAGCTTGACTCCAGATCCAACAGTCTATCTACTGTGCTACCTAGCTTCCCTAATCATATTCATTAGTTTTTTTTAGTTCATTTTAGTATCCCATTTCAAAAAAATTTCTCTCACTCTTCATTACCTGTTCTTTCTTTTTCTTTACTCTACACCCGCATTTTCTGATTCAAGACCCCTGTAATTATGTATTCTCTCTGTTTTCTCTGCATTCCTCAACAATCGAAGCTTCCAAGGTCTCCTAGGTCTTCTCTCTAGGGATTTTCTGCCACTGCCTTGTACAATTTGCCCACTGGATTCCCACTTTCCAATGTGCCTCCCTCCCAGAATAATGCAAACCATTGCAGGCGTCAGAGGGGCTACTGCCCCAATGAAGGACACTTCTTTCATCATGTCCCTAATTATGCAGTCTATGACTGATCTTTACCATTCCCCGGGTTACTTTTCCCTCATTTTCCTCAAAACCTCTGGATCTGTACTATCTCATTCACCCTGATGACAGTTGTACCCAGGAGTTTCAACTTTCTCCTTCCTGAGTTAAGATAAGTAGACTTTTCAAGCACCAAATCCCCCAGGCCATACTGAGAGTCAGATCTTTTCTCTTTACTCATAGGAACATTTACTAGTGGAACCTACTCTCACCACCAAAACAAGGTCTCCTTCCTTCCCCTTTTTAAAATCCTTTCTCCCAGGTGTGGCTAGGTGGTGTAGTGAATAGAGCACTGGCCCTGGAGTCAGGAGGACCTGAGTTCAAATTTGACCTCAGACACTTAACACTTACTAACCATGTGACCTTGGGCAAGTCACTTAATCCCAATTGCCCTTCCCCCCTCCAAAAAGTCAAATCCTTACTGCCTCCTCCTTACTTATCCACTCCACTGGAGGGAATAAGTCACCTTTCCCTCATTGCTAGCCCTTGATTTGATGTCAGGATATCATACATTTTTATATTTCCTTCTATCCAGTGGTTCTCAACCTTCCTAATGCAGCAATCCTTTAATACTCATATGTGGGCATATCTGCATGTGGGCAGACCCACCTGGAGATGGATAGAGGAGTGGTGTCTCGGTTCCTAAGACCATTGGAAATATGTGTTGCTCTTTCATGTGCCCATGTTTTAATGTATTCCCACCCAAAACAAAACATTGATTCATTTATAAAAAGGTGTTTCCAAGTTCTGTCCATTATGTACCAGGCTTGATCTTTTCTATTACCTACACCAGACTTCTGCCTTCAACACTACCTCCTTCTGTCTGATGTATTTGGTGTTGCTTTTCTGTCTTTGGCTGCTGCATTTTTTCACCTCTTTTGTATTTATGCTGTTTGTAGTGTTTGAAAAGAAAATAATTTCTTAATTTCTGATTTTCTCCCTAAAAGTATTTCAGACACTTTTTTACTATTAAATGTATAGCTTTCTCCCTCCCCAGTACATGGATGAGTACAGATTTGTTGGGGAGGTCATGCTGGGATGCATCCTGAGCTCCACCGCTCTTCAGAACAAAGGATTCTATTCCTTTTTACATTTTCTTATGGGTAATAATAGTCACATTATTTGAATTTTCTTCATTCCCCTCTTCCTGCTCCTCCCCCTTCTCCTCTTTTTCCTTCTCCCCCTTCTTCTGTGAATTCTTTCAATTGTTATTTCATTTTCTTTGTTCATAAGTTCTAGGAAGTTCTTTTCCATCATTTTCTTTGTTATGGTGTTAAGATATTTTTTTCCCCACCATGTTATAGAAGATCTATGATCCTTACAGTCACTCTACATATCTTTGGAATTAGTATGTTTTGCTTGCATAGTGAACATATCTTCTTTTAATTTTATTGTTTTTTGATTCTCTTCTACTAGATTGTCCTTCATTTCTGTCTATTTTTGCTCTTAATCTATTTTTCTTTTTTTTTCCTTTAGTGAGACTTGGCATTATAGATTCCACTTTATCTATTCTGCCTGTGATTTCTGCTTTGCAAGTCATAAATTCTGCTTTCATAATTCTCATTTCTCTTTTGAGCCATTTCAGATGAAAATCTTGTGGTTCCATCTTCTCTTCAAGTTCCACAGCAACCTTTGTCTCATCAAGTATTGGAACATATTCCTTTGTTTTGAAGTATTTATTCACAGGCGTCTGCACTTATTAACAGATCTGTAAGCCACATTTCCTTCTGTTATTAATGTTTTCTTTGTTGCTTTATCTGTTTATGTTCAAGGTCTGTGATTTTTCTTCTTTATGGTATTTTTCAGTTCTATTCCCCACGATTTTTTCCAATTTGCTTCCTGACTCTGTTCACTCCTCCTCTCTGATTGTTGTTTCCTTGGGGGCTGAATCTCCAAGTTTCTCAGTTTCTTACCACAATGGACCAGTCCACCAGCCAAAATCTCTGTCCCATGTGATTTTGGGGTGGTCATAACTGACCACAACTGGATGCTGTGCTCTTTCCTTCAGTTTGAGTGAAGTACTGCATACTCCCCATCCCCACACATTCAAGATGCCATAATTTGTAGTTTGCTCATTTCCAAGGTATAAATGCTCACATTGGAAATTGAACAATTTAACAATTAGCTTATGTGAGCTCCAACACATCCCTACCTACATTGGAATATGAGTTCTGACAGTACTAACTGTATGATTGCAGGCAGGTCCCTTAATCTTTCTTGACCTGTTATCTTGTTAGAGGACAAAGGAGACTGATATGAATGATCCCTAAAATCTTTTAGGTACAGTGAAGAGAAAGCCCTCAGCCTGGTGTCAGTAAGATTTATCTTCTTGATTTCAAATGTGGGCTCAGACACTTGCTAGCTTTGTGACCTTGGGCAAGTCACTTAACTCTGTGTGCTTTAATTTCATCATCTGTAAAATGAGCTGGAGAAGAAAATGGAAAATCACTCCTCTATCTTTGCCAAGAAAACCCCAAAGAGGTTCGCAAAGACAAGTGACATGACTGAACAACAAAAGCATCTGTTATATTTCTAAATCCTTTAATTTATTCATTAAAAAATTATCAAGTGCCTATATTGTGTAAGAACTATGCTATTTGCAGTGGTGTGGTATAAATAAGATATTATCTCTCCTCAAGGAATGCACAACCTAGTAAGGATATATAAGACATGTAAATAAAGATAATATTAATAATACCCAAGAGGAGTATAAAGAAGTATGAGAGAAGTCAAGGAAGAAATATTTCATTTTTAAAATAACACAACTGAGGTTCAGAAAAGTTAAAGCAATTTGTCCAGTAACACAGAGCTAGCTTATAGTAGCCTGGGAATGAAATCCTTGTACAATCATACCTAATCCAGTGCCCTCAATAACACATTATACTCTCTTGTCTTTAATGATGTGTGGAAGTGCAACAGGAATACTATCACATTGTTTTATTTAATTGGCATTTGAATGTTTTAAATGCAATATTAAATCAATCAACAACTATTTACCAAGAACTTATGATGAACCCACATTCATTATGTAAACATAATGGAACCAAGGGTGCAGTGCCCTTGGACTTGGAAGGTGTTTGAACCCTGATCTTATCACTTCATAGTCATGTGACCATTAATGAGCCTTTGGAGCTCTCTGAGTCTCAATCCCCTCATCTGTAAAATTCGGATATTACTCTGTGCACTACCTCCCTCACAGGATGAACATATTTGATAACTAAAACACTACAAAAGCATTTTAAATGGATTTTAGCACTTTTTTATTCCAGCAAAGTGTTCCAGGATATATTTATCCAAGGGAAGACCAACCTGGATCCCTACCATTAGGAGAACTGGGACAGAGGTATTAAACAGAGACTACATTGTCACTATACAGAGTCAAAGATTTCTAACAACCTCAAAGATGTTCTTAAACTTAGGTTTAAAAAAATTGATAATTGTATTTCAATACAATTGGGTTCTTTCAAAACCTTATATATTTTATGCATATAAAATCATTATTCTGAGAAGTGATCCATAGACTTCCCCAGTCAGCCAAACATCACAAAAAAGGCTTAGAATCCCTGTAGTCTAAAATCAAATATGAACTCCTCAGTTTGGTTTTTTAAAGCCCTTTACAACCATATGCCAGCATACCTTTCCAACACTATTATCTTTCCACACTCCACAATCCAACCAAACTGACATTATTGCTATTTCTTACACATGACATTCCATTGTCTATCTTCTTGCTTTTGCACTGGTCCTCCTCTTTGCCAGGAAAATATTCCCCTTTCACTTCTGCCTTCAAATCTTTTGCTAACTTTGGTATTCTACTCAAACACCAGTTTCTGCATTAAATTTTTCTTGATTCCTTTATGATCTAGTGCATTTATGCCCTTCCCCTCCAAAAATTTAGCCCGCTTTTATTTTCTATATATTTATGCACATACGATCTCTCCTAGCAAAATGAAAACTCCTTGGGGATCAGGATTGTTTCTTTTTTTTTAAAATTAATTAATTAATTTTCTTGTTTACATCATTAATTTCCATGAGATTTTGAGTTACAAATTTTCTCCCTATCTTTCCCCTACCCACCACCCCAAAATAGCCATCCCATTGTATAACCCCTCCCCCAATCTGCTCTCTCCTATGTCCTCCCCCTCGCCACTCTGACTTTCCAGTAGGGCAGGATGTATCTCCCTACCACAGTGCCTGTGTATCTTAATTCCCAGTTGGATGTAGTTAATAGTAATAAATATACACACACACACACACATATATTTTTAACATTTGATTATAGAACTTTAAATTCTAGATTCTTTCCTTTCCTCCCTTGTCACCCACCGCCACTGGAAGCACAAGCAATTAAATACAGGCTGTACATGTGTGATTATGCAGAACCTCTCCACAGTGGGCATATCGTGAGAGACTGATTATATATCTCTCCTTCCTATCCCACTCCCACCACCCTTGTTCTATTCTTTACCCCCTCCCTGTCCTTGTCCCTTTATGGAAGTGTGTAC
The DNA here is from genome assembly GCA_028646515.1 of Pseudochirops corinnae. Taxonomy (NCBI): domain Eukaryota; kingdom Metazoa; phylum Chordata; class Mammalia; order Diprotodontia; family Pseudocheiridae; genus Pseudochirops; species Pseudochirops corinnae. The sequence goes on along the minus strand of CM053588.1, from coordinate 119,655,587 downwards.
TTCCATCAACCGTCCCCTCCACCCTGCCCTCCACTCCATCATCCCACCTCTCATCCTCATAGGATCGTTTCTTTGTTATTACTATGGTATCTCTGGGATTTAGCAAGTGCCTGGGACATAGTAGATGCTTATTAAATGGTCTTTGACTGAGCAGATCTCTGCTTCAGGGTCATGGCTGGTCTTGAATTCTGGCCATAAGGACTCTAATTTTTCTAGATTTTTCAATGGTATCTATTAAGAATATTTTTGTAAAAGGCTTTGTAATTGGAGTTGATGAAATGCAAAGATAGGAGAAGAGTTTCTCCCCTGTCTGATCTGACAGATCAAGATTAATGACTCACAGCTCCTTGGCAGAAATATCTGATGGTAGTTGTTTTCAAACTTCACTCAGCATGTGAAATTAAAAAGAATACACAAATAAGATGACACCTAAAGCATAGCTACTATGCTTTCCTGACCACTCATTATTTTCTGTGAATGGTACCTTCCAATTATTGCTTGAAGATGGAATACCTTGAGTATGGAGATACACTTCCAGGAACTAAGCGGTACTTTTCCCCCCCTTTCATGGCTGTTGTAAAGCCAAACATGAACAGCTTTCCAGAGGACTGCTGTTGTGAACAGCTTTCATGGTTCTGATTATACAGTATAGTAAACTATTTATTCAGTAACAAACTAAGACAAAACATTCAAAGAAAATAAAGGTACAGCATTCACAATGTTATAGATTATCACTAAAATAGCCACATAGTTTTCACCAAAGTGGTCACATAGTTTTAAGCAAAGTACATTCATTTAGTCAATCACAAAGTACAAATGTCAAAGTCCTCCACCCATGGGGTGCAATTAAGTTACAATATCATCAGTCACTACTCAGTACCCTCTTCAGGGGTAGTGGAAGGTACAAAGGCCATCCACCCCTAGGTCACAAGTAAGTTACAATCTTGTCTGTCAGCATTAAATACCCAAAGAGAGGTGTTTTCATCTTGACTCAAGGCAGGCTCTCAGCTTCCATGTGCTCTTCCATGGTCCCAGCTCTGGCCTGAATCTAACCAAGTGCCATCTGAGTTCAAAGGCAGACAGCTTCCAGTTCCTTGTCCAGATCTCCATGCAGTTCCTGTTCCATATTGAAGCTCACAGTGTCTAGTCCACCTCAAGTACTTATTCAACTACCAGGAAACCAAGTCCCAGAACCAGAAAGCCAAAGTCATTACAGTAACCATGAAGTTGGTACACATGGCTAATGCAGTGAACACCCACATTTCCAAGCCTTTACAACAGAACAGGTTCCCTCAAGCAGAGATCCTCCTCTCTCACTCAGAGTAGCTCCTCAGCCTGGTTCTTAGGAGCTCTCTGCAGAAGTTCCCAGAAGAAAAGTCTCAGCAGAAGTTCTGAGAAGAAAAGTCTCAGCAGAAATTCCCAGAAGAAAAGTCTCAGGAGAAGCTCTGTTCTCAAAATCAAAATCACTTTCTGGCCTCTCTTCCTCAGCCTCCATGTGACTTGCTTCAAGAAATTCTGTCTTGCTTCTCAGTTCTCATTTCTCTTAGTTCTTTTCAATTCTCAGTTCAGTCCTCAGCCCAGCAGTAGCAGCCCAGCCTCCAGATACTTGCTGAGAGAAATTTTGGCCTCTCTCAGCTTGGGCTTTTCTTTATATAAGGTATCAGCTCCTCCCTGTTTCTCCCCTTCCTGTTACAACAGGAAATTCCTTCCACTGTGGGATTTACCAGTTCTGGATCATAATACTTGATAAATCACACTTGAAACGGTGCTAAGTGCCTGCCTATACAAGGGGATCTTCAAATTACATTACTATAACAGCTGTCTGGGGTTGAGATGAAATTCTGAAGGACCAAAACACCTAAATGAGGAGATTTTTTGTTTTCTTTCTTGCAACAAGAAATCCAGTTCCATTCATTTCTACAATAATATTTTAAATATTTACTTGATTGAAGGCCAAGGAGTTTCACATCTTCAGAAGATCCAGACAATCAATGAGGATAGAAAATGATGAAGGATGAAGCTAGCAAGTGTAGTGGAAAGAGAATAGGATATGGAGTTAGGAATTTTAATCCTGCCTCAGACACTAGCTGTGTGATGCCAGGCAAGCCACCTAAACTTTATCTGCCTCAGTTTCTTCAAACATAAAATGAGGATAATAATAGAACCCTACTTTCCAGGAATGTGAGGTAATGTATGTAATATGGTTGACAGATTTCAAAGTGCTATGTAAATACTAATATTATTATTAATTATTTCTACGTGGTAAAAGGAATTATGATCTTTCTGTGAGATCAGCCAGGGGAATCCAGGAAATCAGAGACCAACAAACATGGAACACTTCCAAAACACCTTTGAAAATATCTTTAAGGTCCCTTGAATAGGAAATCTACAGATTTTTCTTACCAAAGTTTCTTGTTTTTTAGCCTCCAGTAGCTAAAAGATAGAAAGAAGGATTTAAATCAAGAAAAAAAAGTAATGAAAAAAACAAACAGCTCTTCTCTGAACTTTATATCATTAAACTGCAATTTTTAATTAAGGAAATATTCCTCTTCTCCAACTGCTCTGACCCCCAATCCAAGAAGTACAGGTATTCACATTAATCATCTCAAAATGAGCCCAGAACTTGTTTAATGTCATTGCCTAATCACTTGGTTAAATGTCACTGTTTCTGAATGTTCACACTTCTTGTCTCTCTTCTTTCTGGTATTCCTCATTGCAATGAAAGACCCCTAACTCTTTTTTCAAAAGTAGAATGAGTCTTCTAGTCCTGCTTCCTATACTCTTTCAGGCCTGCCAGATAGCATCTAAACAGTGTGTATTTTGACAAAGGTGTTGGTGTTGGTGTCATCAATACAGAGTTTGGATGAACTCTAAGGTCTTTTAGAAATTGAAAGGTCTCTAATTTTAGATGTCTTTGTAAATCTTGAGGCCTACTATAAAGTCCAGAGTAATCTTCCCCACCTCATATATATTTATTCTGTTCATTTTATCCCGGTATGAAATTCCACTGATTAGAGATTTATTTAGATAAATCATGCAAACAATCCTGCTTCCTTAATCTGATACCTTTTCATGATGCACAAGCAAGTCTTGGGCATTCTTTAATCAGTCTTGCCAATGCCCAAGCACAGAATCTCTCTGTTCTTTCTTCCTTTACTCCTGCTCAGTTCATACCCCTAATACTTATCTCTTCACAACACCCTGGTTAATGAAATCAGGGAAGAAAAAAGCATCTTTAGCATATTTTTTATGTGAACCACAGCAAATGATGCAATGCTTTCTGGAAGTCTTAGAGCAGAGTGAATGTGAATAGTAGAGGAAGGATGAAGGAAAGATAAGGACAGATCTAGGAGTTGCTTGGATATTCTGGGAAGATTCATTATCAATATTCTTAGGGACAAATTGGGTCTGGATGTTGTTGGGAGTTGTTTGGGAACTAACTGTCTCTTGCATATAATCCCAGATTTTGACAAACACAAAATTGTCCTAGTTAATTTGAAGTTTGAAGGTGCTTATAAAAAACTGTTGTCATATTTTCAAAATCTATTGAGATATGCTTACTTTCTGCCTCTATGACATAACCTGAGTAAATTGAGTCTCAAGGTAATTCTAACCTAACAATCAAGGAAGACATTATTAAAGTATAGGGGTCTGAATAAAAAGCTTAAGATTTATGTTTGAAAGCAGGACCCCAAGTTTAACTGAGGAACTACCTTCTCCCCTCTCCCACCCAACAGCCTTCATCTAATGTCCTTTCCTGAGTACTTAGTACTTCTGTATATTTTTCTGTCTAGTTGTAGTTAGCACATCTACATTTCATCAACAGACTTCCACATTTTCCTTGTGTGTCCTATCTTATTCATTGCATTATCAACCAATCAGCAAAAATGTACTTAGTACCAGTTTTGCACCAGGATCTGTGTTAGAGGCAAGGCATGCTAAAACAAATAAAGATAAAATTAGACAGTTTCTGCCTTTGGTTGACTTACGTGAAATGACTTGTGCAAGTATATCCAAAATCAATTCAAAGTAAATGCAGATATTTTAGGGAAGGCACTAGTAGCAGGAGGAACCCTCAAAAGTACTTGAGATGAACTTTGAAGGAATTTAGAGGTTTTAAGAAGTGGAGATGACATGGAAGTGCATTCCAGGCAAAGACAGGAAATGCAATGCCTTGTGTTAGAGACAGCCTTAAGGCAAATTTTGTTGCAATGTAGTTTGCCAAGAATAACCATCTATAACAAACCTGGAAGACTAAATAGAAATCAGCTTTTGAAAGACTTTACATGCCAAACAGAGGAGTCTGTATTTTATCCAAGCAGTAATAGGGAGTGCTGTGGTTTATTGAGCAGGGAAATGATATGCTCAGTTCTGTGCTTTAGAAATGTCACTTTGACATAGTTCAGTTCAACCCAATTCATTTCAACATTTGTACTTACCATATGGAGGCACCTTGAAAGAAGCAGTTAACTCCTCCCCCCATTACTTCCTTGCAATAATACCTGGTTTGTAAGGACATATGTTCAAAGTTTTTTTTACTGGAATCAAGATGGGCTGTACTGACTCTTTGAGATGTTATATGTTCTATCAATACCTTATCTTTTGTAAGCATAAGTGGGGCATGAGGGAGGAAGCATAAAAAGTGGAGGAAACCCTTCCAAGGCCCATAGGAAATAATCCAGCATGACTGTGATCATTTGGAGAAGATCAGTATAGAAGACATAGTCTAGTCTACATTGGAGTGACTTGTCTCAAACCAAACCTTGGGCCTCTAATATCACTGAGAGAAACTGAGAGACCTATTTATTCTAGTTTTCTTGAATCAGTCAATAAACACTTTCTTACTAAGTGGCAGGCACTGTGCTGAATGCTGGGAATACAAGGAAAGCCCCGGCCCTTTGGGAATTCACAATCTAATAGGGGAGATGACTTGCAAACAGCTATGTAGGAACAAGTTATATACAAGATAAACTGGAAATAATCCACAGAGGAAAGGCACTAGATCATAGAGGGATTGAGAAAGGCTTCCTAAAGAAGACTGAATTTTAGCTGGTGGGACTTGAAGGAAAGCAGGGAAACCAGGAGGTGGAGATTAGGAATGAAGAGCATTATACACCTCAGAATAACAGAAGTACATTGGTTTCAATTAGTTTAATCAGAGTACTTCCCTCCTAACTTTTAGTTGTAATCATGGGAGAGTATTGAAAAGATAGAGTTTCATTTTAGGATAGTGGAACAGGAATGAAAAGAAAGAATTTTGAAACAAGGCATCTTGGAGATAGGCAAACCCGGTAGGAGGGTGGGTGGGTGGGGGCAGCCAGATGGCATAATAAAAGCACTACATTTCTAGGGGGTGGAAGACAAGAGATTCAGGAAGTGAGAGAGGGGTAAAGAAAAGAAGGCAGGAAGTTTTTAGAAGGACATTTTACATTAGGACCAATCTTCGTGGAAGGGTTTTCCCTCCTTCAAATAAACATAGATAACTAACGTTTAAGTGTGTGTGTGTGTGTGTGTGTGTGTGTGTGTGTGTGAGAGAGAGACAGAGAGAGACAGAGAGAGACAGAGAGACAGAGAGACAGAGAGACAGAGAGAGAGAGAGAGAGGCAGAGACAGAGAGACAGAGACACACAGGGAGACAGAGACAGAGAGAGACAGAGACAGAAAGACAGAGAGATATAGAGACAGAGATGAAGGCAAATATGTAACTGTTATCAATAACATTTATAATATAATAAACAACAATAGAAATCTTTAGCTTAATCACCTTGACTTCATTATTAAATGTTTGATTTGAATAGACCCAAGTCCATTCAAAGAATGGGTCAAAGAAAGTTCAAAGAAACAACTGGCTTGACTGACTCTTTCCTTTTCTAAATGGATTAAATTGGCTTTTTTCTTTTGCTTCATAGAAACTCTATCTTTCTCTTTCTCTCTTTTTTTTCCATTCTCTAGCCATCCATTTATCAATATACTGGTATATCTATCTCTCCATATATAATACCATTTTTATAACTTTTTGAAAACGGAACAAAGGACAAATAAAATGACTAGCTTGAGAGCTTTATTTAAAAAACAATTTGTAGTGTTTCATAGTACAGATTACGATTTATTCTAGTTTCAACTAAATTCAGTGCAATGAAATCCATTTTTATTAAGGGCAAGGCTGCTAAGAATTGAGGTAATAAAAACAAACAAATTGAATGAATCTTTCTCTTCAAAGAATTTACATTCAGATGAGGATTTGGAAAATGATATTTATTAGTGTAAATAAATTTGAAGTGATTTCAAGTAAGAATGGCACTAATGACTATTGGTGGGGGGAGATCAGATATGTAAAAGATTGACTAGATAAGGAAGAGACTAGATGTAAAGAGACCAATTAGCAGAGTATTACAATGATGCCAGGGAGAGGAGATAAGATCCTGAACTAGAATGGTAGCCAGTGAGTGGACAATAGGAGACATGTAAGATATGTTGAAGAGGCAGAATTGTTGATAATACTTGGCAATTGATTGACTATGATGGTGAGGGAGAGTAGAGAATTGCGAGGACTTTAAGGTTGTGAACCTGAATGACTTAAAGGATGATGCACCCCTCAACAGAAACAGTTAAGTTTTAAAGGAAGGTTAGATTCTTGAGAGAAATTTGAGTTCTGTTCTGGATGTGTTGATTTGGAGATGACAATGGAATATCCAGATTGGAAATATTTAGCAAGGTCTTATGCTATTCAATGAGAATTGATGATTTTTATACTGTACATAATTTAGAGGGAGGCAGCTAGTTGACCATTTGTAAGTGATCTCAGAAATAGGAATGCTATTTAGGTATGGGTTAGAATTGATAACCACTAAGATCCCCTCCAACTCTGACACTGTGAATCTATGTCTAGTATTCTAAGGCTTTTAAGATCATTAGATATGTTCTGAATTATTAAAATAATGACCACTAAAGGGTTAATCTTCTGTATTCTCATTTTTTGGAAATTAGTTTATTTCTATATCTATATAATAATTGCATTTAAATTACACTTTGGTGTTATCAAGATGCTTCTTACACAATAACCCTGCAAGGCAGACAGTTCAAATATTTTTAATCCCATTTTACAAATTGAGAAACTCATATTCTAAGCACTTAAGTAACAGGCATAGAGATATAAAATAAAATGGTTTTGAAATCAGATTTTGGTCTACAACATTCCTACCACACCATGCTACCTCTTCTTGCTATGTGTATGATCCTTTTCAATTAACTAGAAAATTTCATTGGATAAATGAATGTTTCCCATATATTAAAATATATTAAAAAGAAAATAGATTATAAATGATACTCTGGAAAATTATTACACTTTTCTAATAGTCAAAGATATGTAAATGAACTCATTTTGAATAGCTATTATATCTTCTATTTTATACAAAAACCACAGGATGCCTCCAATTTTCTTCAGCCAATCCAAAAATACCTCCTGTACTCAATCCGTTGCATTCAACATTCTTTCTAGGATTTCTCATACAGAGTTGAATGCCCTTGGTTGATTGATTCAATGGATCTGGCTAGGACTTGTTAATACCTAGTTAATAATTTTGATTGATTATAATAAAAAAAAGTTCTTACCTGATAAAGTAGAGAATAGTTTATTCATTGCTTTAAATGGAATGATATGATTGATTTATTTACTCAATGATTCCCCCAAACTCCCTTAAACATATAATTTACTTGACAACTGGTTCTGTCCCATCTGATTATGTTAAGCACAGCTCATTTAAGTAAAAATTTTTTTTCCTAACAGAAGGACAGACCGTTATCAAGGTTGAATCTCTGAAAACGAAGTTAGGAAGACCTGGACTTGAATATCAGCCCACTACTTATTTTATCTATGTGATCATGGGCTAATTATTCACTTCTCTGGGCTGTTCAAAGGTTTGGACTAGAGATTCTCAAAGGCCTCTTTCAACCCTAAAGCCTATCATTATGACTTTGAATCTCATTGAGGAAACCCTGTAGTTTCCAGGGTCTAATAGAATCTACAGTGGATAAAGATATGGAGCTAAAGTCAGGAAGATCTCATTTCAAATCTGTCCTTAGATACTTAATAGTTTTATGACCCTTGGTATGTCACTTAACTGCTGTCTGCCTCAGTTTCCTCAACTGCAAAATGGTGATAATCATAGCTAGCACTTACCACAACTGTGATGATCAAACAAGATAATATATGTAAAGTGCTTTGTAAAGCTTAAAACACTGTATAAATGTTAGCTGTTATTTTGATTCCATGACAATACTTTTAGGGAGCATGTTTTATTAAGCATACTTTGCTTAATATTGTTTAAAAAAAGTCATTTAACAAAATTATCTCTGTGGTTGAATTTATCTGGAATAGAGAGTTTTTTGTTTTGTTTTGTTTTTTTGGTATGATCTTAACATATGTATGAGAGATAGACTCCTGGTTGGCAGAAAGCCTTTGAGGCTGCATCTGAAGTATAATTAAAGAGGAAAAAAATGAGAACTATCTGTTCAAAAATATTCATAGCTGCTCTATTTATAATAGTAAAAAAGTGAGAACCATCTATATATCGAATTTTGGGGAAATAGCTGAAATAATTGTGGTATATCATTGTAACGAAATGTTATTGGGCCATTAAAAAAGACAAATAGGAGAAATATTTTAAAAAAAACATGAAAAGGCATAAAATAATGCAAAGTGAAAAAAGACACACTGTATCTTTATAAAAACCTCTACAAAGCTATATGTATATAGATAGAGAAGGGAAAGACAATATCAATACATTGGAAGGGATGTAGAATTGATAAATTGCTATTAATCTTTTGCTTTTATGGTAAACAGTCCCAGTTATATGGTTATAACAAACTTGGGAATTTCTTTTCCTTAGTCTTTTTTCTGATACTATTGTTATGTATATAAAAATCTACTTGTTGCTTACAAGGTTTGCTATTCCTGTCACTAAGTTCTTAATCTCTTCAGAAGATGTTGATCTGATACCTGAAGGATGAATTGAGAGATGTTCCAGGAGAAGGCTAGCAGAATTTGGGTTGGGCTCTTACTGGGCTAGCTGATCTGGGAAATCAGATAGAAAGATTAAACAATCACTGAAAGAGAAATGAGTGCACGCATTCTCTTTTTAGGTGGCTGCAGACTTTATCCTCTACATATCATATAATCCTTAGTGAGGAACTTCTTAAGTGACTATGACCTGGTGCAAGGATCATTGTTCTTACCCTTTTGTAGGAGACAACATAATGGAGTCAAAAGTTTCCTGACAAATCCTAATGGAAAGAATGAAGCATATCTTACAATAAGATTGTGGCACTATAATTTAACTGACAGCAAAATATTGAAAATCTTATTAACAACTTGTATGTACCATTCCAATAATTTTAAATATTAGTTTCCTGAGAATATAATATAAGGGAATGTTATTATACCAAGGAGAATGATCATTATGAGAAAGTCAGAGAAACATAGGAAAACTTACATGAACTGATTCAGAGCTAAGAAAAGTAAACTAGCAGAAAAATAAGCACAATAAAGAATATTGTAAGTAAAAAATACCAAAATTGAGGTGTGCTCAAATTAAATGCAATAAAGGCTCTGGATGTTGAATATTGAATGTCTTAGACTAGAACTCTGTATTGGTCAACTTTGCTTAACTACTTTTTTTTTTCCTTATAATGAAGGGTTCTATGGATGGTAGTGGGAAGGCAGTATATAATACTGGTAAGGTAAAATGAACTTGTTGAATGAAACTTAATCTCTCCCTCTTTCCCACCATACCCCTCATATGCCACCATTTTTCTTTCTTCCAGTCATTCTAGACCTCTTCAGGCCCCCATGCCCTTCACTATGGAACCTCTTCTACTAATAGTAATTTCATAAGGCTATCTTGACCCTTTAACCTAATCAAAATTTGTCTCCTCCCAAAATCTCAGCAGAAGAGCTTGTCTGATTCCTGAATAATCTTTAGTTATATTCTTTATGATATGAAAAAAAGCTGGAAAGATGAAGTGCAATTTAAAAATGGAAATATCCTATCCAGTTACAACATTTGCCAAATGTAAGACATAGGAATAAATGTGCAGTGTGGAAATATTTGAGGATAGCATGCCAAAATCTTGTACATGAAGGACTCTTAGAAGGGTGTATTTTAGTTCTCATGTAAGGAATAAACATAATTTCATTACCATGTAACAGAGACTATGTTTGCAATGTCCATGTTTAAGAAAATCCTTATGGACCCTAAAAAAGCAGGATAAGAACTCAAGGCTGCCATTTTAAATCTTGGGAAGTAGGTTGATTGAAAGTAGTGAGCCCTATAATGTGAAGTGCAGGCAGTAAATGATCCTTGGCAAAATTGAGATTCTGTTTGATGCCATTTATTCATATAGATCCATATGTGATTGAATTTATTTTAATCTCATTTTGAGTGAGACAAATTCTTCTCTTAGGACAATTGTGATGTTTGACCCTGTATAAGTAAATTGTGCCTTAATGAAAAATACACTCAATAGTTGACAATATGTTTAAAAACTGAAAAAAGTAAGTTTTGTTAAAAATATAATTGGATCAAAATTACTCTATGCTGGTCTTGAAAGCAATCAATATAAAATGCCCAGAATGAGAAAACGAATGGAGTGATTTTCTATATAAAATAGAGTATAATTCAGAGATGAACCCAACTAAAATGATGTCATTTGACTTCTGATAAATTTTGTTTCATGTTTTAAATGCATGATATTTTGTATTTTATTATTATATTTCTAAATGTCCTTGTATTGTGAATTTTGGGAAACCAGTTGTATCATTGGAAACTGACTTCTTTTTTGAGTTTGAATTTTTTGACTTATGAATTTATTGACTAAGTTAATAGAAACTATAGTCATAATGTTAAAAATCTAACAAGTATTAGGTTATTTTTCTTTTAGAAGGAAGAAGAATAATTACAGTGTGGTAAAAGTAAAAAAAAAAAAAAAGACCTTGTAATATTTCCTTATCTATAGGGTTACCAAGTTTCTTGGTACCTTCTACTTGGGCAAAACCATAAAACCTTATCAGCCCTATAAATGAACTTGCTGAATGTTCTGAAATTGTAAAGTAATGAATTGGTTCACTGAGAAATGGGATCCTCTCCTCCATCAAAAAAATTCTCCGCCAAAGAGAGGGGAGGACTTGTAAGTTTACTTATAGTATAGAAGTGATTTATATGATGATTTACAATTATGAAATTATGCTCAGAATATATCAAAGTTATATCTTTAGCCAACTTAGTCTAAATAGACTCCAATCTTAAAGATTCACTTTTGCCTCAGGGGTCATTATACAACCTTAAAAGATTTATATCTGTTAGTCTGGAAACTTACAGTAAGTAGCCAGTGTTTGGGGGGTTTTGAGTGAACTCTAATATATTCACTATTTTTGTGGAATTCCAGAATGTAATCATTTAAAAAAAAATTCCTAATGAATGATTTTTACACTAACATGATTTTAAACACAAGAAGAAAAAAAAAGAAAAAAGATATTAAATGAATTTTTAACTGTTGCAACAACATGTGAGAAATAATAATAATAGTATCTAGTCTTGTTGTGTTAATGAAACTTACTAATTGAGGTAAAATTTCTTGGGACTGTAATTTGATATTGTTTTAAGTTTTGAATTCAGGTATAAATGTCTGAATTATCATTGCCAATAACCCACTATTCAAGGAAAATGCCGTTAAGTTGCTCAGAGAGAGTGTGATAAGAAAACTACTACAGGTAGATGTCTTTGTCAAGGAAAGATGAGGAAATGACAAAGGGAAAAAGGGAAAAAAGGTCAGAAGTTCAGGGAATGGTTCAATTGATGATAGAATCCTCTTGATTCAGTTTCCCCATTGTGTTATTTCCTTTTTGAACAGACATGTTTTTCATTTGGTTAATCCTGAGCTTGGCTGTGATACCCTGTGAATAAAGTAGAATTTTACTGCATGATTGATTGTTCCAAAGAGTTACCTATGACTCTTCCTTGAAATCAAGCAGTACTAAGGATGCCTTATTTTTATATCTATATTAAGTCACTCTGTGCCTTTAGTTCTAGAAGACTAGTCTTAAT
>CM053588.1:119614772-119642986 GCA_028646515.1 Pseudochirops corinnae | reverse complement strand
TTTACCTTGTCTAGTTGATTAACTATCTTTTCATGTGAAAGAGTTGCAGGAGGAGACAGTGGGGCTAAGATGTCTGAGTGATGTGAAATGAGCAGTGGGGAGAAGAGGACACTTTCATCAAAAGGACTGAAATTTCTCAGTGAAGTATAAAGTGAGGTCCTTTGCTGAAAGGGTGAGGAAAATGGTGCATTAGAAGGATTGAAGAGGGATGAAATGGTTTAAAATAGAACTTTTAGAGAGTTAATTGATTATAAATGTGTAAAGGAATTTCATTGCTGCAGTCAAGGGCCAGTTGAAACTATGGAAGATAAATTTGTAATGGTCTCAGTTAGCAATTTCATGACTTTTTCCAGCTCTTTTCAGCAGCATGTTAATAGGAATGAAGGCAGTGAATCAAGACAATAATCCAAAATTGGGCAAGGTGTAATTGGAGATAGGACATGAAGACAAGGGATTAAATAGTAGAATTGAACTGATTCACCAAGGTCATATAGGGAAGGGGAAAGGATGCAACCAGTGTGTGGGAGATAACCTGGGAAAGAATTGAATCTTATAGAGAATGAAGATGATTGTAAAGATGAAAAATAAGAGTAGGAGTTGAAAGGCAGAGGGAAAATGTGATGAAGAAAGGTTTTGTTCAGATAAAGCAATTTCAGAGTTCATAGAAATGGAAGTGGGGCACTTACGGAGGATGGCAAGTTCAAGGCAATGGCCATCTCTGTCCAAAGCTGAGGTGTAGTGCTGGAGTAGGCAATGGAAATTGAGTTGGTTGAGGTACTGGGAAGGTGAGATATTTGATGGAGTATCAACATTTGTGGTGCTGTCCCTCAGCATTAGTGCAAGAGTTGTGGTAGAAAGATGATGAGCCAGGCACCGAACATATCGAGGAAAGGAGGTGAATATCCTGGTGATCAATAAATGATAGCAACCAGGATTATTTATTATTATCATCTATAAGGTTTATAATGAGTCTATTTGTCAGGGATGCTGAATAGGGAAATCATGGTTAGGTTAGAATTGGGCTAGATCTCATAACAGAAATAAAAATAATAATAAGTGATATTAATGTAGATATTTAAGACTGTCAAAGTCCTTTACAGACATTCTCTAATTTGATTATTATAACAACCTGCAATTTAATATTACTCCCACTTTACAGCTGAGGAAATTGAGACTCAAAGAGATTAAATTACTTGCCCATGGACCCATAACTAATACAAGTGAAAGATAGGACTTGAACCCAGATCTCCTTGACTCTAGCTCCAAATCTATGAGTCAATGCACCACGCCTATTTTTAATCTGAATTTTCTCCATATATTTTGACTTGCTCTCTCTTCTGCTTATATAGTTAAAAATTTCTTTAAAGTTTAAAGTTCTTTCTAACTGCAATTCTCTGCTACAATCAGAAAACTATATGCTATTATTAAATTATAAATCCAAATTATAAAACTAGAAGGAACCATACAATGCCGCTCCCTTATTTTGCACATAAGGAAACTGAGACTCAAAGAAACTTAGTGACTTTCCCAAGGTCATCCAGAAAACCATCAGCAAAGCTGAAACTTGAATCCAAATCTTAAAAAATCAAGACTAACTTGATGGCTCTTCTGTCCCTTTATACTAAGCATTAAGTGGAGTTATATGCTATTTGTTGCACCCTGCTAAATCCAAGTTTTATGGAGAATTTTGATGATCCTAATTCATACTAATATGCAAATGTGTGAAAAAGCTTAAAGCTTTACTTCTTCCAGAGATAGTTGCATTCTAATAGCACTAATGCATAATTCAAAGGACTGAAATTATAGGGTAGAACTTGAGGCATTGTCCACTAGGTTCACAAGACATTGTTTTGAGTAAGAGAGACTTTATCATAGCCCAAAAATCATACCCCATAGATAACCACCTATTTTGACTACATATAATGTCCCACCCTAGACAACAGTATTTGATACATAAGGAAATAGTCTCCAAAAAATACAATTAACAATAAAACTTGTTTATTGATAGAAAAGCAAAACAAATCTTCCATGAACTCTGATCTCTATTTTATTCTGCCTGCTTGACATGCTCTAACTTAAAGATTAGTCCCTCTGTTTAACTATAAAACCAGTCTAAGAGAATCAGAAACATCAGTTTAAACCAAAAGTTATCCTGATCTGGAAGAATAACCTTGATACATGATAATCACCCTTTCAGAACCCACTCTTCCTTATTCTTGGCTGAGCTTTTCCTTCTGGCATCATTACTCAGGTTGGATTTATTACATTCATATGGAATAGACCCAAAGTCCCTAGGCTGTGTATCCTCAGAGTAACCAGATTGGAAAAGAACTCAAATGAGAATGTTATTTAATTCATTTAGCCTCTCCAATGTATATGGAATTGTTCTGATGTGAACTGGAACTTTGATTAATATAGAATATGGATCATAATTTCTATGATGAATAGGAAATTACCCCAGAAGAATTACTCCATTTTAGTTCACACTGGAATTATATATTTACCCGTGGAAGTCTGATCAGACTAATAAAAACTCTGCTTCTGATTCAATCTGGCAGTCTAGGTTCAAACAGTTGTAGAACATTGACAATTTAGGGAAATGACTTAAAACTTACATTAAATCTACATAGTACAAAGTGTACCTTGGGTTTAGTAATTAATTGATTTGATACAAACAGCAATCTGAATAATTCAGGACCCAGAGGAGGCCTGATTTATTGAGAATGAGCATCATATTTATTAAACAATGCAAATAATGATCTCTCTCTCTTTCTCCCTCTCTCTCTCTCTCTCTCTCTCCTCCTTTCAACCGTTTATACATAAGCTGTTTACACAACACCACAAATATAAATGAAAGGTAAAAAAAATCTGACCTTTTTCTGTGTAACAATAAAAATCTAAATATTTTTAAAAGAGATAAATTGTGGTTTGAGTTTTTATCCAGATAGTTGGGGTCATGTGGACACAACTATGACTTTATCAGCATTTCTATACTTAAAACACTGATCTAAGAAAAGCAACTTTTAAAATTACCATTCCCTGAGCCAGTCAGACCTTCCCACCTTCATGTAATGAACAGGGAAAATTTCAAAACTCTGATCCCCAGAGAAATAATGCATGCATACACCTCACTCCTTAGGCCTCTCTCAAGATGCAACAGTCATTTGCTTTCCATCTCATTTGAGTAATGGCAGAAAAAGAGAATACAAAAAAAGTTCATTGCAAATTTGTACAAAATGTATGTATATATATAAATACATATCTATATATGTATAGAAATTCTAAGGAAGATAATATCCATCTATGTCTATGATTTTCAGAAGCCTTATACAATTGAAATAAAGGCATTCTCTCAACTTTCTTTATTAAAGAAAAAAACAGGAATCAAGCATGCCACCTTATTAATACTGAACTGCAAGTGAAGAGGTGAGCTGTAGCTATAGGGTTTTGAAGCAATTGGTTTGACAGAACTTCAGTGAGTAAAATCTTAAAACAAATCCAGCTATTTCCAGATTACCTTTTTGTGTCACAGAAGAGAATTTTAGTGTTCTTCTGGTACCATCCTAATCTCTTGAGACTATTCATTTAAGCCCTAGAAAAAGCAGTGCTTTAAACAGAGTCCATACAAAGGCTCACAAGTATAATATGGTAACAATTTGGTATGAGGATTGACATTTAATTAA
This sequence comes from Pseudochirops corinnae, assembly GCA_028646515.1. Taxonomy (NCBI): domain Eukaryota; kingdom Metazoa; phylum Chordata; class Mammalia; order Diprotodontia; family Pseudocheiridae; genus Pseudochirops; species Pseudochirops corinnae. The sequence continues at coordinate 119,639,303 of CM053588.1, read as the reverse complement.
AACAAAAACTTCTGATTTTTAAATATAAATTCTGTTATATCTCATACAAAATCTCAAATGAGACCATTTGGAAATTTAGAGTCCTGCTTTTGACTCCTGGACCATATTATCTATACATATAATGATATTACAAATATTAAAGCAGAGTCAATTAGAGAAGTAAAGTATACATGGTTACAGGGACTTAAAATATTTATGAGTTATGAATATATGGGCCCATTTTAATAGGTAAAAGGTTCTTTCAAAAATATAAATATATATATAGTGCTTTTATCTTTCCCTCCCTCTCCCACTTCTTCCTTTGACAGCAATGGCAGAGGGTGATTTTATAATTGCCCTAAGTCTGCCAGGCTGCATCCTAGAAGAGGATTATTATTGCAGGCCTTGAATGCACTGTGATTCATAAGGCAAGAAAGGATGAACAGCTTCAGCACCAAGGAAATGGAATCATCATCCTGCACTGCACACGATGGAACATCTTATTGCTTTAATAAAATGGGAAATTATTCACTGTAAAATGTGCCCCAAATAAGGAGAGGAAAGTAATGTTGTTGCACTTAGTGGAGCTCATTGAAAATTAGGGAGCCTCCTCTTTGGATCTCTGAATCGATACAGATTCCAAGTCCAAAGGACACTTCAGAATAATGAATTAAAGAGCTGCAGCTGGATGAAGGTAAACTACAAAAATTAATGGACCCTAGTCCTCCCAATGCCTTAGTCACTCTCTGGTAAGATGTCCAAGGCTTAGTGCACTTATGGTTCCCTAGTGGACTGAGGGAGTTAATGCACCTCATTAAAGGCCTAACTTGTTACTAGGAAGTGACTAAGTCATTGTGAATAGGATTCATTTATGTTCCAACTTGAACCCATAGATGGAGTCTCTTCCATTCTCCTCAAATCACAGCATGGCACAACTAAACGATAATCCTCAAAGCTACTGAAAAGAATTCTTGCAAAATCCTCAAAGGCAGTCTCCACCACTCTCCCATCCCCTGGGTAAAAGCCCTCTTCTCCAGGAAGCTAGGCAGACAGAGACTACCTGATCAATTCATTATTTAGAAGAGGGATGAACTTAGAGTTTCTGCTTGCCTAAAATTCTAAAGTTCAATTTCGAGCAAATTTGGGTTGTATTACTAATAGTTTCTTCCCACCAATACAGTTTTCCCATCAGTTAAATGAAAACCGCAGTGTAAAGTGAAAGAGTTTCCAGGGCAGATAGAAAAAAATACAGCAACTCTCTGTTTCCTCTTGCAAGAAATCCAAAGGAAACAGTGGGAAATGACAACAAACAGACCTTGTTTCCAGTATGTAAACTACACCTAGGTTCAGGAGAAGAATAAAAATAGTCCTATTCTCCCACTGTCTTCTCTTACTCTGTCCTTATGTTCGTTAGATCCTGCACCTCAACTAAACCAGACACAGAAGGAAAAAGAGAAAAATAGCACCCCTCCCTCCACATATATTATCCCTGACTGTCATCAAAGGTAACTAAGTTAACAGGGTAGTAAAAACCTGTCCCTTATATATGCTGACTCTAGATGTAACTGCTCCATGAAATCTACATTACTTGTCACCCAAATTGCCTGGCACCCTTTTACTAGCTCCACTCCCAAGCACATACAGAACAAGCAGGCATTCACACCATTGCCTCTATGTCGTTATTACATGCAGGGAGGACTACACCAGGTGCTGTTTAAATATTAACCATGTTTTAATAGATGGCAATAGATGCACATCCATTGTTTGGTTCTGTTCGCAAAAGAAAGGAGAAAACGGACGTGTCATCTTTTCATAACAGTCTACTACAGAGTAGGTACAAAATAACAATTCTGAAAACAGCAGAAGCCAGGTCTGCACCACTGAATTCAATGTTCAGTGGCAACCATTATATCAATAGCTGTAAATGAGGAACAAGAATATACAGTTTGGAGAGCATGGTACAGAATTATAGTTTGCGTAGGCATTCAGTACCAATAGAAGATATAACAAAGGTACACTTGTTCTAAAAATAAAACAAAAAATATTCTGGCTGATTAGTTACTGCACTTTCAGTACTGCACATTACCTATTATTTTGTTTTTACAAAAGAGAATAACTTATGCAATGTTTAATATAACTAAACGAATAGTACACTCGAATCTGATTATTAAAAAATAATAGGAAAAGAAAGAAAGGAACCAACCAAAGCTAGAACAGTCACCTCCCAAAACAGCCTCTCCACCTGCACAGAGTAGCCCATGCAGTGAGGCGATTTCAGCACCGGACCTGGCTGGACAGCTCCTCTGGACCAATAGGGTGTCTGGAAAGCCCAGAGCAGCCAAAGTGGGTATCAATCACCAAAGGATTTAGAGGGTGGAGGAATTAAGAAAGGGGAAACAGAGCAAGGGGTAACAATATGGTTGTTTGAAGGGAAGCTACTGTGTGTGTGCGTGTATGTGACAGAGAGAGAGAGATAGAGAGAGAGACAGACAGAGAGAGACAGAGACAGAGAGACAGAGACAGAGACAGAGAGACAGAGAGACAGAGAGAGAGGGAGAGTAGGAGAGAGACAGAGAGAGACAGAGAGAAAGAGAGAGACAGAGAGAGAGAGACGGAGACAGAGACAGAGAGAGACAGAGACAGAGAGAGACAGAGACAGAGAGAGAGAGAGTTCCTGTGTGATGTTTTTTGTTGTACTTACGCTCTGCCAACGGAGGACATTTATAAAATTAAATAAATATTCAGTCCTTGAAGAGGGAACACTATTAACAGAGGGTAGGAACTAGAATGGGGTGGGGTGGGGTGGGGAAAACGTAGACGTTACAGAAAGAGTGCTTCCTTTTCTGGGTCTCCAATACGTCTGCCCATTAGCATTTGTGTCTGTTGCATTTGTCCAACCGTATTCAATAAATGCCCCCGGTTGCATTGCTCCAGTCTCTCTCCCTGGGGGGTGAGGGTGGGGGATCTTGCCTCTTGTAGTCCTGGTGCTTGATCTAAATGGTTGCTTTATGATAGTATGCGATTGACTGAGCCCGGTTGGAGCAGAGATGTGAGGGATGGGGAAAGGAGTAGAGGAAGAGTGACAGCTTAGAGGGGGTAGAGGTAGGGAGGAGAGGGAGAAGGAGAAGAGAGTGGAAGGTAACCTTAACCTTAAAGCTATGTACATTACCACCGGGGCTCTTGATCTTCCTTCACCTCCAATCTCCCTTCCCTTACCGGGCAATGACTTTTATATATTTGGTAGCTTTGTGCGATTTCTCCTCCTTTGAGGGGGGGAGGGGGAGAAGGGGAGAAAAATGCATCCTTCCTTGACAATGAGAAACGCGATGTGATTTGTCATGCGCTTGGGTTGTGTTATTAGTATTATCATGATAATTATTAATATTAATAAAGTATTATCATCATCAGCGTTATTTCTTCTTCCGAGACTTTCATTACTCAATATTTACAAACACCACACAGTGCCTCGGTGGAGGAGGAAAGGGATGAGGGGGACAGGAAGACTGAGGAGAAGGAGGAGAGAGAGGAGGAAGGAGGTTGGGGTCAGAGGAGGAAAAGAGGAAGGAAAGGAGGGAAGTGGAGAAGGAAAAGAGGAGGAGCTTTAGGCCATCAAGACAGTACTACTGTTTGCAAAAGCCCCTCACCAGCTGAGTCCAAACACGAGGAGGTGAGGTGGGAACCCTGGGGACTGGGGGCAGGAGGAGGAGGAGGAGGAGGAGGACGGGGTCCAGGATGCTGGATGCCAGGGGAAGTGGAAGAAGAATAGGTGGAAGAAGAGGAGGAGGAGGAGGAAGAGGAGGAGGTGGAAGGTGAAGAGGTGCAGAAGGCTGAGTCCCGGGGGGGTCTCTCCAGTCGAGTTTCTTTCCCGTTTTGAGGAGCCTGGCCACAGGCCCTCAGTCCCGCGCTGCCACAGCCGCCGCTGCCACTGCCGTTGCCGCTGCCACCGCCCCCGCCGCCGCCCCTGCTGTTGCTGCAATGATCTCGCTCGTACTCCTCCTGAGCCCTCTGCATCTTCCGCTTCTTCATCCTCCTTTTGTGGATGTGAAAGGTAGAAAGGGAGAGGACGATCAAGCAAAAGATGAGGGTTACCAGAACAATCAGCACCAGCGTGGAGGAGAACGACTGAAAGAGCTGCTGTCCTACTTGAGTGATGCAGGTACCGCCACCGCCACCGCTGCTACTGCCACCACTGCTGCCTCCAGCGCTCCCACTCGGGCCCCTGGGGCTGGGATTGCCACTGGCGTTGGGGGAAGCAAAGGTCCGGTTGAGAAGGCAAGGCGGCAGGGCCAGCCTCAGCTCCTTGGGCACTTTGGCACTCATTGAGGCTGGGCTGCCGAGGGGGAGGGAAAAGGGGTCAGTGTTCCTCTCCTGGTTAAATCGCTTCCGAACAACGAAGAAGAAGAAAAACCCCACCACCCAAAACTATTCCCTCTGCGCTGGCGTGTATGTGTGCGTGTGTGCGCGCGCGTGTAACTGATGCCGCGGGAATCCTCTCCTTGCCGGGAACGCTGCTTCGTGCACCCTTCTTCCTGTTAGGTGAAGCACCAGCCTGCAAAGAGAATGGGGATGAGTTAGTATATAGGCCTGAGGGATGGGGAAAAGAGGGCAGCAAGGTGGACGAGGGGAGAGAGGAAGGTGGGTGGAGAATCTGGGTAGTTTATGTGGCTACAGCAAAGCGTTCCCGCTTCCAAGCTCAAAGCCTTCTGTTCATCCTCCCAACCACCTCTCCCCCTCCCACTCCGCAGACTCTTTCGCTCCCTTCCCTCATCCCAGCGGGACTCCAGCTCTCCATTCCAGGCTGTGCCCTGAGCCCCGCACCCCGGTTCTCCTGCCACCTTTTCCCAGGGGGCAAAATGTCGGTGTTGGCACAGCATCTGTCCCGATTACTCAGCAGATAAGGCAGGTTGTCTCCCTTACTTAGCTCTTTGCAACTTTCTAATTGTGGCCAACGAGGCAGCCACTGCAGCTTGAGATTCCCTTTCCCGAGGAAGGCTATGTTTTCTGCACCCGCCTCCCACCCCACCCATCTTCCCTTCCCGAGGAATCTCTAACCAGAGCTAGATGCCTGGGATCCTGCCCTATGCTGGATCCTGGGCCGCCGCATAAGCCTCCCCTGCGCAGACCTCCTTTTGCTACCCGGACCAGCTGTAGCCTCCGGATTCTTGAGGTCTCATCCTACGGAGGCTGCTTTCTTCCTCCCTGCATCCTGTCCCACCTTTCCTTTCAGTAATGCAAAGGCAGAGGCTCAGGATCCCCCAGCTGTCCCATCTCCAGCCTTCCAGATCCCCCGCCCACTGTTCCCTCCCCGCTCTTGGAAAAACCAGCTTCCTTCTCAAGAGAAAAGGCAACTGAAACACCTTTCTCTATGTCTTTCTTTCCCCTTCCCCCGCCCACTGTCCCAGGCCCACTTGGACCTCTGTGCCACCACATAATCCTTAACTGCACCAGTTAGCCCTTCTTTCTGTCCTAGTCTCCCCTCAAAACATCGCGCACCTTCTTCCTGGGAGAGGGGGCGGGAAGGGGGATGGGGAGTGAGCGTCCTGGTTTGCAAAGTTTGGGAGAGCTGCAGTTTCGAAGGTACCTGATCCAACCCCAATGCCAGGAAGTCCATCACCATCGAGGCAAACACCCTGGCAGATATACATCTCCCTTCCTTGCCCCCTTGGCCCTCCCCAGAGACAACTGCAAACTGTTGCACTGCAGAGCAAATCGGCGGCATGCAGTGCAGGCCAGCCTGGTCCAAAACTCAGAGACCCAGAAGCAGTGCGCAGGCAGCTTGTCCTCCGCGTGCAATACGGCGACACACCTCTCCTTTTGCCTTGCCTCTTACCTGAAGCCTCCGAGTGGCTGCAATGAGAAGCCCCCGCCGCGCGGATGCAGTGGCGGCTGCAGAAAGCGCGGAGTGAAGCGATAGAAGCTGGAACAACGCTGCCGCCACCGCTGCTGCTACAGGGAGCTCAGCTCTTAGCCTATTGCCAGAGAGGCTGATGACGTCAGGCAGCCACTGCCAGTGCTCAGAGCCGTGTCCCCCCACCCCTAAACCCTCCCTAACCCCCCAACACCCTGTTCTGTTCTCTTAAACACCCCAATCAATACTCCTTTTCTCCCCCTCCAGAAAGATGCCTAAGGGTCCCCCCCATCCTACCCCTTTGCCAAATTCCTTATAGAGCCCTCGCTGCACTTTTCTGCAGCGGGTGCTGGGAGATAAACTACCCCAACTCCCAAATTCCCTATTCACTTTCCTGCTGCCAGGACGGCCCTAGAGGTGAAGTAGAACATTTCCATTACCTCAAAGACTCATCACACCCACTACTCGTTGCACAAACTAGGCATCCCCCACTTAGCCCAGATGGAGAGGAAACTCTTCCCCCACCCCACCCCATACATGCTTCTTCTCTAGTATATTTGTGATAGAAAGGGGGAGGGGGGGAGAGTTACCGACATGTGATTTTTTTTTTTCTGAGTGCGTTTGCTAGACTCTAAAATACAAATCTGAAAGAGCGAGCAGCCTCAAACAATTCCAAATGGGTCACCTAGGGAGAGAAAGAGACTGCTCTTTCCTTCAGATACTGTATTTTACCTTTCCACCCCATGCAAGCTCTCACACAATCCTCCCTTCCTTCCACCACACTCTTCACCAAAGTCTTTAGACCGTTTCTCCTACCATTAACTCTGCACACTCACCATCCACCTCCCCACATCCTTTGTCCTCGTCCTCCCCCTCCACACACGCTAATGCTTATGCCTAGCTCTATCCTGCAAATCATTGGCCACCCGCAGATTTCCTCTCCCTCTTATGGGGGCTGACATAACAAGTAAAAGAAAAGAAAAAGTAGGAGCTAAAAGACACACACACACACACACACACACACACACACACTTCACACTGCTTTCCACTAACATAACAGAGAACCCACCTCCATCCCCCTACTATATGTGTGCGAGTATAATTGGTATCCACCTACTCCTCACCCTTCTCATGCACACCATTCCTCCTTCCAAGACTTTACTAACACAGGGTGCCACTTCCCCCACCCTCTTCTAACTTTGCTTCTATTTCCTCCATGTCATACACCCTAAATCCATATCACACCACATTTATCTCTCCCATACACCTTCTGTAGTTTGGCAATAGGAGTAAAAAATAAAAGAGAAAGAGAGAGATTAATGGGGGCAGGGAGAGTGCTGTTCTGTACCAGGACATGCCTTTTTGATTTAAGCCAGAGAGGGGGTATAATGAGTCTTGTATTTCCATTCTATTTATACCTTCTTCATTTCCCTAGCCTAAATGTAGCACATCCGGTTTCTTATATTCCTTGGTGATTTGGGGCCTTTTCTTCACCACAAACTCACTAACAGTTACAGGAAAAGTTGGTCTTCGCTTTAATTTTTAATAACTTCTCTCAGTATTTAGTGAAGATGCTATATTTCCAAAATCTAAGTAGTTCTGCAGTATTTGTTCACAGAACAGATAGGGGGAAATGCAGTTCATTCAACCAAGTACTCTGCTACTTAGTCAATCAGAAAACAAACATTTATTACGCCCTAATTTTGTGCAAGACACAATGCTAACTAAGCATTAGGAAATACAAAGGCAAAAATATAGTGATTACCTTCCGGGTGCTTATATTCTAATGAAAGAGAAAACCCACAAACAATTAGGGAGACACAAGATAATCTATCTACAGGGTATGCCAGGAAATGGCAAAACATTCCAGTATCTTTAGCAAGAAAACCCCAAATGGGGTCATGAAGAGTTGGGCACAAGTGAAAAATGTCTGAACAGATGAAAGATTTTAAGAAGGGAAAGCATAGAATGGGGTGGGGGAGGGAAAGAAGAAAGACCTCCTGGAGTAGGTGGAATGTGAGCCCAATTTTGAAGGAAGCCAGATAATATAAGACAGAGGTAAGGGGGTAGAGTTTTCCAGACATGGGGGAGGGGAGGCAGCAAGTGCAAAGAAGCAAAGACAGGAACTAAGTATCAAGTTTGAGGAACTACATGTAGACCAGGGTTGTTAAAAAGTAGTGTGTGGCCAAGGTTAAAGTATAAGAAGACAGAAAAGTAGGAAGGGGCCAGGTAATGAAGAACTTTAAATGCCAAATAAAACAGTTTGTATTTGATTCTGGAGGTAATAGGGAGCCACTGGAGTTCATTGATTGTTCAAAGACATGGTAAGACCCACACTTTCAAGATATTACCTTGTTGATTTTTCATTAAACCAGTCACCACTGGAATAATTAAAGGATGGATTGGAGTGGGAGTTTAAGACATGGAGACCAACAAGAAAGCTATTCCAAGAGACTAGGCAAGAGGTCACAAAAGCTGCATTAGGGTTGTGACTGGGTAAATTAAAAGAAATAGGCATATCGAGAGATGTTGTGAAGGTTTAAAAAAAAGGAAATATTTGGCAACTGACTGGATGTATATATGAGTGAGATAAGGAGTTGCACATGACACTAAGGTTGTAAGCTTGGTTGACTGAGAAGATAATAGTCCTCTGGGACAGTAATAGGAAATTTCACAAATGGTAAAGGTATTAGGGCTAAGTTAATAAGTTCTGTTTCCCACATAGTGAATTTCAGATGCCTATAATCTATATAAAATCAGTTGGTGAAAAAGTTTAGAGTTCAAGGGAGAGATTTAGTGTGTATACACACATATATGTATATATGTGTCTTTATATATGTATATAGAGATGTACATATACATACATGCACATATATACATTTATATGTATATATACCTATGTATTGCATAAGCATATATATGCAGATAGATAGATAGATAGATAGATAGATAGATAGATAGATAGATAGAATCAGGGAATCATCCATATAAAGATAATAATTGAACCCATGGTGCTGATAGGATCATTGAGAAGAAATGATAGAGGAGAAATGAAGGGGGACCCAGGATAGATCTTTGGACACCATGGTTAGTGGGCATGACATGATGAAACATCAATAAAGAGACTGAGGAACAGTCTGACTGATAGAAGGAGGGGCAGGAGAGAGCAATGTCACAAAATCTAATGAGAGAGCATCTAGAAGGGGGGATAAACATTATCAAATGCTAGAGAGGTCAAGAAGTTTGAGGCTTGAGAAAAAGGCATTATATCAGGCAATTAAGAAATTATTGGTAGGGGCAGCTAGGTGGCACAGTGAATAGAGCATCTGACCTGGAGTCAGGAGGACCTGAGTTCAAATCCACCCTTAGACATTTAATACTTACTAGCCAGTGTGACCTTGGGCAAGTCACTTAACCCCAATTGACCCTTCAAAAAGCAAAAAAAAATTAATCACTGGTAACTTTGGGGAGGGTAGTTTAAATGAAATTATGATGCATAAAGCCAGATTCCAGAGGATTGCAAAGTATGTGAGAGGAGAGGAAGTGGAGGCAATTAACGTAGATGGCTTCCTCTAGGATCAGGAACAATTGGTAGAAGTGACAGACAATTTTTTTGGCTTGATGGAAGGGAAAAAAACTCTGATTATTAGAGTTATCCAATTCCATGGAAGAAAATGAGTTCCTTATCACTGGAAGACTTCAAATGGAAAGTGGATGCTTTTTTATTGGTCACGGATGTTGTAAAGAGAATATCTACTCAGGTATATGCCAGAATAGAAGATCTCAAAGGATCATTTGAACTGAGAATTGTGGGATTCTGTGATAATTCTGGGGAAAAAACAGTTTGTCGAGGGCCTTGAATTCCAGGAAAAGGAGTTTAATATGGACATCCTGGAGAATTTTAAACATAGGAGAGACCTGAAGTGGAATAACCTGAAGATGAATGTGTAAGGAAGGACATTCTAGCCATATCATCTGTCTTTTGCAAGCTTCCCAATAGTTTGTAGTCATACTCCAAAGAACAAGGATCAGTAGGGGATAGTGAAGACAGTGGTAAACTTAGAATCTTTGGTTCTTTTTCTGCAGCTGTAGGTAACAGAATATAAACTTCTTGAGGGTGGGCTCTGTTTCTTGTTCATTTTTCTATCACCAGAGCCTATCACAGCACCTGGTACTTGTTAAGCATTTAATAAATATTTTTAATGAGGTCCTTGTTAAACAATAGTAGTGACTGATATTTTTTGAAATTCAGACACACTCACTGAGAATTAGACATAGAACAACCTGCACATGTATTTTAGAATTACTTGCATCAATAGGAATAACAGCTTTGGTGACAGTCACCAATGGTGTTGATTGCATTGGATAAAATGCTGGACCCGGAGTCAGGAAGATCTGAATTCAAACATGGCCTCAGACAGTAGTTGTGTGACCCTGGGCAAGTCACTTAACATCTCTCTGTCTAAGCTTCCTTATATGTAAAATGGAGACCACCTACCTACCAAAATTATTGTGAGGGTAAAATGAGATAATATTTGAAAAACACTTTGAAAACCTTGAAGTACTAAGTAAATTTTAACTATTATTATTATTATAATCATCGCCATCATCATCACTGATAGAAAAATGAAGCTTACAGCTCTTCTGCAATGCTGGATAAGGCAACTACTTGTCCTAGTGTATAGGTCTTATATCCCTGAAAACACTAAGCTCCTTGAGGGCAGGGTTTTTCTTTAAAATATGCCACCTACTCCTATCCCAGCATTTACACAGGGTCTTGTGTGTAATAAATAGTTAATTTTGCTTGTTGAATTGAATCACTTGGGTAATAATAATAGTAGTTAGCATTTGCATAGTATTCACTATGTACCAGGCTCTGTGCTAGGAACTTTATGAATTATCTCACTAGAGCCTCAGAACAATCCTAGGAGGTAAGCACTATTATTAATCCTATTTTACAGCTGAGGAAATAGAGGCAAATAGAGGCTAAATGTGTTTGCCCAAGTCTGTGGCTATGTCTTCTTGTAAAGCAATTGACCCTTGGACAATGAGAACTCATCATTTCATTCATCATTTATTTATTTTCTAAGTTCAGATTTAACAGGATTTCTTAAAGTATGTCATGCCTATAATATGTTGACTGCCTTCTTGCACACCAATACTCCTGAACACTGGAAATCTTCCCAGAATACTGGGGCAGGTTGTCATCCTTCTCTTTCTTCCCCTTATTAACAATAATCATCCATTATGCAGTGAGTGCTAAAAGTGTCTGCACCATTTTACAAAACATGTGAAAAGACAAGGTCTTGCCCTGGAGAACTTACAATCTAAGGCAGATAAATGTGATTCACAAGACAACGGCATTTAACTTGAAATGACTTAGTATAGATGGAAGGCATCCATTCTCAGGTCAGAAGCTTACCCCCCCCCCCCGCCTTTTTTTGTCTTTCAAGAATAGAAGACAGTAGATTCACGATTCATTTCTGTACAGATGAGCAGAGGGAGCAAATACTAAATGAATGGACTCTGATGCAGTGGGCTTAGTGCTTCCATCCCATGGAATACAGTAATTTATCGTGGCAAACATACACAGTTCAATACAGACAGAGCCAGAAGGATTCATCTGGAATGTAGGTCCAAGCATTATGAAAGGTACCCTATATATTTTAAAGACAAATTTTAAAATCATCATTTTAAGACAAATTCAGATGGTTGCAGGGAGAGATCTCAAATTCTGAGATACAAGCTCCATTATAGAGGAGAGAGGGTGATGTTATGGCATCATTCTGCTGGGGATAAGACAGAAAGATCTTAGGATATAGCCAGTCAGGTGTTAGAAAACTTCTGCCTGGGAGAGGGAATAAGACTGGTCTAATCAAGGAAGGATCTCACATGGTATATAAAAATAGGGAAGGGCAGGGAATTTCAGAAACTGTTTGCTAGAAGCTTCCTATTTCCAATAATTATTCTTGAAAATATATCATAGCATCCTCTTGCCCCACTCCACATATTTTTTACAAATAAAGAAATTTTGACTTAGAGAGGTTAAATAAATTACCTTCTGTCACACAGGTAATAAGTATCAGAAAGAGGGTCTGAAGCCAGGCCCTCTGACTTCAGAGTCATGGCTTTTTCTTCTCAACCAAGCTGTTTCTAACTGCTTAAGGATTATAAGCACTATCAATGTTTTCCAAACTTTGGTGCCCTCAGGCAAAACCCCATCTGCCCCCCGCTCTGGCTATGACTGAATATAATTGAAAATAATCTTGTATCTCCTCTTAACTGATTAGATGGTGTTGTGCTCACCTGAGCAAGACATACTCATAGTTATGGTAGTCATAAGAATTTTGGAGCTGAAAGGAATCTTAAAAATCAGTCTGAGCTTTCTGTTTTGCAAATAAAGAAATAGTATCAGAGTGATAAACTCATTTACCCATAGCCTTCACTGTAATCAGGATGCGAACTCAGACCTTCTGACTTTATCAGGCTGGTTTTCCACTAACTTCTACTATATTTTCCCCTCTTTTTTCCCAGTTATCCACCTGCCACTTATAGATTATAAGCTTCCTTGATCTATACTCATAGTGTACAGCTTGTCTTTTGGAGTCTCAGAAATTGCCCCCAGAAACAGGGTCAAGACTATGAAGTCTCACTATGGGGAGACATCTTAAGGCCCATGATGAGAGTTGGTTGTCAAATATTTATTAATAATTCATAGGATCTGCCATTAGAAGGTAATTGTACATAATCTGGTCCAAACTCAATTTATAGATGAGAAGTTTTTGGACATCTAGGACTTCATTTACTCTCTACTTTCTCTGTGAAATCTTGCCCAGCTCAAATAGGTCATATATGTATGTCCTCTTCTTTGGATGAACAGCCAATTGTAGAATCAACTCCTGGGCAACCCAAGTTACTACTGAAAAGCATATAAGACATTTAACACACAACAGGACAAAGTCAGAACCAAGAATGTCTTGAGGGGACTTGTCATTGACCATATAACTTTAGAAAATAAGCATCAAGGTGCCATTTCCATGGATTAAACTGACCTCCTGCTTTTCCTTCTCTGGGACTGTAGACCTGAGCTTATCTTTATGGACCTACAATGGTTCTTTCTACAAATTAATCAACAGGCTATCAAAAAGAGTTGTTGAGCCACTACAGCTGTTCAATATGTATAAGGTACCTTGGTAAGAAATAAAAACAAGTATAAGAGAGTTTCTGCCTACAAGGAATGTATACTCTTACCTCTATTTGAATGGTACCTTGAGTCACTCAGACTCTACCCTCCACCTCCATCCCTGTGGGCTGGGAATACTTGTTTGCTTCTGCAAAAAGGTAGAGCAGTCCAAGAAGTCAAGAAAATTTACAGTACATTGATTCTTTCTTAGCTACTTATACCAGAACTTCAGAAAAGAAAGCCTTGTGGTGCATTCTGCCAATGAGCAGGGTAGTCCTTCCCAGCATAGCTATTTTGACCATGCCCTGGATGTGTTCTAGACCAGGGACTACCAACCCAGACAAGCCAAGAGTCACAACTTTCACAAACTAAAGTGGAGAGACCTTTGTAAGAATCAACCCCATGAAATCATTTTATTTTCATGAGTTCTCTTAATAAAATGGTTTCCCTAAAAGTTCAGTTCTGACTCCTTTTTGGAAGTTCATTCACAAGATTAGTCTCCAAAACCTGCTGAAATCACATTGGTAGTATTTCATTCTATGTTTTAGGAGGGTATTGGCAAACTAAAACATAACCCAAGGAGGGTGAGAAAAAGTCAAAGAAACTGCCACATGAGCAATCAGAGGAAGTGAAGATATTTAACTTTAAAAAATATATAATACTGGATTATATTTGAAGAATTGTTCTTCAGAAGAAACAATGTGGTGTAGTGAAAAGAATGCTCTATCTGGAGTTACAGCATGTAAGTTTGAATCCTGCCTTGATTTTTTACTACCTTTGTGACTTTGGAAAAGTCACTTCCTTTCTCTGAGTTTTGGCCTTCTGCCTAAAGAGTAAAGTTAGATTAGATTGTATATATAGGTTTTTCTACCTCTAAATCCCACAAATGTGTTAACAGACATGTGAGAACTGACTGTCATCGTGGAATTTGTTGTTCTAAGGGACAAGCATTGCATATCAAGTATGAGAGGAGTTTGAGGCTATTGCCATTTTGTCTTTTTTTTTTTTTTTTGGAGGGAGATAGGCAAGGCAATTGGGGTTATGTGACTGGCCCAAGGTCACACAAATAGTAAGTGTCAAGTGTCTGAGGCCAGATTTGAACTCAGCTCCTCTTGACTCCCAGACTAGTGCTCTATTCATTGTACCATCTAGCTGCCCCTATTGCAGTTTTTTTAATCAAAATGTGGATTTCAATTATTTCTGAAGGTATAAGGTAAAGGATAAACTGTGAGGGTTAAGAGAAAAGAGAAAAGACTATAAGACAGGAGTATCAACAGCAATAGTGGAGAAACGGCATTCCCAACCCTACACAGAAATTAATAAATTGACAGAAGAATAGGTAGTCCAGGGGTAACAACCAAAGACAGAAACTGAAAACAAGAGAATGAAAAAAAAAAGACCAAACTTCAGCAGAAAAGATAGAGATTGAGATGGATTATCAGGCAGGCCCTAAAAGCATTTTAGAACTGAGGACTCAGAATGAAGTTATGTGTTGCTCCTTTTGAAGTACTTAAACTCTACTTCATTCCTAACTCTTTTCCCAACTTCCCCTCTTGTGTCCATCTAGTAATAAACACTGTAATATACTCCGTTAGTTTCTTCTGCCTAAATATTTCCCATATTCTGATGTTTTGCTTCAAACCTAAGAAACCAAGGATCAACTAGAGATACATAAAACTTTAGATCAGAGCCAACCCTCTGTCTGAATATCAGGACTTCATAACTGAGGACTCTGGTATGATTTACCAATAATTTTTCACCTGACATACACCTGATGTAGCAAAGGGAGCAATTGCCCCGAGGCTATATGGTGAGCTCTCTGAGAATGGAGACTCTGTTTTGCTTGGTCTTGTATCCCCAGTGCTAACATGGTGGATGGCATATAGGTGGTGCTTAATTAACATTTATTGATTGACTAACAAGTTGTGGCTAATTAAATCTAAAACCTCTGATGTGAGAAAGGAAAAGCATTAGGGTAGAAAGAGGAAAGGCTTACATGACACAGGTTAAGTTCTAATTGGAATTCAGATCTATCCTACTCTAGAAAGAGTGAGGGAGCAGAAAGGATCAAGTCACTTACACTTGGATCTGAGTCACAGTCCTGGGTGAGGAGAAGAGCTTGTGGCAACAGTGGAGAGGGAACCCTCCTCACAGTTCCAAAGAAGAACAGAGTGCTTGTGGTTACTCATAAACCAGAGCACATAAGAGGAATAGACACCTCTCCTTAGATCATACAAACCTGGAAGAAATGAAACTTTACTGGTCCCTAGAAGTATTTCTGAAAACAACTGCACAAAAACAAAAAGTTTGAGAAAGTATACCCTCCACACTGGAAGCAGAGTCCTACCTTAACAAGGAGTTAAAAAGTCAAATAATTGGATGGGAAAATAGGCAAACAATGGGAAAAAAAAATCAGACTATAGAAACTTACTTTGCTGACAAGGAAGGTCAAAACATACACTCAGAAGACAACAAAGTCAAAGCTCCTACATCAAAAGCCTCCAAGAAAAATATGAATTGATCTCAGGTCATGGAAGAGCCTAGAAAGGATTTGGAAAATCAAGTAAGAGAAGTAGAGGAAAAATTGGGAAGAGAAATGAGAGTGATGCAAAAATCATGAAGAATAAGTCAACAGCTTGCTAAAGAAGACTCCCAAAAATACTGAAGAAAATGACACCTTAAAAAATATACTAGACCAAATGGCAAAAGAGGTCCAAAAAACCAATGAGAAGAATGCCTTAAAAAGCAAAAATAGCCAAATGGAAAAGGAGGTCTAAAAGCTCACTGAAGAAGATAATTCACTGAAAATTAGAACAGAGCAAATAGAAGGTAAAGACTCCATGAGAAATCAAGAAATTTTAAAACAAAACCAAAAGAATAAAAAATTAGAAGAGAGTGTGAAATATCTCATTGGAAGAAACAACTGACCTGGAAAACAAATCCAGGAGAGATCATTCAAAAGTATTGGACTGCCTGAAAGCCATGATCAAAAAAGAGCCTAGACATCATTTTTCAAGAAATTATCAAGGAAAATTGCCCTGATACTCTAGAACCAGAGGGTAAAATAGAAATGAAAAGAATCTACTGATCACCTCCTGAAAGAGATGCCAAAATAAAAATGTCCAGGAATATCATAGCCAAATTCCAGAGTTCCCAGATCAAGGAGAAAATATTGCAAGCAGTCAGAAAGAAATAATTCAAGTATTGCAGAAACACAAGCAAGATAATACAAGATTTAGCAGCTTCTACATTAAGGGATCAAAGGGCATGAAATATGATATTCCAGAGATCAAGGGAGCTAGGATTACAACAAAAAATTGCCTGCCCAGCAAAACTGAGTGTAATCCATGAGGGGGGAAAATGATATTAAATAATGTCGAGGAATTTAATGCATTCTTAAGAAAAGACCAGAGGTAATTAGAAAATTTTACTTTTGAATACAAAACTCAAGAGAAGCATGAAAAGGTAAACAGGAAAGAGAAATCATAAGGGACCTATTAAAGATGAACTGTTTACATTCTGACATGGAAAGATGATATTTGCAGCCTATCAGACCTTTCTCAGAATTAGGGTAGTTGGAGGGAATACACACACACACACACACACACACACACACACACACACACCATATATATATATATAAAATATGTATTATATAATATATATGAGATGTGTGTGTATATACATATATACACATATATGTATACAATATATATAAACAGGCAGAGGGGCACAGGATAAGTTGAATATGAAGTATGATATTTAATGTTAATAATATTAAATGTTAATGCATTAAGCCAATAAAACAAAAGAATGTGGCAGGATGAATAAAACACAAATTAACTTTTTTGCTACATATAAGAAGAATATTGAAAAGGAAAAGATACATTAATAATGAAAAAACCTACTATGCATCAGATGAATTCTAAAAAAGAAAGATTTGTAGTCATGACATCATGAATATGAAGGGATGATATCTAAAAAATAAAATTAAGAGGTGAGAGAGCAATGTACTGGGAGAGGGAGAAAGGGAAAGGTAGAATGGAGTAAATTATCTCACATAAAAGAGGCAAGAAAAAGCTTTTACAGTGAACTTGCAGAGGGGGGAGATGAGAAGAAAAGTGTGAACCTTGCTCTCATTGGAATTGGCTTAAGGAGGGAATAACATACATATTTACAAAAACAAAACAAAACAGAACACAATGCTAGACCATTTCCAAACCTAGTCTCAGGATTACTTTGATGCTGAAAAGTGAGAGTTCAAATGATGTGGATCAGAAGGGGGGGAAATGGATACATACATATGTCTGAGTATGTTGGAAAAGAAAGGATTGCTTCAAGCTCATTATAGCACATTAAAAATATTCCTTTCTGGGGTGGCTAGGTGGTGCAGTGAACCGAGCACTGGCCCTGGAGTCAAGAGGACCTGAGTTCAAATCCAGCCTCAGATACTTCACACTTACTAGCCGTGTGACCTTGGGCAAGTCAACTAACTCCCAATTGCCCTGCCCTCCCCCCTCCAAACAGCAAAAAACAAAAAAACCCACATTTCTTTCTATGCTCCAATACTAAAAGATTTGGATTCTTGAAAAATTTATACACTTTCTGTCAAATAGATGTTTGTTAGTTTTAGTGAAATGTAGGTCCTGAGAAGTTAAATGATTTGCTCAGGGTTGAAGAATCAGTATGTCAAAGGTGGGACTTGAACCCAAATCTTCTGCACTAGGCTACAGCTAGACTTATACGCATCACAAAGAAGAATTAAGAGGAAGGAGAGTAGATAGAATTTCAAGGGAGGTGGGGAGGGAACCTAGCCTACAGTGCAGGTAGGTTTGCAAACCTCTGGGTACCTGCAGATGCTAATGGATAAACATGAAAACAGCTAGAGTATAAAAGTTTCTTTGTTTCACTCCTGATAGAATACTTTGGTCCTTAGAATCCCTGAGCCTATTTTTAAAAGTTCCCACCAAAACAGCCTTTCATAATCCCAAACCTGTCCAATTTTCCACTCCACGATGGCTGCCTTTGCTACATTTGGTCCAAGTCTCAAATAACATATGTAAAATACTTGACAAACTTGAGAGTGCTACATCAGCATTTTATATCCTAATAACTATTAGCTGTTATTATGGAGGTGGTAGGTAGGTGGCACAGCAGATAAAGGTGCTGGACTGAGAGTCAGGATGATCTGAGTTCAAATTCTGTCTCTGATACTAGTTGTGTGACCATGGTTAAATCCCTTAACTTCTCTCAGACTCAGCTTCCTTTTTTCAAAAATGTAGATAATAACACTACCTCCCAAGGATGTTATGAGGATCAAATGGGACAATGTATGTAAAGTGCAACATGGACATTAAATCACTATATAAATGCTAGCTATTATGATCTCTGTAAAGAAAAATAGAGACAAAGGAGTCTTGGCAACCAATTAAAACTGAACTCAACCAACCAAGTACTACCACTATATACCCTTGCATTATGCTTGACAACTGTATTCTCACAGCTGAGTAAACCTCACCTCCTTAATTGTGTTGGTGATCAGACATTTATACCATCCTAACATGTGAGGTCAGAGTCTAAATCTAAAGTCAGCTCTCTATCCACTGTGCCATACTTTCAAGAAATAAAATGGCAAAAGGGAAAAAAAGGAGGATTTTCAAAGTAGATAAATATTCTCAATCATATTTGCTTTTATAACAGAACACATTTCATCAAAATAATGTTGATTTATGAAGACCTTTCAAATATAATCCTTTTGTTGATAGAGGTTTGATCAAATAATTTTTTTTAATATGACTTTCTCTTTTTTGATATAGGGTATAGGACAACAGTCACAGTTGTTCCCACAGAAAAACTCTCTTAACTTTTCACAGTAAGGCTTGGGCAAGGACACTGAAACACAATGTAATCCATAATTTAAAATAGAGTTTCACTTACTGAAACTTATTTTTTTTCCTCATAACATTCAGAGACTCCATAATCACCTAGAATTAAGGCATTTAGTGAGGAACTCCTGACAGAGATAGACACCTATAGTTTATGAGCATCAAGAACACAAAGGAAGAGGGCCCAACTCTTAGAACTTTTGGAACAATCTCTTGGAGATATTACCATTTCCATGGCTTTGATTGCTATATGTGATGCAAGATGATTCCCAAATCTACATATCCAGAACCGTTCTTTACCCTGAAATTGGTAATGTCCACCAAATCCAATTGGCTGGTACAAATTTTGATCTAGAGGTCCCATTGTTGCCTCAAACTTAAAATGTTCAAAAATGAACTCATCAGCCCTCTCTCTAGATTTCTCTTGAAAATTCAACTTAATTTGACCAAATCTGAACTACCAAAATATATCCTTGCCTTATGTTTGACAGCTGCATTCTTATTAACTAAACAAAACCATTCTCACATAGCTTTCTGTCTTGTGTTGAGTCAGTTATTTACTCATTCAATTTTAATTGATCCCAATTCTTGAGATAAGAACCTGATAAAAAAGACCAGTTCTGTCTGATGCTCCCTCAGTCTTCCTTGTGTCAATTCTAGAGCAATCTTTGACTGTTCCTTTTCCTTAAACTTATTCCCTCATATCTAATTAATCTCATTGATTCTATATCTGAAATAGTTCTTCCATCAATGCCTATTCTCTTCTCACCAATTCAGGCTCACGTCACCTCTCTACTGTACTATTGTAATGGGGAAAGGAAGGGAACAGCCATTTATTAAATGCCTACTATGTGCCAGACATTGTGAGAAGCATCTTAAGAATAATATCTCACTTGATCTTCACAATAAGCCTGTGAAGGCAGTACTATTTTGTCTCCATTTTGTAGATAAGGAAACTGAGTCTGAAACAGGTTGTGACTTACCCATGGTCACAGAGCTCGTAAAGATCTGAATTTCAACTACTGTCTTCCTGATAACAGGCCCAGTGCCCTATTCATTGTTCCATTTAACTGCCTCAAATATAAACTCCTTAGACAGGCCTTAAAGGTCTTTCAAAGACTCACTTCAATCTACCATTCCAATCTCATTTCACATTACTCTTTTTTACCCATATTACATTCCAGCTAATCTGAATTACTATCATTACTATCAAGCAGTTAGCATTTTCTCTTCCCCTTTCCTTCAGGGGAAATAGGAGTTGGTCACCTTCTCTTGAGTTTTTTCCCTTTAGTGGAAGGGATAATGGTATTGCTCACTCAAGAGTAAGCCAGTAGACATAGTCTATCTCTGTGCACACCTGTGATGGCACTAGGTCTGCCTCAGTGCATTCTCACATGTCATCCTCTAGTAAAAGAATGCATTTATCTCCTATTGAAATAGTTCTCTTCTTTTAAGGTCCAGCTGTTGCCATATCCCTGATGAGGGAGGTATTTTCTTCAATTCAAAGTAATCTCTCCCTTCTCATAACATCTCATTATGCTTTGACTGGATTTTTTTTTTCCCTTTTTTGCTTACCCTGTTCTACCTTGTTTCATGTTTTTATCTTTTACATGTTACATTATTGCAAGTGACTACTATTTTTCCTATTTGGATCCTTACTAGCAAGCATCACACCTTGTAAATAGTAGAGACTTAAATATTTATTGTACTAATCAAATTGAGTTTATTAATGAGGGATAGGGGAGCTGTGACCAGTTTTGAAAATTTATTGATTCTCATTTTTTTAGTGTTGTATGAAGTTAAAAAAAAAAAAGGAATTACCCTTTGAGGTCTCATATTTTAAAAACCCTGTATTTAATATTAGATATATAGGATTTCTGAGAACAAATCTTCAAGAAATGTAATCTTACAAAAATAATTTAGATCCTTTTATTTCTTCAGCTCAGTGACCTTGATGTCATCCAACACATCAGAGCAAACATGGTGTCTCTCTAAGAAATTCTCTATTCACAAAACTTTTCCTACTTTGACCTAGCAGTATGCATGTACCATAGCTTGATTGACTTGAGTCCCAGAGCCTTGCTAGCTCCCACTCTCCCAGTTATGAAAGACACACCCTACGTAAGCCCTATGATAACATGATCACCAAGGTTTAAAGAAGAAATTTTTATTACAGGAATGAGAATTTTTGTAGTGTGCTGTCTGATCTCAGAATCACAGAATTAGAAGCATTTCAATCGTCATCTAGTCTGATCCATCCTTGAATAAGAAACCCATCTATAATATTTATGACAACTGATTATCCAAAGCCTTTAATGATGGGTATCTCGGATTGAGGGCTGGCCAGTTAAAGCTCTAATCCTGTCTCTAATGCAAAATAGCTAAATGATCCTGGGAAAGTCACTTAGCCTCATAGTGCCCTAGGTAGTTCTCTAAGGACTAAGCAACACAACAGTTGCTGATCTGCATTTGTAGAGTTTCCTCACCAGGAAGGAGCTCCTTATACTGATGAACAAAATGGGGGAAGACACTAAGGGAAACTTACAACTCCCTGGCAATTTCTTCTGCTTTTATTAGGCAATTTTCTATTCCATTGGACCAAAATCTAACTCTGTACAGTTTTCACCCACCACTCCTAGTTCAGCCTTCTGCTGGTAGAGCAAGAATAATACCTCTTTCACATGATAGCTCTTCGGATACTTGAAGACAGCCATCAGGTACCTTAAATCAGGACACTTAAATCTTCTTTGTTCTATGCTAAATGTTCCCAGGTCATTCCACTAATCCACATATGGCATCTTTTTCTGTATCTTTACCTCTGTTCACCCCACTCTGAACACATTCTTTTGTCAATATCCTTCCTAAAATGTGGCACCAAGAACCGAAATCAGTACTATTGCGATGTTATCACAAGGAACAAGAAGAGTGATACTATTCCTTCCATTGTTGCAGATATCTTGCCTCTCTTGATGCAGTCAAAGACTGAATTAGCTTCTTTGGCTAAAAGCGATATAATTCCAAGTGCAGGCTTTGATACTTCTTTCCTGGGTTACAATTGACAAGCCACTTAAAATTGCCAAGCCCCAGTTTCCTTACCTGTAAAAATGAGAAGAAAAACAACACTTACACTACCTACCTTGCAGAATTAATTTTTGAAAGCAAATTTTTAAAAATGCTTTGCACAATTAAAGTGCTGTGTAAATGTAAGTGATGCTCATCACAGTGGTCAAGGTTCATCATAGGAGTTTGCCACAGAAGTTGACTTTGAGTGGGGCACACTCTCTGCACCCTTTGTGAAGACTCCTCAGAACGAGAAGGGAGAGAAACTATCTGGAAACCAGAGACAGATGTTTGTAAAACTGGACAGACCTGAGTCCTGGGCTTACACAACCTAGGACCCTTTCCCCCTTCCCTTGATGTCATCAGCATTAGGCCCCTTTCAGGAGTTTTTGACCTCCACCCTTGCTTGTGACCTTTTCCCCTCCTTTGCTTTGGCATTTACCAAATAAGGGCATGGATGATACTTTGGCTTCCTGTCCCACCTCCCTGCCAATAGGAGACAGTGGTGGGCTTCTTTGTTATCCTCCATTGGCTTAGATTTCAAGCCAAGACTGAGAGCACACTTCCTAGCCAATGGGAGAAGAGACATCCAGGGTGAGGGGGCTTGACTGTGATAGGGTATAAACTTTTATTCTGCCTTTTGTAACGCATCTCCTCTCCTTGTCCCCACCATGGAGAAGACTGCCCTCTTCCTGCGGGGAAGAGAATAAAACTTCCTGTTCCTTCCTCAAGATGGCCCTGACTTTTGGTTTTTCTTGGGGAGGGGATTTTTGAAGTCCCCATACACCACACAACATCAAAAGCTACTAAGAAGAACAACAGAGGACTGAAAAGCTCTCTTCCTGAAAGTATCCCTGCTTCCATTTGTTAAAAAAAAATTAAGTTAAATAGTGTTGAATGGTAGATTGAGGTCATCCACAATCTGTGGAAAGTCTGTGAAAAGTCTTTAAGGTCAAGCTAAAAGTCTACATTTGAGGCAGCTAAGTGGTATATTGGATAAGGAGCGAGGCCTGTAATGTCAACAAGACCCAAACTGAAAGCCTGCTCCATATGTGAATAGTCCTTTGACCATGGGCAAGTCACTTAAAGAGGACAAGTAATATCTTACATTCACCTGTGTAAATTTAGCAATGAATCTTTCTCTTCCTTTGACAAGTAAATGCTCTGTGCTGAAAGTTACAGGCTGGTATCCCATTTCAAAGAGAAGGTAAATGGGCTTGAGGAATGGCTCTGATGTGGTTAGGTTAGGGGTTGCTCAAAACCCCAAAATACCAACCCACCAAGTTCTGCTAAATTAATTTGACTCAAGTCCTCTCTTAGCTGAAGAAAAGCAAAGTTCATCAAAAGTTCACCATATTGGACAAATGCCTTACATGGGAAGACCCAAGGAGAGCCCAAGACAGGCTCCCAGAGGCTGCACCTCATCATTCCCTCCTCAAACAAATGGGACTCAAATTCCTTTGGGGTAAAGGGCAAAAGGTGTCAGCTTCTGAAAGTGCCTCCTGCTGGCAAGGGGCATAGAGCTGTCCCTGCCTCTGTGGGTCCCGTTTAAGGAGTCAGACTTCACATTCAAGGGGGCAGACTCTGGAACATGGATGAGGCCAGGTCCAGTGGGCTGGAGAACTTGGATTCAGTCAGAGGCTGGTATAGCCTGCGTAGTCATCTGGAGGTTGATGGCTTGAACGCTGGGGGAGACAAACCTGGCAAGGAGGTTAAGCAAACAAAAGACCAAAAAGGCACCAAAAAAAGAGAGAAAGGACAATTTCCCTGGCAGCAATTAAAGATGACAATGGCAAGGCCAAAATGCTGTAAGATATCCCCTTCCTTTTTGGGGGGTGGGGTCAAGATAGTGGCATAGAAGCAGAACTCTGCAGCTCCCACCATAACCACCTCAAATATTTATAAAATATGATTGTAAACAAATTTTAGAGCTCCAGAATCCACAAAATTACAGAAAAACACATCTCCCACTGGGGGGGCCCAACAGGAGGAACAGGAAGGGCTCATTGCAGAGCCCAGCCTGGCCTGAAACCATGGCTTAGCCCCAGGGAGGTCAGGACAAGCTGCATCTTGAGCACTCTGGAGAGTGGATCACTGGCAAGCTGGGGCATTTTCCAGAACTATCAACCCATAAGAAACAAGGAAAAAGTGAAAGGTGAGTGGAACACAGCTAAATTTGGGGGAGAAAAGCAGGTCAGGCTGTCTGCCCCCAGGACAAGAAAGCAGCAGAAGTGGGGGCCTGCAGCAGCCTCCACATGGCTGCTTCAGAGCTCTCAGACCGCAGATTGCAGGGGGGCCAAGCAACCATTCAGAGGCTAAGTGCTCTTGCCTTAACCAATCTGGATTGGGACTGTGGTCTTGGGTGGTGGTCCTGAGGTGCATTTTAAGTGAGCCAAAGCTGATAGGGGTTGCAGAGACTGCACCACCTAATACCTCCAGCAGCTGTGAAAACCCCAGCAATTTGGAACAAAGTGCTTCTCTATGAAAGCAGAGTTCTACTGTGGCTCAAAAATCAAATTAATTGACTGGCAACATGAGCAGGCAAAGGAAGCAAACTAAGCTCAGCAATCCAACTT
>CM053588.1:119589002-119614272 GCA_028646515.1 Pseudochirops corinnae | reverse complement strand
TCTCTCTCTCTTTAATATTCTTTGGAAAGCCAAGTCTTCCTTACCTAATTATTTTAGAAATCAAAGCACATAAACTATTTTTACATATGAACAATAACATATGTTAATGGGTAACAGTTGAATTGAATGATGAAACTTCTTTAAATCCCATAGCTCTTTCTTTGGTGTATAGTGGGAAAACAATCTCATTTCATTCAAGTTCAGTTGTAAAACAACATAACAACAACAACAACAACAAACAAATAAACAAAAGCCAGATTTGGCAAGTCACCCTGTCCTAAAAACAAGTAAATAAAATTGGTTAGATAACATTTATACAGCAAATGTCCCTAAGGAAAACATAAATGCCACAAACACCCACCCAGACACATAAAGTAGAAATCACATCCTGGAAAGGTGCTGTGCAATTTTATTCAGAGTTAAATAAAATGCTACCGAAGTAGTCATCAATGAAATAACCAACCATCAAGGTTGCATTATCTTAAGGACCAAGGAAACTTGCAAGGCATCAGTAGTTGGAGAGAAAATTACTGTTGTCTAAACCTTGCATTTCTAGGAAGTCAAATGGAAATCCAAAATGCTTTTTGGGACTCCCAAATGTGGGTTATCACATCTTGGTGTTCAATTTATTGTTTTTTTTTACAAAAGAGACCTATTCCACTGATTCTCCTGTCAATCAGCACATCTTATCTATTCCCAAATGAGAAAGTACAGCAGCAGAAAACTTCCTGAAGGAGACTAGGGGATGGGGTTGGGGTGTGTGTGTGTGTGTGTGTGTGTGTGTGTGTGTGTGTGTGTATGAGAAGAGGCTGAGGCAGGGGGGAAGTGATATTGCCATTACATTTAAAAACACCACTTTAAACTGGAATATGATCATCGAAGTGGAATGTAAAAAAGTGAAATAGGAGAGAATTGGAAAGATTCTTTCCTTCTGTTTCCAGAATGGATTTATGGTTATAGCCTTTTGGGGTTTGAATGGAAATCTGACCTCACTATTTATGAAGCCCTCAAAACAAATCTCATGTTTTGGATAATTTTTTTTTATTTACAATTTCAGGAAAGTCAAGCTGTTTTTCCTACTCTATCTTGGGATATCACACCCTCACAGAAACCACAGTAGAAAGAAAATGCTGACCAGGATCTTAGCTTATGTCAGATTTGTCTCTAAATCACAAGAACTTTACACACACAAGATATTGATTTCTATATATTTATGTATATATATATATGTGTGTGTGTGTGTGTTTATATATGTACACACATATATAGTTATACGTACATATAACTGTTTAGCTATATATATGTGTATATATACATAAACACATATATATGCACACACACACAATTGGAATATGACAATAAATTATGGCATGTGAATCTGATGGAATATGATTGTGCTATAAGAACTGAAGAAAGAGAACACTTAAGAGAATCATATGAAGATGTGCCTGGGCTAAGGAAGAATGAAGAAAGCAGAACAGGAAGAGCAATTAATTCCATAATATTAGCATTTTTAAAATGAGTAACTTAGACACGTGGCCCATGCACACATAGACATACACACATATGTGTATACTCATGTTCCTTTTATCAAAGTGACTTTAGGATCTTGATCCCAATCCCTTGGGAAGGAGAAAGGGAATTTTATTACTATTTGACAGAAGAGGAATCTGAAAATTGCAAGAATACTCCTCAGCCTTCACATGACCAAATAAAGTGATTATTCATTAACTTATGAATCAATTGTTAAAGAAGGTATCTCTTTTTACAGACTCATCATTTTACACAAGAAGAAACTGCAGTCATCACAGATCAAATGACTTGTCCAAAGTCAAAACTATGTCTAGCAGGAAAGGTGGTGCTAGAAGCAAAGTTTCTTACCTCCGAATCAAATTTATGATATTTCCCCTTTTTCATACTGAGAATAGTTCTCCAATGTCTGTCTTAATAATTTTTTGAAGAAATGCATTTTTGAAGAAATGATTTTTCAAAATGTCTTGATGACTACACTATACTGCACGATTTGGTTATGCCAGAGGTCATTTGTGTTTAATACATAATGATTTCTCAAGTGAGAGCTAAGATCAATCTACTTGAATAATTATATAGAAGATTAACATCTAAGTAGTAAATGTAACTATCATGGTACAGGGGAAAGTTTTTTATGACAAAGTCTATAGCCAATGGTTTACCAAAAAGATATATTTCTGTAAACTGTACAGCACATTATTAATAATAGATGTTATCATTAGTGTTACAAATAATCACAGTCATTAAATTCATCATTGAGACCCTTTGATTTGTTTTTAAATTAAATTTCATTTCTTTCAATTATCAAGCATTTATTTTTCTTCCCCACTCCCTTAAAATAAGAATGAGGAAAAGCAAAAGGTTTATAACAAAAAAGTATAATCTGAATTTCAGTCCATCACCTCTCTTTTAGGATGTGGGTAGTATTCTTCCTTAATGAATCTCTAAATTAATGTTTGATCATTAAATTGATCAGAGTTCTTAAGTTTTTCATTTTAAATATGTTGATATTATAGAATGAATTTTTCCCTAGTTCTGTTCAGTTCATTCTACCTTAGCACAGGCACAACTCCATAGGTTTCTGTTAAGTCTTCTGTTTCTTCATTTCTTACAGTATAACCATATTCCATCACATTCGTATGCCATAGTTTATTCAGTCATATGCTAACTGATGGACCACACATTAATTTTCAGTTCTTCACCATCACAAAAAGATATTTCTGTTCATATAAACTTTTCCTCCTTCTTTAATCTCCTTGGGGTATAGGCTTTCGTAATGATGTTGCTGGGTCTGTACAATTTAGTACTGAATAATAGTTCCGGAATGACTGAACCAATTCACAGTCATACAACTAGTATGTATCTGAAGCTCATTTTGAACTCCTATTTGCCTTTATTTGTGTGTGTTATGTGTGGCTATAGTCTACCTTTCTTTAACTAGTTCAGATGAAAGTTAGATTGAAATGACTCCCATCCCCTTTTTATTTTTGTAGACCTACTAATATCTACTGATTATATGAAATAACAGGCCCCTACACAGTCACATTTTTTTTTGTGCTCTTTGAATCATTAACCTTTTATTTGGTCTATGAAAAACATGTTATCTTGTGCTAGATTTAACTCTCCTTCCCCATCTCTCCTCCATGCCTCTCATTTCTTTTCGAATTCATTTTTTCTCTCACTCTCATTTTGTTTATGATATCATTTAAAATACTTTTAAAAAATCTTGCATTATTTCTAATTGTTCTTTTGAGCAAGATGGGTTTTTTGTTGAGGTTTGATTGTAGGCATTTTGGAATTATTATCTTCTTCTGAATTTGTGTCTTTGGTATCCCTGCAATGACAATAGCTCTTTAATTTTTATTTCTTTACTCATCATTCCAGTATTCTGTTCTGGAACAACCAACACTGGTGGTCCATCTGAGAACTCTGTGATTCTGGCCTTTCTAAGATACCTCATGTTCCTGTTCAAAGGAAGGGGCTAGGGGCTTCTAGGTGGTGCAGTGAATAGAGCACTGACACTGGAGTCAGGAGGACATGAGTTCAAATCTCGCCTCAGACACTTAACACAAAAACTAGCTATGTGACCTTGGGCAAATTACTTAACCCCAATTGCCCTACCTTCCGCCCTCCAAAAAAAAAATAAAGGAAGGGGCTGATTCCAAGATCATCCCTGGATGTCCCTGTTCTGTTAAACTAGCTTGGATCTCTGGATGCTGAATCCTCATTCCTGGGCTTTGTGACACACATCATGCTGAGTTTGAGAGCTCTGAGTGCTCCTGTGCTGCTAGTCTAGCTCAGAATTCTGGGCATGAGTCTTAGATTATGGCCCATGTCTGATCCCATTACTGTCCTGGTCATTTGCCTACAAGTCAGTTTGTAATGGTGGTTGGTATGGATAGATGTTTAGTTGTTTATTTTCTTTCGATTTCCCAGTCACTCATTCTGGTATTCTTTTTGGATCACTGTTGGAGCAGTTGTAGGAAGAGTTAGGCTGTTCTGTTTGCTCATTCTCCACCAACTTGGCTTTGTCACCAGTCTATTTCACTTTGATTCAGTCTTATAAAAATTATCCCAAAATTAAAACCAACACAATTGGTTAATGGGAAAAATGAATTTGTTGCTTCCTGGGTAAAGAAGTATCTGGCTCTTCAGAGTGCTGGTTTAGATTTTTTTCTTTTGTCCCTTTTATATTCACTGTGGCTTTTTCAGATCTTTTTCAACTCTTTGTTCTCTTGCAGTTCTTTGAACACAATATAGTCCCTCAGATCTCTTTTTGGTATCCTCCCAAAATCACATAATGCTACAGTTCATGTGTGCCTTAGAGATCTTTGAGTCATATAACCACAAAATCTTTGAATTTCTAAGTTATGAAGAGTAATCTAGTGTAACCTACATTAGAACACAAATTCACCCCAACAAAATACTTGACCAGTGGTCATCTAGCCTTTGCCTAAAAATCTCTAATGAGGGTAGAACCATTACATTCTGAGGTAGCCAATTCCACTTTAGTGTTTCCTTACATCAAGCTTCATTACACTCTTATTCCAGAAAGGCCTTCTGGAACCATCAAGAACAAGTTTATTTCTTTCCCCTGACAAACCCTTTAAATACCTGAAGACAGCAATCATGTCTTCTCTTATTCAGGCTAAACATACACAGTTCCTTCAAATGTTCCCCATATGGTCTGATTTTGATACTCTTCATTATCTGTTTGCCCTCATTTAGACAATCTCTACTTAATCAATGATCTTTATAAAATGTGGCCCAGGTATCTGACCAAGACAAAACACATTAAGATAATTAGATGGCCCAGCTAGAGGACTGATCCTGCAGTTAGGAAGACCTGAGTTCCAATCCAGCCTTGGGCACTTATTGGCTGTATGACCCTGGGTAAGTCACTTGACCTCTTTCTGCCTCAGGATCCTCAGCCATAAAATAAAGACTATAATGACATTTATCTCACAGGGTTGCTAAGATCAAATGATATAATATATGTAAAGTGCTTAACATAGCATTTAGCATATATTAAGCACTTAATAAATACCCGATCATTCCATTCGACTGAAACTATCACCTCCCTAATTCTACATTCTATTCTTCTCTTAATGTAGCCTAAGATTTCTTTAGTTTTCTTGGCAACCATTTCAAAATGTTGACTCATTTATTAGCTAATTCAACCCAGTCATATTTTGTAGCTTAGAAACTTAAGCATAACGGGAACTTAAGCACAAACAGCTCATGTGAGTCGAGAAATCTTGTCCATCATGAGGGTATTTTCTCCAACTCCACTGTGGCCCATTTTCTTAGACTTACATATATTGCCTACTCTATTCTGCCATTGTAACAATCCTAATTAAAACCTCATCTCTTCCCGATTACTGTAATATACTCCACCCAATTCGTGTTTCTACCTCTATTCTACCCTTCCTCCAATTCACCCCATACATAGCTTCCTAATTAGTCTTCCTAATGTACAACTCTAATCATGCCATACTTTCCCTCACAAAAACCTTCAGTTTATTTCCACTGTGTGCCTTAAAGCACTCTATCATTTCCTTGATGATTAGGAAAATTTTCTTTTTGTCTCTATCTCTAGCAGCTAATAGTACCTGACACATAAGAGGCACTTAATGAATGGTTTTGAGAATTATGTAAATAGGAATTAATAATAATAAAATTTAAAATTCTTTAGCTTGTCATTTGACACCCTCAACACAAATCTGGCTCCAATATACCATTTCAATTTTATCTTACACTGTTCCCATTATTTCGTGAGGCAGCCCATACCACTTCTGATTTTCCTTACATCTAACCTAAATTTGAAACATTGTACTTTTTCTCTTCAGTTTGACCCTCTGGAACTAATAAGAATAAGTTTAAACCATCTTTCCCCTGATGGCCCTTCAAATTATTGAAGTTAGCCATCATGGCAACTGTGTGGTAGAGTAGATAAAGCACTGGGTCAGGAAGACCTGAGTTCAATGTGGCCTCAGGTCATTACTAACTGGGTGCCTCCAGGTAAGTCACTTTCCCTCTGCCTGCTTTAGTTTTTCTCAACTGTAAAATGAGAATAATAGCAACCTACCTCACAGGGATTTTGTGAGGATCAAATGAGATTATATAAGTAAATCACTTACCACAGTTCTTGGCACACAGCAGACACTTAATAAGTGTTCCCTTCTACCCCAACACAATTCAACCATTCCCTGAACTTCTGACCTTTTTTCCCTTTGTGTGTTTGTTCAAGTTGTCTTTTACTGTACACTCTGCTTAACACCTTTTCATTTGTAGAAATCACTTTTCTTTCAAAACACATCAGGGGCTATTTACTCTATGAATTAAACGTTCTCTCTTTCATCTTCTGGTCACTATAGAAAGCTGATGCAATATTCCATGACAGTGATGATAGGATTCTGAACTAGATTGGTAGCTGTATGAATAAAAAGAAGAGAATAGTGGGAAGAAATGTTATCAATATAATCAAGGGGCAGATGATAAGATTCAGTAATTGATTATCTATATAAGACATAGGAGGGTGAAGGGTCAAAGATGACCCCCCACCATGGCAACATTAGTTAAGTTGTAAAGAAGAATTGTAACCAATGGAATGAGCCATGGGAAAGAGGAAACTAAACTAAACAAAGTAAAAGAGAGAGAGAGAGAGAGCAAGTAGTTTGCTTCAATCTGTGTTCAGACTCTGTCATTCTTTCTCTAGATGTTGATAGCCTTTTCTATCATGAGTCTTTTGGAGTTGTTTTATGACCTTGCATTACTGAGAAAAGCCCAGTCTATCAAAGTTAGTCATCACAGATACAATGTGTCTGTAATAGTGTACAGTGTTCTCCTGATTCTGCTCTCCTCAGTCAGCATCAGTTTATATAAGTTTCTCCAGGTTATTATGAAATCCATCTGCTCCTCATATTCCATTACATTAATATAACACAACTTGTTTAGTCATTCCCCAACAGATAGGCATCCCCTTTGATTTCCAATTCTTTGCCACCACAAAAAGAACTGTTATAAATATTTTTGTACATATATGTCTTCCTCCCACTTGCATGATCTCTTTTGGATACAGCCCTAGAAATAATATTGCTGGGTCAAAGGTATGCACATTTTTATAGGCCTTTGAGCATAGTTCCAAATTGCTCTCTGGAATGGTTGGATCAGTTCACAACTCCAGCAACAATGCATTAGTGTTCCAATTTTCCCACATCTTCTCTAGCATTTATCATTTTCCTATTTTGTCATGTTAGCCAATCTGATTGGTGAGATGTGGTGCCTCAGAGTTGTTTTGGTTTGCGTTTCTCTAATCAATAGTGCTTTAGAGAATTTTTTTCATATGCTTATAGATATCTTTAATTTCTTGCTCTGAAAATTGCCTGTTCATATCCTTTGGCCATTTATCAATTGGGGAATGATTTGTATTTTTATGAATTTGACTCAGTTCTCTATGTTTTAGAAATGAAGCCTTTATCAGAGACAGTGGTTGTAAAAATTCTTCCTCAGTTTTCTGCTTCCTTCCTAATCTTGGTTACACTTACTTTATTTGCACAAAAAACCTTTTCAATTTAATGTAATAAAAATTATCCATTTTGCATTTCATAATGTTCTCTGTCTCTTGTTTAGTCATAAATTTTCCCTTCTCTATAAGTCTGACAAGTAAACTATTCCTTGTTCTCCCAGATTGCTTATAGTGTCAGCCTTTGTATCTAAATTGTGAACCCATTTTGACTTTTTTTTTTTTGGTATACAATGTAATATATTGGTCTATGCCCAGTTTCTATCATACTATTTTCCAGTTTTCTCAGAAGTTTTTGTCAAATAGTGAGTTTTTATTCCAGAAGCTGGAGTCTTTGAGTTTATCAAACAGTGGGTTATTATAGTTATTGACTACTATGTCTTGTGTACCCAATCTATTCTACTTATCCACTACTCTATTCCTCAGTCAGTACCAAGTAGTTTTGATGACTACTGCTTTACAATACAGTCTAAAGTCTGGTATGGCTAGGTTACCTTCTCTAGAATTTCTTTGCATTCGTTCCCTTGATATTTTGCACCTTTTATTCTTCCAGATGAATTTTGTTATTATTTTTTTCTCTCTCTCTAAAATATTTTTTGGTAGTTTGATTGGTATGGCACTAAATAGGTAAATTAATTTAGGTAAAATTGTCATTTTTATTATATTAGCTCAGCCTAGCCATATACAACTAATGTTTCTCCAATTATTTACATTTGAGTTTGTGTGAAGTGTTTTGTAATTGTGTTCCTTGGGTTTTTTTGGCAGGTAGACTCTCAAATATTTTATTATGTCCACAGTAACTTTACATGGAATTTCTCTTTCTATTTATTGCTGTTGCACTTTGTTAGAAATATATAGGAATGCTGAGGATTTTTGTGGGTTTATTTTATATCCTGCAACTTTGCTAATGTTATTTATTTCAAGTATTTTTTTACTTGATTCTCTAGGATTCTCTAAGTATATCATCATATCATCTGCAAAGAACAATAACTTAGTCTCTTCTTTGCCTATTCTAATTCCTTCTATTTCTTTTTCTTCTCTTATTGCTACCACTAACATTTCTAGTACCAAAATGAATAACGGGAGATGGTGGACAGCCTTGTTTCACCCCCAACCTTATTGGAAATGCTTCTAGCTTATTCCCATTATATATGATTCTTACTTATGGTTTTAGATATTTATCATTTTAGGAAGGTTCCATTTATTCTGATGCTTTCTAGTGTTTTTAATAAGTATGGTGTTATATTTTGTCAAAAGCTTTTTCTCCATCTATTGAGATAATCATATGGTTACTACTAGTTTTGTTGTTGATATGACCGACTACACTGATAATTTTCCTAATATTGAACCAACCTTGCATTCCTGGAATAAATCCTACCTGACCAAAGTGTATTATTCTTGTGATAAGTTGTTGTAATTTTTTTTACTAATATTTTATTCAAATTTTTTCATCTATATTCATTAAGGAGTTTAGTCTATAATTTTATTTCTCTGTTTTGGCTCTTCCCAATTTAGGTATCTGGACCAAATCTGTATCATTAAAAGAATTTGGTAGGATTCCTACTTCAACAATTTTCCCAAATAGTCTATAAAGTATTGTAATTAATTGTTCTTATTTAAAGGTTTGATAGAATTAGTTTGTAAATCCTGGAGATTTTTTCCTAGGGAGTTCATTGGTAGCTTGTTCAATTTCTTTTTCCCTGAGATGATGTTATTTAAGTATTTCACTTCCTCTTCTGTTAATCTAGGGAACAGGAATATTTTCCAATGCTTCCCTAACTTACTTTTATTATCACATTTTACTTCAAATCCATTTATCTGTGTTGACATTATCTTGGTATATGGTGAGAAACTTTTTTTTTGGTAGGGGCAGAAGGCAGGGCAATTGGGATTAAGTTACTTGCCCAAGGTCACATGACTAGTATGTGTTGAGTGTCTGAGGCCAGATTTGAACTCAGATCCTCTTGACTCCAGGCCCAGTGCTCTATTCACTGCACCACCTAGCCACCCCTGCACCTCTTAGTGGCCCTGAGAGATGTTAATCTACACCTAGTTTCTGCCAAACTGTTTTTATAATTTCCCCAGCAATTTTGGTTCTATACTACTATGTATTATGTACCTAATCTATCTGTACATCCACCCTATTAGGTTGTCTGGGGGTGTTCAAGGAGAACTAGCACCTCTCCTGTGAAGACTTGCTGAACCCTTTTCAGGAATGCTTATTTACCTCTGATGTCTGTCTACCTAGCACTAAACTCTAACCTATGGCTCCAAGAAGCTACAGCATGTGATGGGGCCATGCCCCAGAAAACTTGCTTCAGTGGAGGGGCTAAACCAGGTTGAGGGTAATTGATAGGCCTCAAATTTGTTGGTGAGTTAGTGAAGTATCTACCCCCAAGCATGTGAAGACTTGCCCTATGAGAATGGGTAGATGAGAGCAATTTGTTCTAAGAGCAGTGATATTTCTTCCTGGCTGCTTGTAATATTTTCTCCTTGATCTGGAAATTCTGGAACCTGGCTATAATATTCCTAGGAGTTTTCTTTTTGGGATCTTTTTCAAGAGGTGATCGGTGAATTCTTTGAATTTCTATTTTGCCCTCTGGTTCTAAAATATCAGGGCAATTTTCCTTGAGAATTACTTGAAGGATGATTTATAGGTTCTTTTTCTGATCATGGCTTTCAGGTAGTTCAAGAATTTTTAAATTGTCTCTCATGGATCTATTTTCCAGGTCAGTGGCTTGTTTCAATGAGATATTTCACATTGCCTTCTATTTTTTCATTTGTTTGGATCTGTTTAATAGTATCTTGATTTCTTATAAAGTCATCTTCTTCCATTTGCTCCAGTCTAATTCCGAAGGAATTATTTTCTTCAGTGAGCTTTTGAGATTCTTTTTCCATCTGGGAAATTCAGCTTTTTAAGGCATTCTTCTCCTCATTGCCTTTTTGGGCCTCTTTTGCCATTTGAGTTAGTCTGTATTTTAAGGTGTTATTTTCTTCAGTCAGGTTGTTGACACTTTTTTTCATGATTTTCTTGCATCATTCTCGTTTATCTTCCCAAATTTTTCTACACTTCTCTTATTTTGTTTTTAAAATCCTTCTTTAGTTCCTCTATGGACTGTAACCAGTTCATATTTTTCTTGGAAGATTTTGGTGCAGGATTTCTGATTGTGTTATCTTCCTCCTGTTCCATGCTTTGATCCTTTTTGTCCCCGAAAAAGGAATCTAAAGTTGGATTCCTGTGCTTGCTTTGCTTCCTTTGCCTGCTCGTGTTGCCAGTGAATTAACTTGACTTTTGAGCTCTTTGCCACAGTAGAACTCTGCTTTCAGAAGGGAGAGCTTTGTCCCAAATTGCTGGGGTTTTCACACCTGCTGGAGCTATTAGGAGGCCACTGTCTCTACAGCCCCCACCAGGTTTGGGTCACTGGTCAAACACCTCAGGACCACCATGCAAGACTGTGATCCTGATCCAGGCAGGTTAAGGCAAGAGCACTTAGCATGTGAATGGTCACTTGGCCCCCCTGCAATCTGCAGGCTGGGAACTCTAAAGCAGCCACATGGAGGTGGCTGCAGGGCTGTCACTTCTGCCACTTCTGGCTCTAGGGGCAGAGAGCCAGACCTGCTCCTCTGTTTCCCCCCCCCCCCAATTCAGCTGAATTCCACTGACCTTTCACTTTGTCTTTGACATTTATGGGTTGATAATTCTGGAAACTGCCACAGCTGCTGGTGATCCACTCTCCCAAATGCTCCAGCTGGGCTGGTTGGGCCACCCTGGGGATAAAACCATGGGTTCATGTGGGGCTGGGCTGGGCTCCCAGCATGCTATGATGAACAATTCCTGTCTGCTTGCCGAGCTGCCTTCAGTGGGAGATTTCTTTCTCTGTCATTTTGTGGTTTCTGGAGCTCTAAAATTTGTTTAGAGTCATATTTTATAGGTTTCTGAGGTGGTTATGGGGGGAGCTACAGAGTTTTCCTGCTTCTATACCACCATCTTGACTCCATCCCTCCAAGATAAACACATGTTAAATGAAGAATAATTCCAGGTAGTAAATGATTATGACAAAATAAGTGATATAGAATCCAATTCAAGAGGGAGAGATAATTATGGTTTGGAATCATGAGGAATGGATTCCTGCAGAAAATGGGACTTGAGATGAATTTTCAAAAGTGGGACTTTATAAACTAGAAGAATTGGGAAAGAAATTCTTGGAACAAAACTGCTTAAAGTGATAGTGGGAATTGTGGATAATCTCAAATGATACAGTTGGATTTTTTATTTAGTCATTTCTTATCTAAACACATGTAGAGAAAAAATATTTCTCATCCTCTGAATAATAATCATTTATTTAAAAAAAATACATTTACAAGTATACTATTATACTTCCTGTCCATTCTCTTCCAAGAAAATTTCAATTTCTTTGACCATTTCATGTATCTTATTTCCTAATCTAAGAATTATTTTCCTTCACCTCTTTAGTCTTCTTCATTTTAAGAGGAGTGCAGAAAATTTGAAGAAGTACCAAGTTAGCTCTAAGTTCCCCTAAGGACCTGATGTAGCTATACCTTTTTAGGAAATTATTACATTTTAGTACCAACATAAATGTTCAAATTAATTTCTTAAAAAATTCATTCTTTCAACAACATTTATTTAGTGCTTATTATTTTCAGTGCAGAGTTAGGAAATTTTCATCTAAAAGTTTCCCTCTGAAAATCATTGGACAATTCTTCCACCCCATTTTAAATTTAAAAAACAAATGCCTAAATGCTTCCTGGTTTTTCTCGGTACTTATTTTCTTAGTCTTGTAAATAATCCCATACTAGAAGGGATTAACACCTCAATCTGCCTAGAATTGTTATTCATAAGACCTAATATTTAGTATTTAGCTTTCAAGAGAGAAAGGTTTATCCTTTCCACTCCAAACTCTAGGCTTCTATTTGAAAATGGATTATTTTAATACCAAAACAAGTATTTTGAACCTATCACTGTTGAACATTAACTTGCTACCAAAAGAGCAAATTAAAGTGATGTATGACTCTCCTTGACAGAAATATAAATAGGATATTACCATGGAGACAAGTTCTTAGTAACCTGATGATCACCCAAATAGTCATAGCAGGAGGCCAGTGAAATCTTATGCCTTAGGCTCGTAACCTCTTATGCACAAGGATAAAGTGGGACACACTGAAGCTTCAACATGAGAGTAATTGAGTTGCTAGCATTGGCCTTATGAGCTTAAAAAATGATATTTTAAAGTAATAAATACACATAATGGCACAAAACTCAAAGAATTAATAGTTATGTTCTTTGCTGTGTTTGTGAAAAGCAAGTGGAAATAGCAGTGAAACTTGAATCAGAACCTGTAAGCTCAGACCCCAGCTCTATCATTTACCAAAATTGCAGCTTTAGATAAGTTGCTTTTTGAGCTTCAGTTTAATCATATGTAAAATGAAGAAGTTGGCATCAAATTTTCTAAGATGATAAGGGATGGGGATAATTAGTGTTGGATGGGTTTTTAAAAAGTCAGGCACATTAATCCATTTTTAGAAGAGCTATGAATTAGCCTCTGAAATAATTAGAAATTATGCAAAAAAACCCCAAACAAACAGGAAAAGGGGGAAGGGGAAGGAAAAGGAAGGAAAAACAAAGATCCTGTATATAACAAAATAATTCACAGTAGCATTCTTATGTGGTAGCAAAACCTTGGATATAAAGTATATGTTCATTGATTAAGGAATGATTGACTATATTGTGATATATGAATGGACTGGAATATTGGGCCTTAAGAAGTGATGAATATGAGAAATTCAGAGAAGCATGGGAAGGTCTATATGAAGTAGTCTAAAGTAAAGAAAACAAAGGCTCATTTGGGTCATTTTTCTAGCCCAGTATCAGAAATTTAGCTTGCAGGTCAGTTGTATAAGAAGAGTGGGACTATATTGCTATCAGTCTGACCCCAGATATGGCTCAGTGATTGATCCCTTGAGCTCAAACCAGGGGTAGGCCACAAGCCCTATTGTGTTAAACCTACAGAGACTTCCAGTTAATTGAGAACAAGGGCAAGAATGATCAACTAATGCTCCACCCAAGACAATTCTGAAATTGTATGTCACAGACCCAAATGAAGTCTGGAACTTAGAAAGTCTATCAAGTCAGCAGTTGGTCCATACATTAGTTTAAACTGCATCTTAGATCAGATCATGCTATTGATTAGACCCTATAGGGCTTGCTGAAAATGTGCAGCTCCCTGGACCTACTATCCCTTATAATATCTGGAAAATAAAGCACTTGATATAGAGGGTTAGGAGACAAGATAATATAGAACAGAACTAAATAAGGCCTAGAAATCCCCTTCATGAGAGCACAGAGCCTGACCTAACACCTGTCCCCAATTCAAGAAGCAAGACTCAGGTGAAGACAGCAGAGTAGAGGCAGGAACTTGCTCAAACTCTTCCAAAATTCCCCTCTGAACAACTTCAAAATAATGCCTCAAATCAAATTCTGGAATGGTAGAATCAAAGAAGGTTGGAGTGAAAAAATTTTCCAGCCCAAAACAACTTAGGAGGTAGGTAGGAAAAGGCCTATCAGACCAGAATGGTGGTCAAGCCCAGAGAGTTCAGCACAGTCTGCACTCCCAACAACTCTCAGTTTACAAATTATAAGGGCATTAGACAACTGGTCGTAAAGAGCTTGCAAGGAACCCTTTGCTATTGCTGAGTTCAGGACCCTGCTGGATTGCCCATATGCAATTTTAGGTCATAGTTCCAGGACATAAAGTAGAATTAGAACTTGTGATCACAAGGGAGCACAGGCTCTGGTTTTGGTTCCAAGGCAGAAAAAAATTATTTTAGAGGCTAATTCATAGATCTTCTAAAAGTATATTAATATGCTTGACTTTCAAAGTCCCTCAAACATTAATTATCCCTATTCATTATCATCTTAGAATGAGGGAGGGAAGAGGATTTGGTCACAGTTCTAGGGGGCCTCTACCACAGGAGCAGAGCCAAGCTTTAACATAAACTTAAAAGTCAAGAAATAGACTGTGGAAATGACAAAAAAAAGAGAAGCTGACCATAAAATGTTACTATGGTGACAGGGAGATCAAGATACAAATTAAGAAGAAGAAAAGTATTTCAAAAAAGATACAAACAAAGTCTCAAAGGAAAATGTGAATTGAACACAAGACCAACAAAAATTCCTGAAAGAAATCAAAAAGGATTTTTAAAATCAAATAAGAGGGGAAGAGGAAGAATAGAGAAAGAAAATGACAGTGATGCAAGAAAATTGTGAAAAGAAAACTAATAGCTTCGTAAAAAGAGGCACTAAAAATACTGAAAAAAATAACACCTTGAAAAACAGAATTGGTCAACTGGTAAAAGAAGAAAACAAATCCGCTGAAGAGAAAACTATCATAAAAGGAAATAAATGGTCAAATGGAGAAAGAGTGACAAAAATTCACTGTCAAAAAGAAATCCTTAAAAAGTAGTATTAGATAAATGAAAAAAGAGGTACAAAAGCCCACTGAAGAAAACAATTCCTTAAAAAATGGGCAAGTAAAAGCTTTTCGTTCCATAAAACATCCAGAAGCAATAAAAAAAATCACAAGAATGAAAAAACAGAAGAAAAAGGTGAAATATCTCATTTGAAAAACAAATGACTGGAAAATAGATTGAGGATAAATAATTTAGGAATTATTAGACTACCTGAAGGTCATCATCAAAAAAAAGTCTAGATTTCATATTTCAAGAAATTTACAAGGACAACTGCCTTGACATCCTAGAACAAAAGGGCAAAATAGAAAGGGAAAAAGTCTAGCAATCACCTTCTAAAATACAACCCAAAATGAAGACTCCCAGGAATATTACAACCAAATTCCAGGGCTTCCAGGTCAAAGAGAAAACACTTTCAGCAGTCAGAAAGAAACTAGTTAAATATTGTGGAGCCAGAGTCAGGATAATACAAGATATAGCAACTTTCACTTAAAAGATTCAGAGGTTTAGAATATGATATTCCAGAGGGCAAATGAACTTGGATTACAGCCAGGAATAAACTACCCAGAAAAATTGTGTATAATCCTTTAGGGGAAACATGGATATTTAATGAAATACAGGACTTTCAAGCATTACTGATGAAAAGACAGAACTGAGTAGAAAATTTGGTTTTCAAGTACAAGATTCGAGAAATATAAAAAGTAAACAGGGGAAAAATCATAAAGGGGTGAATAAGGTTAAATCATTTATATTTCTATGTCAGAATATGATACATGCAACTCTTAATAGTTTATCATTATTAGGGCTCTTAGAAGAAGTATACATAGACAGAGACATGAGTGTGAGATTATTATGATGGAGTGATTTAAAAAAAATTAAAACTAAAAAGTGAGAAAGAGTAATGCACTGGGAGAAGGGGGAAAGGAGAGTAATAATGGGGGAAATTATCTCACAAGAGGCACTAAAGGAAGAGGTTTTATAATGGAGGAATCAATAGAGGGCTACAGCTTGAACCTTACTCATTGTATTTGATTCAAAAGAGAAATGACATACATACTCAGTCAGGAATACAAATCTATCTTAATGTATAGGAAAGTAGTAAGGGAAGGGAATAAGAAAGGAGGGATTGATAAAAAGAAGAGCAGATTAGGGAAATCAGTGGTCAGAAGCAAAATGGACTTTTGAGGAGGGACAGAGAGAGGGGGTAAGAGGAGAGAGAGAGAGAGAAAGAGAGAGAGAGAGAGAGAGAGAGAGAGAGAGAGAGAGAGAAAGAGAAAGAGAGAGAGAGAGAAAGAGAGAGAGAGAGAGAGAGAGGTTAGAGATAACTACACAGTTAATAATCACAACTGTGAATGTAAATGAGGTGAAGTCACCCATAAAATGGAAGAGGATGGCAGAATGAATTAGCAGCCAGAATCCAACAATATGTTGTTTATGAGAAACACACTTGAAACAGAGAGACATACACAAAGTTAAAATAAGAGGCTGTGGCAGAATCTATTATACTTCTGCAAATGTAAAAAAAAAAAAAAAAAGCAGATGTAGTAATCATGATGCTAGACCAAGCAACAGCAAATTCAGATACTAGAGATAAGCAGGGAAATTGCATTGAAGTAATCAGTAGTAAGCATATATGCAACAAATGGCATAGCATCATTATTGTTAAAGGAAAAGTTAAATACAGGAGGAAATAGACAATAAAATTATACTAGTGGAGGACCTCAACTTTTCCTTCTCAGAACAAGATAAACCTATAAAATAAACAAACATTAAGTTAAGGAGTTGAATAGATTCTTAGAAAAGTGAGACATGGTAGACTTCTGAAGAAAATTGGACATCAGAAATAATAAATACATCCTTTTCAGACCATAATTCAAGGAAAATTACATTCAGCAAAGGGCTTTGGAAAGATTAAAAATTAATTGGAAACTCAATAATCTAATTCTAAAG
The DNA here is from genome assembly GCA_028646515.1 of Pseudochirops corinnae. Lineage (NCBI taxonomy): Eukaryota > Metazoa > Chordata > Mammalia > Diprotodontia > Pseudocheiridae > Pseudochirops > Pseudochirops corinnae. The sequence goes on along the minus strand of CM053588.1, from coordinate 119,597,282 downwards.
ATTGAAGTCAAAGAACAAACCATAGAAAAAAATAATTTCATTAAAGAGGATTAAAACAATTAGACAAAATGCAAAACTTTATGGGATGTAGCCAAAGCAGTATTTGGAGGAAAAAATTATATCTCTAAATACTTATATTTATAAAACAGGGAAAGAATAAATCAATGATTGAGCATGTAATTAAAAAAATAACTAAAAGAAGAACAAATTTGAAATCTCCAGTTATACACAAAATCAGATAACCTGAAAATAAAAGGAGATATTTAAAAAATTGAAAGTAAGAAAACCACTAAACTATTTATCAAAAGTAGAAGCTAGTTTAACAGGGGGAAGGGAGCAATAAATAACATAAAGCATTGGTTAATTTTATTTAAAAATAGAAAGAAGAAACCCAAATGACCGATAACAAAAATGAAAAGGATGAATTCACCACCAATAAAGATTAAGTTAAAGCAATTATTAGGAGACATTTTGCCCAATTATATGACAATAAATCTAACAATCTAAGTGAAATTGATGAATATTTACAAAAATAGAAACTGCCAATGCTAAAGAGGAAATAGAATACTTAAATAACACCATCTTAGAAAAAGAAATTGAAGAAGTTTTCTCTCTAAGAAGAAATCCCCAGGACCAAATGTGTTCACAAGTGAATTCTACCAAACATTTAAAGAACAATTCATTTCAATATCATAAAAACTATTTGGAAAAATAGGCAAAAAAGGAGTTTAAACATTTCTTTTTATGAAACAAGTGTGGTGCTGATACCTAAACCAGAAAGAACAACAACATCAAAAGAAAATTATAGATCAATTACCTTAATGAATATAATGCAGGAATTTTAAATGAAATACTATCAAGGAGATTTCAGCAATCTATAACAAAGTTCATATACTATGCCAAGAATGCAAGGTTGGTTCAATAGTAGAAAAACTATAAGCATACTGGACCATATCAGTAACAAAAACAATAAAAATCATATGATAATCTCAATAGATGGAGAAAAAGCCTTTGTTAAATACAACATGCATTCTGACGAAAAATAATAGAGAGCATAGGACTAAATGAAACTTCCCTTTAAATAATAAGCAATATCTATTTAAAACCATAAGCAAGTCTTATCTGTAATGGAGCTAAGTTAAATGCTTTCCCAATAATATCAGGGATGAAGGAAGGATGGCCATTTTCACCACTATTATTCAATATTATCCTAGAAATACTAGTCATAGCAATACGGGAAAAAAAATAGAAGGAATTAGAATAAAAAATGAAGAAAACTATCACTCTTTGCAGATGGAATGATGTTACACTTAGAAAATCCTAGAGAATCAAGTAAAAAGTAGTTGAAATAATTAATAACTTTAGCAAAGTTGGAAGATATGAAATAAACCCTTATAAACCATCTATATTTTTATATATTACTATTGAAGTCTAACAGGAAGAGATAAAAGAAGAATTTCCCTTTAAAATAACTGCAGATAATATAAAATACCTGGGAGTTGGTCTGCTAAGATGACCCAAGAAGTATATGAATACAAGTATGACACACTTTACACACACACTCACACATACACACAAATCAGATCTAAACAACTGGAAAAATTATAATTGATCATGACTATGCCAAGCCAATAAAATAAAAATGACAATTCTACCTTAAATAATATATTTTTCCAGGCCATACCAATCAACCTACCACAAAAGTATTTTGTAAAGCTAGAAAGAACAATGAAAAAATTCATCTGGAAGAATAAAAGATCAAGAATATCAAGAAAATCAATGAAAAACATGTGAAGGAAGGCAGCACCAGATCTCAAACTTTATTACAAAGTGGCAATTATCAAGACAATCAGGTACTGACTAAGAAGTAGAGTGGTAGATTAGGTACACAATACATAGTTATAATTCACCATAATAATCTAATGTTTGACAAATGTAAAGGTCCAAGCTTTAGGAATAAAGCCTCATATTTTTTTTTTTTTTTACCAAAATTCCTGGGAAAATTAGAAAGTAGTCTGGTAGAAGCTATGTATAGATCAACATCTCATACCACATGCCAAGATAAAGTCAAAATGGGAATATGATTTAGACATAAAGGGTAATACCATAAACAAATTAGGGGAGCAAGACATAGTTTATCTATAAGATCTACTGTTAAGGGAAACATTTGTAACCACATAAGAAATAAAGAGCGTTGTGAGATAGAGATGGATCATTTTGATTATATTAAATTTAAAAAGGTTTACACAAATATAATCAATGTGTCCTAGATTAAAAGGCAAGCAGGAAAGTTGGAAAAACAAATTTTATAGCATTTCTCTGTTAAATGACACATTTCTCAAATATATAGAGACCTGAATCAATTTTATAAGAAACAAGTAATTTCTCAATTGATAAATGATCAAAGGACAGGAACAGGCAGGTTTAGGTGAACAAATCAAAGCTATTTACAGTAGTATATAAATACTCTAAATCACTACTGATTAGAGAAATGCACATTCAAATACCTCTAAGGCGCCACCTCATAGCCATTAGATTGTCTATTATTACAGAAAAGGAAAACGATGAATATTGGAAGGAATGTGGGGAAATTGGACACTCATGCACTGTCCATGGACTTGTGAACTGATTCTAGAGAGCAATTTGAAGGTTTATAAAGGTTTATAAAATTGTGCATAACCTTTGACCCAGTAATAGCACTGGTAGGAAAAAGGAAAAAAAGCTTACATGCACAAAAGTATTTATATCAACTTTTCTTTTGGTGGTAGTGTCAAAGAAGTGGACAGTGAGAGGATATCCATCAATGAGGGAATGACTGAACAGGGTTATGGTATGTGATTGTGATGGAATACTATTGTGCTATAAAAATTATGAGCAGGATTCATACAGAAGAAACCTGGGAACACTGATATGAATTGATGGAAAGTAAAGTTAGTAAAACTGGGAGACATTGTACAATGTAACAGCAATATAGCATGATGATCAACTGTGATTGACTTATTTATTCTCAGTAATGCAATGATCTAGGATAGCTCCTAAAGGCTCATAATGAAAAATGTTATCCACCTCCAGAGAAAGCACTGATAATATCTGAATGTAGACCAAACCTTCCTTTTTAAATTTCTTCATTTTTCTTTTTTTCTTAATCTGTATTTTCTTTTGCAACACGGCTAATATGGAAATGATGTTTTTTGGAATCACATGAGTAATCTATTTTAACCTGTTTTATTTCTGAAAGATGGAGGAGGGGAGGGAGGAAGAGAATTTGGACCTCAAAATAAAAAAAAAGTTCAAAATGTTTACATTGAATTCAGAACTTCTTAATGAAATAAATAAAAATACATTGGGTAAAAAAAGACGTAAGACTAAGGAAGTAAACAAAAAATAGACACCCCCATAACAAAAAGCTGTTATAATGCCAGGGCTGTCTAAATCATAAGTCACATAAAAAGTAATTAAAAACATGTACAAGCAGAACTGCTAAGAAAACGATACCTTATCCATAAAGTATATTAGAATTCTTAGAAGAAATGGAACAGTTTTGAAATGGTATTTGAATGAAATGAGAGTACTAGGGAAAACAATTGGAAAATCAATGAAAGCTTTGGAGAAGACAAATTTATAAACTTTATAAAACCTTACAAGGTATAAAAACTTACCCAAGTTAACAGACTCTTTGAAAATTAGAATGGGACAAGCATAAAGGAATGACTCTAAGAGATAAAAAAAAATTAACTTAAGTAAAAAACAGAAAAATAGAAGAAAATGGGAGACATTTCCTATATTTCAAGAAATAAAAAAGAAAATTACTAAGACATTTGACAAGGGGATTACAATAAAATTAGAAATGAAAATTATCTTAAACTTTATTTCATTTGTGAAAACTCCTAAGAATAACATAGATAAAATCCAGAGCTTTCAGGTCAAGGGAGAAATACTACAAGTAGACAGAAAGAGTTCAAGTTCCAAGGAATCACAGGATCACACAATATCTGGCAGTTAGTACTAGAAGGGAGTTGCAAGCCTGGGATATGATATTCAAAAGATGAAAGATAAAGTCTTACAATCAAAAATAATTTACCCAGCAACATTGAATATATTCCTTCCAATGGAAAGTGGACTTACAACGAAATACAAAAACTCTAAGATTTCCTTATGAAAAAGAGGAGTTAAGTAGACTTTCTGAAATGAAGACTCAGTAGTCAAGAGAAACACAAAGAGGATAAAATCAAATGAGCAATTAGAAGGGAAAAGTAAGAGAATGAAGTATTTGCATTGTCATATGGGAAATTTTACAAGTGTTCCCTCACAATGTCATTGTCATCAGGGGTCACAGAGGGCGTTAAATAAAACAAAGAGTCTGAGAATGGTTTTGTTAAGTTTTGATTATGTTAAATGGACAAAAAAGGGAAGAAAAAATGATATCCTGTAATAGTAATGAAATTTGAAGTTCCTTTTGTATTGCTAAGCTGAGAGGTACTTAGCACTTACTAATTAATCAAGCCTCTGTTAAAGAAACAGAAGGTATGAACCCTTGTTGCTGATGTAACAGGAAGGGGTTGGCTGAAACAGGAAGGAGCTTATGCCGTGTGTGTGTGTGTGTGTGTGTGTGTGTGTGTGTGTGTGTGTGTGTGTGTGTGTGTGTGTGCCGTATGTGCAGGAGATGCTGCTCCCAGGGAGGCTGAAAAGGAAAGGACCCCCCCAGACTGGAGAGAATGATTTTGATTTTGGGAACCTGGGTGAAGTGATTTTGATTCTGGGAACCAGCTGGAGCTTATGCTGAGGAGCTGCTGAGTCGGAGGCCCAGCTGAAGCTCTTGTAGACTGAGGCAGCATGACTGTGATGCTGGTACTTTGCACGAACCTGTTTGTGGCTTTGTTAACCCTTAACTTCCTGGGAACAGAGACTGTGAAGGATTTAAGGTGGACTGGACACTGCAAGCTTCAGTGTAGAACAGGAAGTATGTGGAAAGCTGGACAAGGATCTGGGAGTTGTTTGTCTTTGAACCCAGGTGACAGTTTGGTGAATCCAGGTAGGGTCTAGGACCACGGAAGGGGATCCAGGGAATCTGAGAGATCACCCTGAGTCAAGCTGAAAGAAGACTACTTGGATACTGTGTACTGACTGAGAAATTGTAATTTACTAGTGACCTAGGGGTGGAGGGTTTGTGTATTTTCTGATGATTGAATAGTGAGTGATGACTGAATAGCAATTGATTTGTTACTTGATGTTCCCTTTGGATGGAAAATTTTGACCATTATACTTTGTGTCCCTTAAGGAAACAAGCCTCCTTAAGGATGACTGAATGATTGAGTAAGGAGGCAAGCTTCCTTAAGGATGATTGAATGATTGAGTTACTAAATGATTGAGTGAATAAATGAATGTACCTTGTTCAAAACTTTGTGACCACTGTGGCGAAAACTATGTGGACATCTTGGTGATAAGTTTTTGTGAATGTTGTATTTTGATTTCCTGTGATAAGTTGTAACATTATGAATGCTGTACCTTGATTTCTGTGAATGTTTTACTCTGATTTGTTATTGAATAAATAGACTGTTCACTACACTGTGTAATCAGAACCTTAAAAGCTGTTCACAGTAGCATTATTCTGGAAAGCTGCTTGTGCTTGGCTTTATATAACCAAGGAGAAAAAAAGAGGGGAAATGGTGGGGAAATCAGTTTATATAATTGTGATGCACAAATAAAAGCCTATACAAATGAAGAAAGTGGGGGTGGGAGGAGCAGGTGTCATTTGAAACTTTCATCTGTACTGGTGAACACACACACAGATACACAAGCAGAGTATGGTATAGAAATAATCAACCTAACAGGGAAAGAGGAAGTAACAGGGTAGGGGTATGGGAAAAGAGGGAGGAATTAGTTATAAGAAAATCACATGCTAAGTTTAAAGAGGGTTGTCTTGTAAAGGGAGGTTGAAAAGGAAAGAAAAAGGGTAAGAACTTCTAATTAGTGTCTGGCTAAAGGAAAGAGAACAGTTAAAAAAGAATAGAAGGTGTTTACATCATAGATCAATGGTACTGAGCACACCACACTATTTTATTTTTTATTATTTTTGCCTCGCTTTGTATTCCTAAAGCTAATATATTTGTATTCCTAAAGAATATAGTATGTATTTAATAAAATTTTTATTGACTTACTTAAGACATTATTGGTGAAAGTCTGAATTGGAAGTCATTCTTAATAGTTAATTGGAACTATCTCCCAAATTTTCTAAATTATGCAAATCTTTTGACCAGTAATTCCACTATTAGAGCTACATCCCAGAGAATGAAAATAAAGAAGAAAAGGGCAGATATGTACAAAAATATTTATAACAGCTGTTTTTTTGTGTGTGGTGGCAAGAACTAGGAACTAATTAGATATTTACCAATTTGGCAATACTGAACAAATTATGGTAAGAAATGACATAAAAACCACAAGAAATTACAAAAGTGATTGTTTTAGAGAAACCAGTGTAGACCTCCTAAAGTGATACAGAGTAAAGGGACAAAAGCCAGCAGAACAATTAATATCATATCACTACAATGTAAAAAACAAAACAAAACATAAACCCAGTATTCTGAAAGATTTAAGAACTCTAATCAAGTGCAATGACTGAACATGATTCTAGTGAACTAGTCATGAAATTCCCAACAGACTAAATACACATAATGAAACCTGTACTTTTGGACATGGCAGGTGTGGAATTTTATTTTGCTAGACAATGTATGTTTGTTACCAGGATTTTGTTCTTTGTTCTTTTTTTTTTTTTTAGTAGTGGACTAGAGGAGGTGAGGAGAAAAGAAAATAAATACTAATTAATTGAAAATAATTATTAAAAATAAAAATGCATCATTTTAAAAACAATGAAAATATTGACTTAGAAATCCTCTAAATTGCTTCCAAGCTGCAAATCTAAGATGTTGTGTACTTTTTTTGATTGTTGTTTTGGGCACACAACCATTTTTAGATACAGTCGTGGTGAGAGAGCATGATGGAAGTTAAAAAAAATGTACTTAGACTAATTCAACTGAGAAACAATGATAAAAGCTCATTTTCTCCTTGAGGACCATGAGAGACTCCCTAAACACGATCTTTTAATATAATTAAAGCCTGGTTTTAACAACCATGAGAGTGTGGCTATGAGCCTGATTTGTTTAAGAGCTTGTCAACTACTGTTTCTCTCTTGCTCAATAACTTTGGGCAAGCAATTTAAACTCTTCTCAATTTAAGGTATGGGAAATGAAGATAAGGCCATTTCACAGCGGTATTGAAAGGCTTAATTAATTAGCATAGTCAAGCACTTCAGTGTACTAAGTGACAACTCTTAATATAGGAAGAATCCTATTTTCAAAACATAGTAAAATGCAGTACAAACCAATTGTGATAGGATTAATCTATAAGCATTTTGCCCATCTTTGGGTAGCCTCAGACCCCTTCTTTTTCCTTCCTCAGAGAGGGACCAACCTGCCTTCAAAGGATACTATGTTGTTTCTAAGACTTGATTGGCGCCACCCCTCCCTAACAAGGTTTCCTGGTCACTTCAGGGCATTAAAAAAGTCTCTATACCCCTCTAACTCTGAATTTTTGTGAGTCAAAAAGTCCGTTTCCTTATTTTGTCCTGAAGGCTGGACAATAGGAGAGGAAAGTCCAGAGAAGCTAATTGCTACTGTACCCTTGCTGTATATCCTTGCTGCATTAGGGCAAAGTAAACCTTTCTTTAACTGTTTGATGATTTTTCAAGAGACTTATTTTGTCCCAGCATTGATTCTGAAATAAGAAAGTGCTGGTTGTGGAACTATGTCTTACACCAACAGTGTAATGCACCTAAATGGCTAGTAATTGACTTCCATCTTCTCATAGAAACTGGATTTTCTAATAACCATATATGTTGTATGGAGCCATTATGACTTGTTTGATAGAGTGCTGTAGTTGAAGTCAGAGAGACCTGGGCTTTAATCACATCCCTGTGCGATCTTGGGAAACCTGTGCAAACTTGGGCAAGTTGCTTAATGTTTTTGTGTCTCAAGTAACTCTCTAAGACAGCTACTAATTTATAGATCACTTGTGAACTTCTTGATGAAGAAAATGTCCAAGTGACAAAATTATAAATTCTCTCCTCATGTATTCACATATACTTAATTTGCCCTATATTTCAGTAAAAAAGGCAGAAAAGAAAAAAAAAAACATTGCTTTCTCCACAGTACCCTATTTTCTCTACGCCAAGGGCGCCCTTGTCAGCCTAAGTATTATTTCCTGCTCCTATTAGCATTGCATGCA
>CM053588.1:119571395-119588502 GCA_028646515.1 Pseudochirops corinnae | reverse complement strand
AATGAAAGTAAGGTTGACCCATTCCCTTTTGCCTTCCTGTTCTTGCCCTCCATTGTAACAGTTATCCCTTGCCTCTTCTATATGAGATAATTAACCCCATCCTGTCTCTCCCCATCTCCTCTCATTATATTCCTCTCTCACCTATCAATTTTGCCTTTTAAATATCATCCTTTCCTATTCAATTGATGCTGTACCCTCTGTCTATGTATACCTGTACACCTATATACACACACTCACATATGCATTAATATGCATATACATATATAAATGTATATATGTATACATTTGCTCCAATCTAATTCTGAAGGAATTATTTTCTTCAGTGAGCTTTTGAAATTCTTTTTCCATCTGGCAAATTCAGCATTCTTCTCCTCATTGGCTTTTTGGGCCTCTTTTGTCATTTGAGTTAGTCTATTTTTTAAGGTGTTATTTTCTTCAGTCAGGTTGTTGACTCTCTTTTCATGATTTTCTTGCATCATTCTCATTTCTCTTCCCAATTTTTCCTCCACTTCTCTTACTTGATTTTCAAAATCCTTCTTGAACTCCTCCATGGCCAGGTTTATATTTTTCTTGGACGCTTTTGGTACATGAGTTCTGACTATGTTGTCTTCCTCTCATTGCATGCTTTGATCCTTTTTATCTCCAAAAAAGGAATCTGAAGTTGGATTGCTGTGCTTGCTTTGCTTCCTTTGCTTGCTCTTGTTGTCAATTACTTGACTTTTGAACTCTTTGCTACAGTAGAACTCTGCTTCCAGAGGGGAGAGCTTTCTCTGAAATCTCTGGGGTTTTCACAGCTTCCAGAGCCATTAGGAGGGTGCTGTGTCTACAGCCTCTACCAGTTTGGGCTCACTGGTCACACACCTCGGGACCACCACCCAAGATGCGATCCTGATCCAGGCAGGTTAAGACAAGAGCACTTAGCCTCTGAATGATCACTTGGCCCCCTGCTGTGATCTACAGACCAGGAACTCTGAACCAGGCATGTGGAGGTGGCTACAGGGCTGCTGCTTCTGCTGCTTCTCACTCTGGGGGTAGAGATCAGACCATATTCCATCACACCCCAGATCCAGGAGAGTTCCACTGACCTTTCACTTTGTCTTTTGTATTTCTGGGTTGATAATTCTGGAAACCACCACAGCTGCTGGTGATCCACTCTCCACAGTCCCTCCAGCAGGGGCTGGTCCTGGCTGCCCTGGGGCTAAAACCACGAGCTCACAGGAACCCTTCATGTCAGCCTGCTGTGCTGCCTTCAGTGGGAGATTTGTTTCTCTCTGTCACTTTGTGGATTCTTGACCTCCTAGATTTGTTTAGAGTCATATTTTATAATATTTGTGATGGTTATGGGAGGAGCCATGGAGTTTTCCTGCTTCTACACTGCCATCTTGACTCCACCCATTATCTACATATTCTAAGAGATTTCATGTAAGAAAATTCTAGTACCAGAGCAGATACTATGTCATCTGTCTGGAATACAGTCCAAGCGACAATCATCAACCTGAGCTTCAGTTTTTTCATCTATAAAATAAGGGTGTTGGCCTATATTACCTCTGACATCCACTCTAACTCTGGAATTATAAGTCCACGACCCTATTATTTGCACATGGTCATTATCTCTTAAATGCCAGAGGCAGTATTTGAACTTGCCTCTCAACTCCAAGTCTGGGACTCTTTTCACTAAACAACATTGTTATCTTCTAAATCCCCAAATCTGCCCTGCTCTTCTTGACACCCTAGCAATATATTGCTATTTTAGTAATCATTTGTTTATATTTTTCTCTCATCTATTACCTGTCTATCTATATTTAGCATATACCCATGATCTATCTACCTATGAACAATCTATCATCAATCACCTATCTATCTATCTGTCTATCTATCTATCTATCTATCTATCTATCTATCTATCATCTATCTTTTGGCCTATTAACAAGAACAGTACCCTCAATCCAATAATAATAATTGTGCCCAGAACTAAAACAGAACTGGAGATAACCTCTGACAGCTGGAACAGGAGGTAACTGAACTCTCAAATTAAAAAAGAAAAGTATCCTCCCTTATTTGAGTTAGTCTAATTATTGTGAAATGACCTGAAACAGTGTGAATTCAGTTGTTGTCAGCTTTTTCAGATGAGGAGGCTGCCTTGTTGCTTGGGGCTGGATGATAGTGAGTTGACAAAGGCCTATGAAATTGTTCTGCCCCTGAAAACTGCAGGAGACTGGTGCCAACAATGTGTCTCATTAAACTATTTTAGTGTGTACAACTTTGAATAAATATCGCTCCCTGAACCATCTGTGCACATAACTCATAGAATCACATTCTTGGAGTTACAGAGACCTTTGAGGTCATCCAGTCCAACCTACTCACAGAAATCTAGTTTATAATATACCCTGACAGGTGGCTATTCAGCCCCTGCTTGAACAGGTCTCAATCAACAAGCAAATATTAAGCCACTGTTTAGGTGCCAAGCACTGTTTTGAATGCTGTGGATACAAAAACAATTTGGTATTTGTTAGAATTAGGTCTTTTGCATGCTGAGACTCTTGTAGCTACAACCCATTGGCTCTGGTCCTCATCTCTGGGAGCAGGTAGATTTAGTCTAATATCTCCAAATAATAAGGTTTTTCTGAATACGCCAAAGCAATTCTATATATCCCAGCCTTCCCACTTCCTAGCTAAACAGCTGAAGTTCTTTAAACAATAGCCCATACAACATAATTTCATCATTTCAGTATGCTTCTCTCAGCATGCTCCAGCTTGTCTGTTTCTCTTCTAAAATCTTACATTCAGAAATGAATTCAGTACTCCAGATGTGATCTGACCAGTGCAGTATAGTAGGACTATTATATCACTTGTTCTAGGCAATCTTATTCTTTTGACATAGCATAAAATCACATTTACTTTTTATAGCCACGTTTGTTAATTCATGTTGACCTAGCAGTTCTCTATAATTGGCAGAATTGTCATTGCTGCTGGAGTTTTTTTACATGAAATAGCTTATCCATATCTTCTCCATCCTGGACTCCTATAGATTGTCCTTGTGAACCTAGATATCATCTTTGGTTTATATTTCCTATCTACTAAGATGTTTTGAATCTTAATTTTGACATAAAAAGTAGTAGCTGTTTTCCCCAGCTTTTTATCAACAGCAGATTTTATATGTTGGTCATCAGTAAAGGCAGAGTGGTAAAATAGACAGGACACTGGATCTAGAATCAGAAGGGTCCTGGTTAGTGGCATTTAGGTCATGTAGACAATAGAATGCTGGACCTCAAGCCAAGGACATCTAAGTTCGAATCCAATCTTAGATACTTACCAGCTGTTTTACTGTGGGCAAATCATTTAACCACCCTGTCTCTGTTTACTCATCTGTAAAATGGGAATAATAATAAAACCTATTTCCCAGGGTTGTCATAAGGATTAAATGAGATCATATTTGTGAAATGATTTGCAAATCTTAAAGTATAATTTAAATGCTAGCTATTAGATCCCAGTTCTGATATTTGCATTCTGGGAAAACCACTTAAATTTTTTTGGATTTCACTTTCTTCATATGTTGTTTTTTGGTCATCATTTCAGTCATGTTCAACTCTTCATGACCCCATTTGCAGTTTTCTTGGCAAAGATACTAGAATGATTTGCCATCTCCTTCTCCAGTTCATTTCATGGATGAAGAAATGAAGGGAAATAGGGTTAAGTGACTGGACCAGGGTCACACAGCTTGGCGAGTGTCTGAGGCCAGATTTGAGCCCAATCCTTCTTGACTTCAGATCTGGCACACTAGTCATTGTACCACCTAGGAGCCCATCTCATATGTTAAATATGATAATACCTTTACTATCTCCATTGTGGTAGTGTTGTGAGGAAACTACTTTGGAGACACAGAAGTGCTTTCTAAATATGAGTTATTTTACTTAGTGATGTTTTAAGCCAGGTCCCTGACAAAAGTGTTAAATAGGATAAGACTTAGCCCTGAGGCATACCTATCTCTACAGTCACACTTTCTCTGGATATAGTCATCTAACTGTGCTATGAGTTTTCCTAGTTTTACTCTCAACCCAGCTTGCATTTAGGATTTTTATTAAATAGCTGACTAAATTGTAGATACATTTTACCTATGACATTCTTCTGACCAATCGTTCTAGTAACTTTACTGGAAAAGAAAATGGGATCAATTTGGCATCATTTATTCTTGAATCTATGCTTGTTCCCAAAGCTTACTCCCTTCCCTTTTTAAGCTCTCCAACTGTGCATTTTGAATTCTCTTTCAGAATTTTGTTAGGGATCTCTGTCAAGCTTATAGGACTACATTTTGTTTTGAACTCGCCTTTCCTCTTTTGCAACAGCAAATATTTGCCATTACCTGACTTCCAGAACTATTCTTCTTATGTCCAACTTTTCAAAGTTTATTATGAGTACTTCAATGGCCACATTTTCCAAGTGTTTTAATATTTTGGGGTGCAATATTTTTTGGAACTGTGTCCTCAACTTTATTACATATCTTGGCTGAGTTTTCTCTCACTATTTTTTCATGTTGCCTTATATTGCAAGTCCTTCTTGTTTATTCTACCCTTTTCAGCCTAAATAACATTCTCTTTGAAAAGAAAAAAAATAAGCAATAAGGAAGTTGGATAGTTCTGCTTTATATTTTAATTGGATACCTACTTACTTTTTGCCATCTGCCTGAAGCAGTGGGATAATTCTTTTTCCTCTTGTTCTTGCTCAGACTGTACTTGAAAAACATCATTTTGTATTCTTTCTAATTTTTCACAAACTTCAGCTCCTTTTAGACTTTAATCTTATTAACATTATTCTTATAGGTCTCTGATACTGCCTATATTTCCCCCTGGATAAGGGCCCCTTTTATACATGTTCTTAAATTTTAGCTTACCAGATAGTCTCCAGGACAGTCATATCAATCCCCATTTTCTTCTTCATTGAGATCACTTGCAATGATCAGAATTGGACTTTTCTGAGAGACTCCAATCCTTCTTTAGTCAATTCCTCTTTTGGAGCCTTGGACCCAAGAATGAAGCCTATACTTTCTCTGAACTTTTGGAAATCTTCTTTTCCAAAACCTTTGGTACATGGCCTTGCTCTTGAATTTTATTATGAAACATGATCATTCTCTCATGCACCTATAATTTTCATTTCACCAACTAGTTGTTCCTTGTTGGGAAGATTGAGTACCAAATTGTAAACCCCATCATTCCTTCAGCAGATAAAAATTTACATCTAGACATGTAAGTCCCCCTCTTCTCTCTTTCATTTTCTCAGGCCTCATTTTATACCGGTCAGGTGTGTTATATTCTGCTCATTTCACCCTCCACAAAGGTTTCTCCAGTACAATGAAGGAGTTTCAAGCTCTGCTTCCTTTTCCATGGACTCAACCTCTCCCTTGGCCCCTGTCACCTAGTTATGTCCTGCATTTTATAGATACAGTGTCAGGCACTCCATTTCCATTTAACCACTTATGAGTAGATTGATTTTTACAAAGAAGTGTTTATTTCAAAGATATAGCAAAAACATGACTTCTAATCTCTCAACTCCTTAGTTCTTTCCCAGAAATCATTCCTGCACTGGCTACACTCTTCTTCATTCCCCATTTGGATCCCTTGGTGAACCAGTTCAATGCTACATTGTGCTCTTTTTCTGAAGTCATGCTTCCCATCATCTTATTGCTAATCTGGCCCCACCAAGTGTAAGCACTGCATTACCCTCACTAACCTTTGCAGTCACTCCTACTTAATGCCTGAAACTTCATAATAAATGCTTCATAATGCTGAAGGTTATCTCAAAATCATGCTGATTCCTTTCTATTCCCATTCAATTTTCTCCAGAGGCCCATCATATCTAACTTTTCTAAGAGTCTATTCATCTTCTTGACTTCTTTCTTCTTTCTTTTGTGGTTAGATTTATCTAGTTAATAGAAGGGAAAATTGTGGTCCTTCACTAGTTTAGTTTTTCTGTCTATTTGCGCCTGTAATTCATTAACTTTTCTTTAAGAATTTGAATGCAATGCCATTTGGTATATCTATGTTTAGTATTGAAATTACTTCATTGTCTATGGTTTCTTTTATCAAGTTGTAGTTCCACTGCCCATCCCTTTTAATTGGGTTTATTTTGCTTTTGCTTTGTCTGAGATCATGATTGATGGCCTACTTTTTCTTTTTTGCTTTTTTTTACTTCAGCTGAAGCAATAATAGATTCTCTTTCAATCCCTTATATTACCTCTTTGTGTCTCTCAATTTCAAGTGTGTTTCTTGTTATTTTTTGCAATATTTTATTTTTCCCAATTACATGTAAAGACAATTTTTGGCATTCATTTTAAAAAATTTGAGTTCCAAATTTTCTCTCTCCCTCCTTCACTTTTACCCTCTCTGATCTGATAAGAATTTGAAAAAAAAATTAAAGAAAGAGAAAAATAATATGCTTCAATCTGCATCCAAACTCCATCAATTCTTTCTCTGGTTGTGGATAGGATTTTTCATCATGAATCCTTTGGAACTGTTTTGGATCACTGTATTGTTGAAAAGAGCTAAGTCAATCATGGTTGATCATCACACATTGTTAACTGTTGCTGTGTACAATGTTCTCCTGGTACTGCTCACTTCACTCAGCATCAATTCATATAAGTTTTTCCAGGTTTTTCTGAAAACCCACATGGTCATCTTTTCTTATAGTACAATAATATTCTATTCCATTCATATACCACAACTTGTTCAGCCATTCCCTAATTGATGAACATCCTCTCAATTTCCAATTCTTTGCCATCACTTTCATAAACAATGTTATAAATATAAAGCTGTTATAAATATATATTTTTTTTTATAAATAAGCTTTTCCCCCTTTTTGAATTTCTTTGGAATATATACCTGGTAGTGCTATTGCAGCATCAAAGAGAATGGACAATTTGACCATCCTGTGGGCACAGTTCCACATTACTCTCCAGAATGGCTAGATCAGTCCACAACTCCACCAACTGTGCATTAATGTCCCAATTTTTCCACATCCTTTCCAACATTTATCATGTTCCTTTTCTGTCATATTAGCCAATCCAATAAGTATGAGGGGGTACCTAAGAGTTGTCTTAATTTTAATTTCTCTAATCAATAGTGATTTAGTGTATTTTTTCATATGATTATTGATAGCTTTGATTTCTTCATCTGAAACCTGCCTGTTCATATTCTTTGACCATGTATCAGCTGGGGAATGATTTGTGTTCTAAATTTGACTCACTTCTCTATACATTTGAGAAACGAGACTCTATCGCAAACATTTACTATAAATTTTTCCCCAGCTTCCTGTTTTCCTTCTAAGCTTTGTTGCATTGGCACAAATGGGTTTCTTGTATACAAAAAGTTGGATTCTGGTTTCTAATTCGTTCTGCTTTGGCTTCTATTTTATGGATGAGTTCATGGTCACACTCACAGCTGGGCATTTTTCTCCATTGCGTTTTCTTCTATTTATCTTTTTCTCTCTCTTCTCATCCTGTCCCTCTTCTGAAGTCTGTTTTGTTTTTGGTCACTGCCTTCTTTTATTTACTTTCCTCTTTTATGACTTGACTACCCTTTTATTTATCCTTTTCCCTTCCTACTTTCCTGTTACATAAGATAGATTTCCATTAGCAATTGCATGTCTTTGCGTGTGTATGTGTGTGCATGTGTAATTAGTAATTTAGTTTAACCTTAGAATTTAATAAATAATTTAATAATTAATTTAAAATTAATTAACTAATTTAATTGCAAAATTTCACTAACCCCAATTTAGGGCTTCAATATCTTTCCTGATTTGTCCCTACCAGTTAACATTTCATTTTTCCTTTCCCTTGCAAATTGAAACTACACATATTCTGGAATCTGAGACATACAGCAAATATCTGATAGTTGACTCATTATTAATGTGTTGAAGCTTTGTCTTTAAACTACCTTATATACTTTCATAATAGCCAAGAATTTCAAATAAAAATTTACTATTATATATTATGATCTGCATTATAACAAAATATATCTCATTAAATATTTAACAGTTTTCAAATATCTATTTTTATCATATCAATTTAAAAGTCCAGTTCATGTGTAACGGCATCCAGATTAAAAAGTTCTTTTTGTCTAACAGCAGTGCTGTTACAATGATCTCTAAAATTTGAAAATATAAGAGAATTCATAAATGCAATCATAACAAAAACAATACTATGTATTTAAAACATCAAACAAAACTTCAGATAATATTAATGGCATTTCCAAATTGTCACATATAAAAATCACTGATCTTATTACCTCTGGCATTTTGAAACTGCTTTAGAGTTATCAGGTATGGAACTATTTCATTCAATTGGAGAAATAATAACAATGTAGTACTTAGCATATGCCAGTCACTGGGTTAAGCACTTTATAATCATTATATCATTTTGATTCTCAAAATAATCTTGGAAGGCAGGTGCTATTATTTTTTTTTTCTTTTGAGATCAAGAAACTGGAGCAAAGAGAGAAGAGATAGCTTGTTTAAGATTACACAACTAATAAATGTCTGCAACCAGACTATAATTCAAGTTTCTGTACATTCTTTCAGCATTTTTTTTTCCAGCATCTTTATTTTGGAATCAGATCTGAGATGAGAGTGGTTAACAAAATAACAAGGAGAGGATCTCTGACTTGGGGGAGTCACAAGTATGGTCATAGAAGAGTTTAACAAGATGTTCCTATAAAGTGTTGTACCACCAACACGATATTCACAGTGCCTACAGTGGCTATGAATATGCCAGAGTAATTCTGAATAACACAATATAACAGACTTTCAACATGGAAATCAAAACCAAAACATTTATTCAAACACCAGAAAACCACATCCCAACACTAGAAAGCCAAATCCATCATAGTAAGAAAGAAATCTATACACAATAACCATGCAGGGGGCACCACCATGCCCAAGCCTTAGCCCTGCTAGGGCATTCCTACAAACAAACACTCACACCTCCAACTGCCTGTTTCCTCTCTCTCAGGTCTAACTATTCTGACCAACTTCCTCTGGGTTGTGCTCCATCCTTCCTGCGAAGAATGTGACATAGACTCATGTGACTCAGGCTTCCATATGACTTAAGCAGGTCACATAGGCTTATTCATGAATACAAAACATCTTCCCATTTGCATTACCATTACGTTTGGCCCCAAGAACTTTTGTATCCATTACATAGGTTAATGGGAGTTTAGTAGTAACTTGTAATCAACAGAGTTTTACAACAACATAACAGGGATAGAAGAAAATAAGCACATAAAACAATATCTTAGGTGGGACTTGAGCAGATCATTCCTCTTTGATATGAATGAGGCCCAAAATCTTGGGTAAGGGGTAAAGGTATCTTCTTCCATAGCTACTTCCTGCTGAAATTGGACATGGAGTTGTCCCTGTCCAAAAAGGTCCCATTCGAGAGGCCAGTTCTTTAGCTGGCATCTGGAGCTTAGTTGACTCCAGTCCAGGGGTGACATATCACAGTCCTGGACAGGAAGTGACATCTGGCTTAAGCCATCAGGTATCTGCAGGTAGAGGCTACTAAGCCTGCAGGAAATAAATCTAGCAAAAAGATCGATAGATTAAAGCCAAAAAGAAACAAGGAGACAATAAATAGAAGAAGGATAGATATAGGTTGACTTAGGCTTCTGGAGCCCATGAACCCACTATCATAGCCTTATTCACTGGGACAATTGATTCAAGTATGAAAATTCATTAATTTTTCCCACAGTTCTAAATTATTTTGTTAGAACTTAGAAGTTTTTCTGGCTGGCTACATTTTAAATCTTTCAAGGTAATAGAATCTACAAGCAACACGAACACGACACAGACATTTTATATCTGATACACAGACCAAATGACAAGACAGAATCAAACAGAACAAAACACACACTTACTAACTATAGCCAACAGTTGGTTAGGGGAACAGAACATTCAGAAAGGATATCCTTACCAGAGAGAGGCAAGACAAGTGAGGTCACTGGAAGGCTCTACTGTTTTCCTCACAAAGAATGGTGAGCTTGACCAAAGTGGGAACTCAGAGATTGGAACAGGGACAAGGATAGAGAACTAACCAGGGGGGCGGGGGGAGAGACTCCAGAGAAATAAATCTCCAGTGGCACCTGGTCCAATTCTGTTGGGACTGAAAAGTCCAATGACCTGGTTTCATGAGCAATCCCACTTGTGACACAAATTTATATCAACTGGATTAAACCAGTCTCTGACCTGTGAATGGCAGGAGCCAAACACAGTAGACTAGATTCAGGAGAGTCAGAAATCAAACAAATTTAAGTTTAAAGTGAGAGGAACAGTCTGCAAGTAAGGAAGCAAATTAGACAGGTGCCAGGGCCCCACCCCTGGTGGGGGGAACCTAGTGTAGGCAGGTCTCAATACTTCTACTAGTTGCTACACAGTGAACTGTAGCCCTAACAATGTGGAGTAACAGCAACAGTATGACAAGTTTGATTCACAGCTGAATCATTCCTGATGAGAACTTGATTGAGCTTGTCCAGTACTTGTTCAAACTCAGAGAACACTTGGTTCTGATCAAAGCACTACAATAATTAATGTGATTTTGCCGGAGGGTGAGTTCATCCAGAATGTAAATGCAAAGAATTGTTGTTATGCCACGCTCAGGGCATAACTTGCTTGCTGGGCCTTTCTGGAAAACAAAGTGTCTCCTAATATCTTGACACAGGTCAGTTTTTTCCCCAACAAGATATTTCACATTTTCTTCTGTTTTTGTACTCTTTTGATTTTGTTTTATTGTTTCCTAATGTCTTGTGGAGTTGTCAGCTTTCACTTGCCCAATTCTAATTTTTAAGGAATTATTTTCTTTAGTGAACTTTTGTAACTTTTTCCATTTAGGAAATTCTGCTTTTTAAGGAGTTATTTTTTTCAGCGAATTTTTGTACCTCTTTTTCCATTTGATCAAATATTTGTGTGATTTTTCTTCACTTATTTTGGCGCCTTTTTAATTAAGATTTTAATTTTATTTTCGTGATTTGCTTATTCTGCTTTCATTTCTTTACTTATTTTTTCCTGATGATTCTTACTTGATTTTCAAAATCAGTTTTTAGCTCTTCCAGGAATTCTTTTCGGCTTTGTGTCCAATTCACGATTTTTCTTTGAGGATATGCTTATAGCCATTTTTATTTCATTTTCTTCTGAGTTTGTGTCTTTATCTTCCCTGTAACTTTTTAAGGTCAGGTTCTTTTTTTGTTCGTTACTAATTTTTCCACTCAATTTCTTGATTTAGAACTTTACATTAATGTTGAGCTCTGTGCCCACTTTTAGGAAGTGTGGAGGGGCTTTAGGCTTTTTTGAAGTATTCTCTTCAGAGCTTGTTTTTGTGGTTTGTAGGTTTACAGCACTTCCAAGTTGGTGTGATCTGGAAGATGTGGAGTTACTGCTCTCTTAGCATGACCTCTGGTCCTTATCCAGGAAGGACCCCTGATAAATTGGAATTGCACTCAGCAGTTATCCTGAGAACCCCTCTTCCATGGGGATGGAAAATAATATTGTTCATCAGCGTCTCTGATTCCTTGGGACAAAACAAGATATTTCACCTCAAGACTTCCACTCTCTTCTCACCCAAAGTACTTCTTCCTGTCCTTGAACAACAGCCCACAAGTGGGTATCATTCCAGATAACACCTAGTCCTGTGTCCAGTGGTAGCACAGTGATACCCTGTAATCTCTTTCTGATCTGTTGCCAGGTCTGCTTATCATCTTTGGCTTGAGAGTCCACAAAGCTGCTGCTTCTGTGACCACTATCTATCGCCCCTGCTGGCGCTTCATACACATGGGCTGTCTTTCTGATCTCCTATGTTGCGTTGGACTTGAAGAATGTCTTACTCTGCCATTTTGTTTGCTCTGTTACTCCAAAATTTGATTTAAAGCAGTTATTTTGAAGTTATTTGGAGCTGAATGTTAACTTTCTCTACTCTGCCATCTGAACTCTGCCCCCAAATTATTATTTTCAAAAGAAGATCTACCTTATCTTCCTCCACCCCCAATCTCACAGTGAGAAAGCAAGAAAAACAAAATCTCCATAGTCAAGCAAAGCAAATTCATGTGTTGGCCATGCTAGTAGTATTCAATCAATGATCTGAGTCCTTCACCTCTCTCAGGAGGTAGGTAACCATTTTCACCATAAGATCATGGTGAATTATTGTGTTCATCAGAATTCCTAATACTTTCAAAGTTTATTTTAATTCTATTGTTGTTATTATGTAAATTGTCTGGTTGTGATAACTTTA
Source organism: Pseudochirops corinnae (assembly GCA_028646515.1). Classification (NCBI taxonomy): domain Eukaryota; kingdom Metazoa; phylum Chordata; class Mammalia; order Diprotodontia; family Pseudocheiridae; genus Pseudochirops; species Pseudochirops corinnae. The sequence goes on along the minus strand of CM053588.1, from coordinate 119,576,237 downwards.
CTCTGAATCAGTCCATGCAAGTATTCCAAGGTTTCTGTGAAATTATACCCTTCATCATGTTTTACAGCAAATAGTATTCCTTTACATTCATATAGTATAAATTGGTCAGCCATTTCCCAATTGATAAGCAGAAATTTGGCTTCCAAATCTTTGCTATCACAACAAGAATCCCTATAATATTTTTGTGCCTATGAGTCATTTTCCAATTTCTTTGAACACCTTTGTGTAGAGACCTAGTAGTGGTATAGTTAGGTCAAAGACTATGCATAGTCTAAGAGTCTGGGGGATTTAGTTTCAAATTGCTTTCTCGAATCACTTTCTGGATCCATTCACAGCTCTATGGACAATGCAATAATGTACTTCTTTTTTCACAACTCCTTGAGAATTTGTCATCTTCATATTTTGTTACAATTTTCATTTTACAGTTTTTGTAATTTAGGGTATTTTTTTTTAAATATGGCTATAGATAGCTTGGATTTTTCTTGCAGAAACTGCCTTTCCATATCCTTTGATTATCAATGGAGAATTGACTTTTATTCTTATAAATTTGTATCAGTTTCTGGATTCCCCCATCATCTGTGTGGTCAGAGCTCCAGAAACAGCTACTGCTGTGGCTGCTGTCTCTGCAGACTAGGACTATGCACTCCTTTTTCACCCAGATCCCACAGAGTTCCCCCACTGACCTTCCTTGCTGTTCTAGGCATTTGTGGGTTGAAAAGTCTGGAAATTGCCGCAACCACCAGAGATGCAGTCCCCTGAGGCCTGCTCTGGCCCCGTCTGTCCCTGGCACAGCCCACACCTGACTGTACTGTGCGACCAGCCTGGTGCAATATACCCTTCCTGTCGAACTTCCAGGCTGTCTTGGGCTGGAGATGTGTTTCGCTCTGTCATTTTGTGGGTTCTGCAGCTCTAGAATTTGTTCAGTCATTTTTTAAATAGGTTTTACCATTTTTACTTTGCCATCTTAACTCTACCCTATTCTTATAAATTTGAATTACTTCTCTGAAACCTTTCTCAGAAACACTTTCTGCAAAGATATTTCCACCAATTTATCTACTTCTTTAATTTTGGCTACATTGGTTTTGGTTCACTTTTTGGTTCTAATTTTATATAATCAAAATTATCCATTTTCTCTTCTTTCATCCTCATTATCTTTTTTTTCCTCTTGGCTAGGAACCCTTCCCATTTCCATATATATAAGAGGCTTTTATTTATTCTTTGTTTTTCTAATTCATTATTTCATATTTCATGTCTAATTCATGTACCCACACTTATTTCAGTATGTGATGTGAGATAATGGCCTATACCAAGTTTCTGTCAGACTGCTTTAACTGTCTATGGTACCTTTCATTGTAATATAGTTTCTCCCTGTCTCTTTTAATTATATGTATTTTTCCTGTTGCTCTGTCTGAGATCATGATAGCTATACCTGGTTTATTTATTTCAGCTACAATATATAACTTTTGTACCAGCACATTATTTGAACTCTTTGTGAATATTTCTTTTTTAGGTATGTTTCTTGTCCAACATATTTTTGGATTCTTCTTTCTAATCCATTCTGTTGTCCTGTTCCATTGTGTAAGTGAGTTCAGACTGTTCACAGATATGATAAATAATTGTGTATTTCCCAGATCCTATTTTCTTATATGTTTCCTTCTCCCTTTTTATAAAGAAGAAGAGATTGGTGAAAGAAAAATTAGCTCAGAATTAATGATTTAGTTTTGATGTAAACTGGTTTTTGTTCCCATACCTTTCTTCTCTTTCCTTCCCTCCGAGCCTAATAACAGGTTTTTATCTTCCTTTTCTTTTAAACTCTTCTTTGAAGTCTACCATTTTAATTAGTTTGTTGACTAATTCCTCCCTTAAACTACCTTTCCTCTTACTCCTCTACCTCACCTCCTTTCCTCCATTTTCCCTTCTCTTTATCTATTGAATGAAATATCTTTCTGTCGGGGCGGCTAGGTGATGCGGTGAGTAGAGCACTGGCCTGGGAGTTGGGAGGATGAGTTCAAATCCAGCCTCAGGCACTTGACACACTTACTAGTCGTGTGACTTTGGGCAAGTCACTTAACCCCAATTGCCCTCCCCCTAAAAAAAAGCAAAAAAAAAAAAAGAAATATATTTCTGTCCTGGACTTTGTGTTTGCATGTATATGTATTCTTCCATCTTTTGATCAGTTCAGATGAGTGAGGTTCAAGTGTCACCAGCTCCCTCCACCTCTTCCTCCTTGTTTATATAGACATCCATTTCTGTACCCAAAGTATTTGAGATAGCTTTCCCTATCCTTCTCCCTTTCCTCCTTTAATGTATTCTTCTGTCCCTCTTTTTTCATCCTTTTTTAAGAAGATCATCAGGGTTGTTTTTGTCCCTCCTTCTCCTCTAAGAGGACCATGACTGTCATGGAGGTGATGCCATGACATGCAAGTGAATTGGATTTAAGTGAGGGAGGTCTGTAAAAAGGCATCAGTCTCACTTTCTCTTGAAGATCCATCTGGGTCCAGTAGCCAGATATACATCAGGACTACTAGAGATAGTCCCAGATGAGGTGAAAGGCCTTGGCCTTTTAAAGCTAAGGTCTTCAGTAGGTCTCAGTTTGACTGAAGCAACACCTATTCAGTGATTGAGTCTAGGTAAAAAAAAAAAAAAAAAAGAAGGCAGAGAATGGCCTCTTTGTCCTAGTCCAGAAAAAAAAAATCAAACTGGGAGAGGAAGACCCTCAGGGTTTCTCTCCAAAAGGGAAACAATTCCTATTTATGTTCACTCTGAGTCAATCAGGACCCACCAATGCTGTGGAACCTGCAATTCTCCACCCCTGGCCCAAATAATAATCAAGGGGGCTTGACCTGGGACATATTGTTGGTCAATCAGTGAGATCCAAAACGATTTGGGTTTAAGGCATTGTCCATAAAAAATAAATCAAGCCTGTATACCCCAGGATATCTTGTGATGTTTTCAAAGGGAAAGAAAGAAAGAAAGAAAGAAAGAAAGAAAGAAAGAAAGAAAGAAAGAAAGAAAGAAAGAGAAAGAGAGAGAGGGAGGGAAGGAGGGAGTAAGGAAGGAAGGAAGAGAAAGAAAAATCAAAAGAGCTGTATTGCCCAATTGGCCACTTCCAGTTGGGTCCCCAGTGGGGCAGCTCCTACTACTCAGAGGATTGTTGTTTGTCCTTCATTCTCAAAGAGGACCATGACATCATGGAAGTGATACCAAGACATGCATGTGAATTGGATTTAAGTGAGGAATGACTGTGCAAAGGCATAAGCCTTACTTTCTCCTCTGGAGTGATATAGGTCCAGTGGCCAGTTACATATCATGTCTATGGAGGAGACAGTGAGGCTGGTAACATCGCACAGCCCTCCCTCACTTAAATCCAATTCACTTGCATGTCATGGCATCACCTCAATGATGTCATAGTCCTCTTTGATAATGAAGGATAAACAAACAACAACAAAAGGTTATCAAAATATGGCAGAACTACTCCCAAAACATCTGTCTAATTAAACTCCCTTTATGGATCCCACAGCTGTCAGAATGTCAAAATCATTGATGTTAGAATGAAATCAAAGATGTTAGAATATTGAATCATCACCTTATATTAAATGTAAAGTTTATCCTTGTTTATCCATTATGATGACTTGCTTATGTTTGTATGTTTCTCTTAACAATTTGTTCTAAACTATTTATACTCTTTCCAAATCTTTTTTTCCTTAGCTCTAATTTCTTTCCCTATTTCTTTCCTCCGTAACTCTCCTTTAATTTTTAAAATTATTTTTAGCTTAAAAAGCATATCTTTTGTTTCTCCTTTTCCAGGAATTCTGGTTGAAATTGTACCTAACATGTTTTTCTTTCTTTTTGACTTTTCTTGTAGATGTTTTGGAGACATTTTCTCCTCTGGGTTTATGTCTTGAATAGCCTTGCCACTGGAATGTCTCTTTACTGTATGATTACTTTTGTTTGTTAATTCCTCCAGCCTCTTTATTGACTTCAGATTTTCTTAGGTCTTATCTATATGGAAAATACCAAGGCTGAGTTTTTGCCCTTGGGTTATTTGTCTGCTTTCTTGGAATATCAAGTATTATATTATTCCAGGATATGAGGTACACCTCAGCCTCTGGAACTGTAAGCTTTCAGTGGTGCCAAAGTGGTTGAATACAGGGTAAAGTCTGATCATTGCCCTCCTGATCTGATCTCTACAACTTCCTGACCTGGATTTAGGTCTATACAACATTCTGTCAGCAAGTTCACAGTGCTGCAGCTTCAGTGATAGAACTAAAAGATTATCTCCTTTGTCCAAAATTCTTACTTAGTTTATTGTTCTGCAAGTTTCAGATTGGACGGGAGTCTAAAATTGAGACTGAATCTAGGATCAGAGTCATAGAGCTCCTGTTTTATCATGAATTTATTTCTAGCTTAGTACATAATCTAGGGCCATATATTGCTTTTCACCATGGAATGCCCCATATACAACTACCCTCCTCAGTTGGGCCTGGATCTACTACCCCGAACTAGGTAGAGAAAAAAACAACAACAACAGAACTTCTAGTTGGCACCCATTTCCACATTTTGCACATTGTCAGGCTTCCTCTGATTGGATTTGGAATCTCTTCTTGGTCTGGTGCACAATCTTGATCTTCTTTCAGGCCCTGTGCATTAGAATGCTTATTTAGAGTGCCCATACCAAACTCTGTCCCCAGTGTCCATATACTTCTTGTATCAGCAATGCAGTATTCACAATGCCTACAGTAACTATAAATATGCTGATATAGTTATTAATCACAAAATGGAACAGGCTCTCTACATAAGAAATATAGATAGTGCATTCATTTAAATACCAGAAGACTGAGT
>CM053588.1:119552729-119570895 GCA_028646515.1 Pseudochirops corinnae | reverse complement strand
GCAGAGATTCTGGCCCGCTCAAAGCAAAAAGAGTTCGCAGCAGCAGCCACTGCCTCTGAGGCTGCTTCCAGTCCGCACCGCCCGGAGACTAGCTTGGTTCCGGCGTTCTCTTGCTCCACCCCTTCCTGCTACGTCAGCAAGCTCAAGTGGCGTGGAAGATCTTCAAATCCTAGTATCGTTACACTTCTCTGTTTATTTCCCTATGTTGAGCTGGACTTAGAATGACTCAGTGGTGAACTTTTTTGGGGAGGAGGAAGGAAGCAAGGTTCTGCTATACTTTTTTCTACTACCTCATCATCTGGGATCACATATTTAAAAAATCAATTATATAACAATGTAAATGAATTAACTGAATATTTTCCCGAGAGCTTATGTGATGATCTGGGAAAGTTCTGAGGGTTAAGAAAACAGAAGTAACACTGAAGGTGAAGAATAAGTTTAGGCAGTAATACATAGGAGAAATGAAATGATTAAAAATTATGATTGGAAAGAGGAATTTTAGAATCCTTGAAAATGGAAATAGAACACTTATGTGAGACGGAAATTTTAAGAGTATGACCATCCATGTGTGTAGTAAAGGTGGAGTAGAGAAGATCATGGGAGTTGAGTTGATTAAGGAAGTAGAAAATTAGGATATTTGAGAAAATATGAACATATAGATGAAGTACTCATATGAGAGAAGAAAGTTGGATAGAGAGAGAAATAAATTAGTCATTGAATTCATCCAGAAAGGAGGGAGAATGTCCTAGGTGTTGACAGATAATTGCCACCAGTACAGAGATTCCATAATAAATTTGGATAGAATGAACCTCAAAGGAGTAGTAGATGCTGAGCAATAGCAGTAGAAGGACAATATGTTCATGGTAGTGGGGAGTAAGAAATATTTTGACATTCCTACTGAAACCAGAGAGAGGATGGGGGAGGGAGGCTATCATGAGAGAAATAGCAAGCAGTACTTGAAAGGATTGCCTATGATACAATATTTTACAGAAGGAAACATTTCTCAGCCAAGAAGTTAGGAGGAAAAAGGAAAAATGGTCTAAAGTTAAAGGAAATTTGTTATTTATAAAATGGAAATTCCAGAGGGAACAGTGGAAGAAGGCAGATTTGTAGTGCAACATTGAGTTGTGGGGTTTGAGGTCAATGGTAATATGAATGCAGGCAGCAGGGGTTGAAGAGAGGGGTTTGTTTATGGGCACTCAGAAATTCAATATCATTGAGATAGAGAATAAGAGGTATTGGGGATTATGCTAATCTTTCAAAAATGTCTCTATGCAGGTGGGTGGAAGGGGCTCTGTTGATTAAGGCAAGTGATTAGAAAGATGAATAAATGAAAAGAAAAAACCACATAAGTGTTTACAATGTGTAAAGCACTATGCCAAGCTGGAGGTAATAAACACACTAATGGCAGTCCCTAGCTTCAGGGAGCTTACATTCTAACAGGAAGAAACAACACATTAAAAGGAAGGGTATTTTAGTTTGCAAAGCTACAAGTATGGTGAATAAAGTCATAGACTGCCACATCCATTCCAGTTACAATGGTAATATTGATTTGATTATAGTTGCAGTTGGGGAGAAGTCATTGGAAAGATGGAAAGGGATAGAAGACAGGTGAGGAAAGGCATTACAAGGTGGATATCTTTACAGTCTTCAGAGACAATGTTGCTTCTGGTAGAATCAAGTGGGGTCTTTTGGTGTTGTGTTCCCATTTATTTGGGATGTTGGCCTTTCAGCATGTGCCATTTCTGTGCCCAGGGAGATCTGGATGGCACAAGATCTCATGTCACTGAACTTATAGTCAGAAAATAATTTGGGGATTTATCATTCCACTTGACTGAGGTAAATCTACCTACTTAGTGCTCATTCCCCCCCCCCCAAAAAATTGGATTAACCAATACTATTAAGAAAACTGTTTTAACCTCAACCTAGAGGATGCTCTTTTCTTTTTTTAAAAAATTAATTTGTTTATTTACTTTTAGTTTACATCATTTAGTTCCACAATCCCTTGAGTTTCAAATTTTCTCCCCTTTCTTTTCCTCCCCTCCCCCATGGTGGCATGCAGTCAAACATAGAATCTACAAATACCTAACATTAAACATTAGTCAGGTTGTAAAGAAGGATTATAACCAAATGACGTGAACAATGGGAAAGAGGAAACAAAACAAGAAAAAGAAAGAGAGCAAGTAGTTTGATTAAATCTGCATTGAGACCCTGCAACTCTTTCTCTGGATGTGGATATCTCTTACCATCATGAGTCTTTTGGAGTTGTCTTATAACGTCATATTGCTGAGAGGAGTCCAGTCTATCAAGGTTAGTCGTCACACATACTTTGTGTCTGTAATTGTGTACAAATTTCTCTTGGTTCTTCTCGCTCAACATCAGTTTATATAAGTCTCTCCAGGTAATTATGAAGTCTGTCTGCTTCTCCTTTCTTATAGCACAATAGTAGTCCATTACATTTATATACCACAACTTGTCCAGGCATCCCCAATTGATGGGCATCCCCTTGAAATTCAATTCTTTGCCACCACAAAAAGAGCTGCTATACATATTTTTATACATACAGGTCTTCCTCCCACTTCTATGAACTCTTTGAGATACAACCCTAGAAGCAGTATTACTGGGTCAAAGGGTATGCAGTTATTTATAGCCCTTTGGGCATAGTTCCAGATTGCTCTCCAGAATGGTTCGATCAGTTCACAACTCCACCAACAATGCATTAGTGTTCCAATTTTTCCACACTTTCTTCTAATTTTTCAATCTTTATGTTTTGTTTGACTGATTCTTTGTGTCATTAGCTTCAATTTGACTGATTCTAACTTTTAGTAATTATTTTACTCTGTTAGTTTTGGAAGCTCCTTTTTTAGGGAGGTATTTTCTCCACTTAGATTTTGAACCTCCTGTCTCAGTTCACAAATATTACTTTTTAAGGATTTGTTTTCCTCAGTGAAGTTTTTTTTTTTTTCCAGTTTGGTCAATTTGTCTTCTATCTCTCCAATTTGGCTTTTAAAATCTTTCTTGAGCTCCTCCAAGAATGCTTTTTGGGCTTGAGACTAGATCATATTTCCTTCTGTGATCTCAGGTCTGAGTATAGAGTCCATGTTGTCCTCTGAATTTGGTTGTCCTTGCTTGCTATAATAGAATTGGATTATTCTTGCTTTTGATTTTTCAGCTTCCTCCTTGCACATTGTGATTTCCTATTTCCTGACTTTTAGACTGGATTTCTGCTTCTGGAGTACAGAAGACTCTGAACCATGCTTCTCAAGCTGGGAGTGAGGGGCTTGGTTGTTGACTTTGTGTGCTGTAGCCTCTGGATGTCTAGACTGAGGCCAAGGCCAAGACTCTCAATGTTTCCCCTGAGTTATCCTGAGGCTCACAGAGTAATATGTGTGGGAAGGGTGGTCTGGCCACTTCACATTTCCACCTCTGTGCTACTAGGCTACAGCTCAGGCAGACTTAGTGCTTGTGGACAGCAGAGCTGGTGTCTGCAGATTGCCCTGGTTGTGCTAAGGCATACCTGGACTTCTATTGTTAGTGTTTCCTGGCTCTACCCCCCTGGGTTGTGGGATCTCCTGCTGGTCAACTGAGGTGGAGCTTGTTGGGACACACCCACCTTTCACTTCAGGCTAAGCACAGCTTCAGTCATACCCTTCCTCTAGGGCTCCCAGGCCTGAAGCTGCTTCCACTATTTCAGGATTTTATAGTGGGTAGAGCATTAATCTCTGGGTTTTCGGGATCAGGGAGGGGGATTGGAGCAGCTAAGGTTTACTCTGCCATCTTGGCTCCTAGAGGTTCAGGTAGGTGATTTTTGAACTTCTGGGCTGCAGGCTGATAACTCCAGGGGAAGCTGCTGCCTTGGGCCCTGCGCTTTCTCTTACCCAGATCCAATTCATCCTCTGTCCCATGGTGAGACATCTGTGAATCATCCTTGGGGTGAGTGAACCTGCTGGCAGGGGCTTGCTCTCAGTCTGCTGTGCTCTGCTCTCAGTTCTGGGCTGGTGCAGCCCCCACATGCTCCATACTCTCACTGCCTAGTCCTATGTGGGCACTTTCCTAGACTGGGAATCTGCCACACTCTATCTCCCAATGAATTCCATCACTCTAAAATCCATTCAGACTCACTTTTTAGAGGTTAGTGACAGAATTCATGGAGGAGCTCAGGAAAGTGCCTGCTTACTTTCAGCCATCTTGACTCTGCCCCCCAGGATCCTCTTTTCCATGGTGTATAGTAACTGCAAGTCTATCTACAACTGCTAAAAGGTTGTTTTTTTAAAAAAGCAACTACAGTTAAAAATTATCTTTACATGCAACTGGGAAAAATAAAATATTAAAAAAAGAAAATGAAAATGAAAAGAGCAGCTATAGTTGTTACAGGATACGTAACTCTGAAAGACGTTGTGATGTTTCATGAACTCCCTCAGAAACACAGCACAGCTATTCTCTGCTTCTTTCTGTATGTCCATTTTTATTTTCTGTCTTCAGTCTATGTCAGTTTTTCTGTTTGATTCTCTCTCTCTCTCTCTCTCTCTCTCTCTCTCACACACACACACACATACTCATATATCATCAATTCATCTGGCTCCTTCTCATCTGCCTACAAACAAATTCAGGTCTTCTTAATCCTAGAAAATGCCTTTCCTTAGGACTTTTATCCTACCTAACTCCCATTTCCATCGTTCTCCTCCCCTGTAAAATTTGCTTCCTCAGGAGCCTCCATTCTGCTCACTGCCTTTTCCCTCAGTCCCTTGCCATCTGGCTCCTGTTTATACCACTGTATTGAAAAACCTTCCCTAAAGTAATAAATAACTTCCTAATCACCAAATCTAATGACTTTCTCCCCCCTTCCCTACCAATATTCACCAACCTTGACTTCTTATAGCTTTTGTAAAATTTATTTTTAATTTATGTAATAAAACACGTGCTTCTATAACATAATAAAGAAAAGATGATTACATATGAAACTACAAATCTTCTCTGTGCAATTTGCTATTCCCTTTAAATATACAATAAAGTTATCATGTAAATATTTTTTCTTCCCCCTCAAACTAAAGATGACCACCATTAGACACAAATAGATATGTAATGTATATGTACACATACATACATATACACACATACATGTATAAGTATTCTTTACTTACTTCTACTTATCAGTTCTTTCTTTGGATGCAGATTGCATCTTTCTTCATATGTCCTGTATAGTTAATTTGGTATCCATGATAGCCAAAATGATTTATTCACTCAAAGTCATTCTTAAAACATTATTGTTGTTGCACTATATAATGTTCTCTTGGTTCTGCTCATTTCATTCTTCATTGTTTCATGCAAGTCTTTTCCTTTTTCCCTGATGATCTTTGGATGGCAACCTAGTAGTGGTATTGCTGGTTCAAAGGCAGCTTAATAACTTTTTGGGCATAATTCCAGATAGCTCTCCAAAATGGCTGGATGAGTTCCACCAACAATGAATTAGTGTCCTAATCTTTCCATATTCCCTCTAATATTTTTCACTTTCCCCTTCAATCATTTTAGCTGGTCTTATATGTGTAAAATGCTATGTTGAGGTTGTTTTAATATATATTTCTCTAATCAATAATGATTTAGAGCATTTTTTTCATGTGACTATAAGTTGTTTTGATTTCTTCATTGGAAAACTGCCTACTCATACCCTTTGAGCATTTAACAACTGGAGAATAAGTTGCATTCTTATAGATTTGACAAAGTTCTTTATATAATTGAGATATGAGACTGTTATCTGAAAAACTATAAAAGTTTCCCCCCAATCTTCTGCTCTTCTTCTCATCTTGGCTATATTTGTTATATGTGTACAGAACCTTTTTAATTTAGTGTAATTAAAATTATCCATCTAACACCTAACTTTGTCATGTCATTTATTCATATACTTTTTGCATATCTGTAAGTCTGATAAGTAATATGTCCTATCATTTTTCTCAGTTTTTCAAATGCGTATATTCCCTATGATTTATCCTTGACTCTTCCCTCTCCTTTAATAATCCTACAATTTCAACTACCACTTCTACACTTGCAAATTCTCACACTCCTTCCTTCTCAATGAGAAGGCAAGCCATTTAATATAGGTGATACACATGTAATTATGCAAAACATATTTACATATTAGTCATGTTATAAAAGAAAATAGACCAGAAAAGAAAAATAAAATTTTTTAAAAGTGTGCTTCAACCTGCATTCAGACTTCATCAGTTTTTTTTCTCTGGAGCGTTTTTCATCATGCATCCTTTGGAATTGTCTTATATCATTGTATTGCTGAGTATAGCTGTGGTTCACAATTGGTCATCATGTAATGTTGCTATTACTCTATACGGTGATCTCTTGGTTCTGCTAGTTTCACTTAACATAGTTCATGTAAGTCTTTCCACTTTTGTTCTGAAAGCAACCACCTCATCATTTCTTAAAGCACAATCATATTCCATTATAATTATGTAATTGTACCATAACTTGTTTCCAATTGGTGGGCATTTCCCTGCCTGATTTCCAATTCTTTCCAGCACTAAAAGAGCAGCTAGAAATATTTATGTACAAATCAGTGCTTTTTCTTTTTTTCTTTTCTATCTCTTTGGGATACAGAGCTAGTAGAGTTGTTACTAGGTCAAAGTATATGCAGTTTTATAGTCCTTTGGATATAGTTACAATTTTTTTCTCTAGAATAGTTGTGTCAGTTAACAATTCCACCAACAGTTTGTTAGTGTCCCAATTTTTCTATACCCCCTCTAACATTTGTCATTTTCTTTTTCTGTAATAATAGCCAATATGATAGATGTGGAGTGGTACATCAGAGTTGTTTTAATTTGCATCTCTCTAATCAATAGTGATTTAGAACATTTTTTCATATTACTATGGATAGCTTTGATTTCTTCATCTGAAAATTTCCTGTTCATATCCTCTGACCACTTATCCATTGGAGAATGACTTGTATTCTTATAAATTTGACTCAGTTCTCTATGTATTTGAGAAATGAGGTCTTTATCACAGAGACTTTCTATTTAAGAAAAAAAAAATCTCCTGTTTTCTGCTCTCCCAGTCTTGATGGCATTGGTTTTGTTTTTAATGTAATGTTATCAAAAGTATCCATTTAAATCTCATAATACTTTTTATCTCTTGTTTGATCCTAAAATCTTCCTTTATCCATAGTTCTGACACGTAAACTCCTCCATGCTCCCCTAATTTGCTTATGATATCATTTTTTATGCTTTGTCACTTTTCTTGAGTTTTAAGACTCATAACCCTAATTGCCTATAGGCATTTAAAAACCCCATGTCAAATTCAAAGTATTTCAAACATAGCCCATTGTCTTATCCTGAAAACCTACTTCTTATTCTGATGATTATTTCTGGCTGAAATCTCACCAATCTCTTCAATAATTGGAAAATAATTTTAGAGCCAGAACAAAATTCAGTGGTCATGGAGTTCAACACCTCTCATTTTACAGATGAGAAAACTAAGACTGAGAAATAAGTGACTTAACCAGAGGTACACAGGTAGTAAGTATGTGAGAAATGATTTGAACCTAGGTCATTCTAACTCCAAATCCAGCATCCTATCCACTTTACCATACCTATATATTGGTTTCCCATCCATTTCTCTTGGTCTTGTGGGGGATGACCCTGATCTTGATCAACCCAAACAGAAGGGCTCAGTTCATATATGTGGGCCAACTCAAACCCACCTCTCTCCAATTTTCAGGAATTTTCTAGATGATAAAATTGCTTTAGAAAAAATTTTGGCATGGCCTCAGAATAGATAACCTCCCAGGAGATCCTACAGGGTCATAGGTGGAGAATATATCCCTTAGATTATTACTCCAGACATCAATGGAAACAGATTATTAAACATTCCCTTTTTTCAAGTCTTTAGGCTCTGCATAAGACAACAATATCTGTATAAATTACAGATTTAGAGTTAGAATGAACCTTAGAAATAATATAATCTGATTGCTTCACTATATAGATATGGAAACTGAGATACAGAGAAGAACCTTGATTTAACCATGATCACAAAAGTGATATATAGAAGAACAGGGATTCTAACCAAAGGCTTCAGTCCAGAGTTTTTTCCATGCCACATCTCACTTTATTTTAAATTAAAACATTACTAATAACATTATTTATTGTGGAATTCGTAACTAGGGACAGACAGGAACACTGGAAAATTTTACAGTTTATGGTCCAATGCAAATCACAAATCCTTCCTAAAGCAAGAAAAGCAACGCATCTTACTTGAGACTAATGATGGATGAAGAGGTTATCACAAACTTCTCTACCATGTTAACAGAGAGCACAGTAGTTAAATTTGCTTACTTATTTTGTATTAAATTGCATTTAGAATCTATACTATAGCATGCAGAAAGCAAATTAGAGAAATAGAGATGTGATGATCCATCCAAATGCTGGCTCACTTTTAAAAGTAAATTGTTAGTTGTCTTTATTTTTTCACTCCATTATTGTATTAATGATTATAGTGTATGAAAGGTTAATTATTCTTCTTTAAAAAGTGGGATTTGATGGGTTGAAGTTACTGCAGAGGAATTTTATAGCAATAGCTCTTTCAATTTCTGTAATTCAAACAGATTTGCACTTAATATATACTGTTAACAATTTAAATTAAATAGCTTTCATCAACTGAGAGTAATTTTCAATAAAGAAGGTCAAACCTGTGCCTTTCTGATCTCTGCAGGCAGAGGATTAGATTAAAATTGACCAAATAAGTCTGACTGCTCCTTGAAAGGCATATGAACCACATTTGCCAGTTTCTTTAGAGTGAGGTGGCCAATAATTGAATAGAATCTGATAGGTGACTTTGGTTGAAGAGCTGCCCAATTGTATATGAAGAACAGATCAATATAGCTAAAAGCCAAATAACAGACCTAAAACTGGGCAATGAAGCAAATGGATATGACATTTAAAATAAACCATTAGCATGGCTTAAATAGTTGGCTACAAAATAGTGGAAAGACAAGTACAAATTAACCCAAATATTTGCAACTACAGAATTATTAACCATTAATTAGCTCTGTGATTATGAGTAAATTATATAAACATGGTTAGGGGGTTGGAAAGAACTTCCAGTGCCACCTAATTTCATCTGTACCTGTACCTATACATCTGTATCTGTACCTATACAATTAATTCTTTACATCACTAAGAAGGGACCTATTGAGGAGGAACCCACTATCTTTCTACTTAGGCATATATCTAATGTGAAGAAGTTTGTACTTATTTTACACCTAAAATCTATTCTCTATAACAACACTACAACCTACACAAGTCCTAAACAAGTCTTTTCTTTTTAAGACTGAAGATATCTCCATTTCTTCTGTAGATCTTCCTATGGGAAAATGTTAATACTCCTTAATCATCCTGCCAATCTTCCTCGAGCTCGGTGGTTCTCAATCTTCCTAATGCCACAACCCTTTGATATAGTTCCTCATGTTGTAGTGACCCCCAACCATACAATTATTTTTGTTGCTACTTCATAACTGTAATTTTGCTACTGTTTTGAATTGTAATGAAAATATCTGATATGCAGGATGTATTTTCATTGTTACAAATTGAACATAACCCACAGGTTGAGAACTGATGCTCTAACTACTCTCTATTCTATGAATGCCCTTCCAAAATGTATTTTCAAGCACAGAACATTTTACTGTTATCTTACCAGGACAGAGGACTATCATCCCTTAACCCCAGACAATCTTTTTAATAGTCTATTTTAGCTTATTTTGTCTACCCCATTACAGTGTTGACTGTATCCACTATACCAGGCTCCTCTAATGGTGATAGCAAATAGGACATAGCTTTAATCAGAAAAACACTTTCATCATCCTTTACATCAGATAAGTGTTCTTCCATGAGTAAGGCTTGCCTTTTTTATATGGCTTCAGATAGTGTACCTTGTCACTCTCCAGAGAAAACAATTCCACCTTTACTAATTAGAGGAAATATAGTGTCAAGTTTACAAAACTAGTTTTAGAATAAGTGACACATACCTGTTGTGTGGCCATTGGTAAGTCCAGGGATCTGTGGCTTTGAGACCACATATAACCCTCTAGGTCCTTATGTGTGGTCCTTTGACTGAATCTGAACTTTACAGAACAAATCCACCTTCTAGGTCCTCAAGTGCAGCCCTTTGAATCCAAACTTCACAGAAAAAATCCACTTAATAAAAAAATTTGTTCTGTGAAGTTTGAACTCAGTCAAAGGGTCACACTTGAGGACCTAGAGGGCCACATATGGCCTTAAGGTCAAAGGTTCCCCACCCCTGGACTAATCTCTTAACCTTTCAGTGCCTCTGGAAACTCTTTAAGACCATACGTTGCTGATGTGCTTCAGTGAAGAGAGCTTCAAAATGGGGCATCTTGCATTAGTGAAATCAGAGGTCAAGATGAAAAAAACCCCAAACACCTGTTTGTAGGGTTGTGTTGACATTCTCACTCACTCTCCTCAATAGTATATTCACGCTTAAATATGCTAGGTTGCAAGTACAGGAACTGGAAAGGACACCAGAATACAGAAAAGCAGAAAGTCTAGAGTCATTTTTATTGGAGAATGGCCTGAGTAAGAGTTAGAGGAGTCATGAAAATGAGTTCTTGACTCTTCCCTTTGCTGCTGTACTCTTACCTCCTACACCTTGGTCAGAAAAAAGCAGTGATGAGAGGTCACAAGCATAATATAGAGCACATATTGAGATGCAGTGTAGGAATAGGGCACAGGTCATGTTGACAGGCAGGACAGATGGATGGTGTTCTCCCCAAGATTGCCTCTAATTTTTTGACTCAAGTTGGTTGATACAGGATAAATCTTACCCACCACCCTGTGCCCTAGAATTTGGACCCTGGATTCTATTCACAATCTATATGCTATAAAGTAAAGAAACTGGACCCAATGATCTCTAAAGTCCCTTCCAGCTCTCAATCTATGTCTATAATATTATCTATCACTCTGTCTCCTATAAGAACACTCACAACATGCTCTGATCCCAGCCACCTGCAGGCTAGAGCTTACTCTATATTTTATTTACTCCTGCCTGCTGTATTCTGACAGAGACTGTGCTATCCTAAGGCAGGGGGTCCAAGGCTGGTGAGAGCTAACACAAAACTGGGTATTTAAGAGACAATGAAGGCTGATTATCTTAATTACTTGTGTATTTTTTTTTAGCTGAATCTTTTCAGCATCAGTCACAACATCTGAGGTCTATGAGCAATTTCCTCTGTGAAGAATGAGATTGTTCAGCCTCAAACCTCATCATTTCCCCTTTTTCCAGTCATACACATTCCTCCTCAAGCCTGATTAACAACCCTTTTCACCCTGTTTACATCTTCCTCACTCTCTCCTCCAGACCGAATGATCTTACAGTGAACAACTTCGGCTGAGCACTGACTTGTCCCAAATCTTTGACATTGTGTGCTTATGCTCTGCTTTGTGCCTTGAGCTTTCAGCTTCAGACTTCAAAAAGAGTTTGATTTCATTTTGATGCGTTATATTTCACCAAGTGTTACATTGTGTTGAGCCAAAGAATTATATCAACTTTCTCAACTCCTTTAGTTTCAAACAGTAAGTTCAAACAAAAAATTTTACAATGTTCAAAACTCTACTTATTTCTATCTGCCCCTATTTTCTTTTTTATATATATGCTCTATTAGAATATCAGCAAAATTTATTAGGGGATAAAAACCACTGGACCTGGTGACCCATGCTTGTCACTGAATATACTAAGTAATTTAAAAAATGCATCCAGTGATTTAAAAAATGCATTAGATGATAATCAGGTGCCTTGCTTGCTACTGACTAAGTATTAAGTGATCTTGGGGGAAGGTTTGCCCAAATTTATTAAGAGATAAGAAGGGCACCAGGGATGTCCCAAGGTTTCAGTCTCTATCAGCAAACATAACCAGTTCTTCTATCTCTTATTTCAGAAGTAAAGCACCAATAATTCCTCTGTAATCTGTCCTGGTCAGACTTTATCCATAGTATTGTGGTGAATTCTGGGTGCCACATTTTAGAAGGGACATTTACAAGCTTAGTAGTATCTACAGTAAGATTAATAAGATAATGAAGGACCTTGAACTCATGATATGAAAGGATCACTTGAGGAACTGGAGATGTTTAGTTTGAAGAAGAAGATATTGAGATGGTGGGGTTAAAGAGGGGAAGAGTCACTGCTATCTTTGAGTTTTAAAGAAGCATCATGGATTATTTTTCATGTACTGGTAAATAGCCAAGGTACCTTTTATTTGTGAAATTCTATGATTGTTTAACCTTCTAAATCCTTGGGCATAGGAAAGCACTTAAGGAGTCGCGGAGGGAGGTGTGTATGTGTGTGTGTGTGTGTATGCACATGTGCATGCATGTATATGTTATTTTGGGAAGAGACACAATGCCCTCACTCATGTATGAGACTCTGTCTTTAAGAAGAAGACTATCAATGCCTGATATTATCTGCCTGATAGAATCATGGAGTACATCCCTGACCTGGTACGTTTTTCCTAGAGGAATTTGTCCTACTGAAAGAGTTATATATCACTGGCCAGATTAGGAATATTACCAGCCCCTCATTGACAATATCTTACATTGTGAACTGTGTGAGTATTGGTCCCCTAGAGTCATGAGAGAAGACTAGACCAAAAGATAGTGCAGCATACGGTTGGGAGATCCATCCTGCCCTACCAAAAAGTGACATAGGAGAGAATAGACTGGGGGAGGGGGGACACACTGGGATGGCTGTTTTGGGGTGGTGGGTGGGGAAAAGAGGGGGAGAAAATATGTAACTCAAAATCTTGTGGAAATGAATGATGCAAACTATAATAAAATTTAAAAAAATTAAAAAAAAAAAAGATAGTGCAGCAAATCCTAGGCATCTGCACCACTGTCCTGGGGATATGGGACAGCTAAGTGGTTTCTGGCCTCAGATACTTGCTAGTTACGTGACACTGGGGAAGTCATTGAACCCTGTTTGCCTCCCTTTTCTCATCTGTAAAATGACCCGGAGAAGGAAATGGCAAACCATTTGTTTCTTTGCCAAGAAAACCCCAAATGGGGTCACAAAGAGTCAGACACGACTGAAAACTAAATAATAACCTAGAAATGAGAGATTAAATTTCTATTTCTCCTCATAGGACAGAAGTAAGAAGTTATTGTTCAATTGATGTAAGTCACCGTGAAGTAGAATTAGGCTCAAAATAAATAAATCCTTCCTAACTAAAAGGGAAATCAGCAGCCTCAGAATGGGAATCCCTCCTGTCTTGGGAACTTTAACCCAAATTTGAGCACCCACATGAGAGGAATATTGCAGAAGAAATTCTTGGTCAGGTTGGAGGTGAACTAGATGACCTCTGAGCTCCTTTCCAGCTCTCGGGTTTTGTTTATGAGACAATGGGCAGGTCACAATCTCTCTTAATCTCTGTTTCCTTGTCTGTACAATGTACATAACTATTTCAAAGAGTTTTTGTGAGGTGTTGTGCACACCTTCAAGTATTAAATTATGTATTCATTTTTATGTTATTTTATAAAAGATTATGCTTTCCCAAATTTTCCTTAATGGAATATGGTAGAATGCTAGATCTCCCTAAGAAATCAGAGCACTGATTGAAGAAAATTTGTAAACAGGAAACATATTCCTGCTGCAAAGCAAAACCATATTTACTTACACCTTCGTTGTTTATGACAGTGTCACTGGGCTGAGGAAACAAATGGTGTTCTGCTTTGCTTATTCCCTCTCCACAAGAGCCTAAGGAAATGTAATCAGATGTTTCTTTTAACAAATGGCAAGCTCACATTAAGAAGCTATTTTGCATGCAGTCTCCTGTTCCTGTGTTTGGGGAATAACTGGGTACTTATTCCCAGGATGTGTTAAGTGAATGGAATAAAATGAAAAAAAAAAAAAAAAAAAACTTTGTTCTCAACATTATGCAGACAAATTGCTTGGATTTTTTTTTTTTTTTTTTTATGGAAACACCTCACTGTTTCAAATCATCAATGTTTTGGGGAAATTGTTTTGTAAATGTTCTTTTCCTGGGTCATAACTAAGACTGACTCTATCCTTCTGTGTCTAAAAAGACTACTGAGGCATGCAAATCATCACAGGAAGTTCTCACGTTCTTTTCCTAAGGTTAGTGATGTTTCCTCTCAATGTTTATTGGGTTCATCTGGCAGGCTGAGTGCTTACTACATCCAACCTCTTTAACATTCTCAATTAATTATCCTTAAATAATATAGTCATGTATTCATGTACGATGCATCCACAATTTATTCCCTAATGTTTTATTTATTGGATTATTTTTTAAACAATATTTTAAACAAACACATAAACACCATCTGTTCAAAAATATTTGTATTTATTACCAGAGGCAGAAATCTCCAGCATAAAGCCTCCAGTTAGTTTAGGTGATAGAACAGCATGATGCTGTGAAAACAGCTCTGGATTTTGACTCGGACAAACTGGGTTTGAACCTCCCGTCTACTGCACGCTACCTGTACATAGGACAAGTCACTGGACCTTAGATTTTTCAGCTCAAAGAGTAAGGGGTTGCTTTGAATAGGAGAATGGCTACAAAAACACTGCATAGATGAATATAGTGGAATATTCGTGCATTATAATAAATGAATATAAAGAATTCAGGGAAAATGCATATGAATTGATACAGACTGAAGCACTATGAAAATAACATGCATAAAGAAAGACATCAATGCAAATGGGACAAACTAGAAAAACTGATGAGAAAAAGGAAAGGAAAAGAAAGGAAAGAAAAGACAATGTCGTGTAATTACAATGACAAAGTTTGGTCCTGAAGAAGAGCTGACATTACTTCCAGGCTCCTGTGAGGCATAGGTGAACTTGGATGAACCTCTTTCCCCCTCCCTTTTATTTTTATTTCTTTAATTCTTTGTTATAAAGGACAGCTCACTGCTAGGGAAGGTAGAGTATTTTTAGAAATGAAGCTGATAAAAAAGATATCCACAAAATTTATTTTTAAAAAAAGTTGGAGAAGGAAATCTCTGAAGTATCTTGCAGATCTATATCTATGATGCCAGTCTTCCTGATATTTATTTTTTCTATTCTAATGCTTTTTAAAAAATTGTCAGAGCTCTATTTTCTCTCCTTCCTTCTCTGTATGACTCCTACATTGTGATGTCATTAGTCTTCTTTGAACATGAAGGAGACTATCTGAAAAGGAAAAAAGGAAAAAAACAAAATTCTTGTTGCAAAGATGCATAGCTAAGCAAAATAAATGACCTCATTGGTTATTATATATGTATAGATATAGATATACATACACACATAAAATGCATGTGTACATATGTACACAATGCATATGTGTACACACATGTGTATGTATATATACATATATGTTTTTCATTCTCTCATATGATTATACATAAATATGCATATAGGTATACATGCATGTGTATACAGACACATACATATACATCCTTAGTCCAAGTCACTTTATTATTGTAAGGCAGAAATATGGTGCTGACCTTTTTCCAGTGTCTGATATATTAAGCATCTCTCCTCTGAGAAAAACGTTGCTGCTCATGATTTTTTAAACAATTAAATTAAGTAATATTCACTTCTTTGTTGGAGGTCTGAAAGGAACCTTATAATTTTTGCAACTGAATTCTTAACAATGAATCTTAGTAGAACTTAGCAAAATGAAGTTTCTTTATTTTTTGAGACTTAAAGAAAAGAGGGAATGAATCTATGATTTCACTGGTTTAGGTAATTTTAGGGAACTAAAATAGAATCAGAAAACTCCCTCTACTAGTGCAGGTCAGCAACTTTTCTGCATCTTAAAGTCTGAGGGAGTTTTCTAAAGCACTGAGAGTTAATGTGACTTGTTAAGGATGGCACAGTGAGTATGTGTCAGATGCAGATCTTGAATCCAGATCTTCCCATATACCATAGGCTGCCTCCCAATCCATCACACCAGACTGATAAGACAAAAATACAGATAAGACAAAAATGGAGATGTCCCTAAGAATCCTTTTATTCTCATTCTGATGATTTGCAAACATAGCAAAGTGTAGCAAACTGAAATTTTGTAATGTTGGGAAAAAAAATACTCTAAATCTTTCTAAATTTCAAATTCTAAATATCATTAGAGGCAGAAGAGATTTTAGAGATCAACTAATTCAACTTCATTTTTTGCAGAGAAGGAAACTATGGCCCCCAAAATGGAGAATTGACATGCTCAAGGCCACAGAGATAGACTAATTCAACTTTTATTGAAATTAAATTTGATCTGAGGTAGCATCAAATGGAGCCCGAAATTAATTCACAGTCTATTAGATCTGGAAAGACCACCTTTTCCAATTGTCTCATTTTTTTTTGTCTCATTTTCTAAAGGAGAATTATATATAAACTCAGGGTTTAGGAATGAGACTTTGGGAGAAACTGATTATTTAACACATGGGAAAGTGGTAGACAGCAAGAGAAGATCTTGGAGAAAGGGATTAGAACCCAGAGAAAGGATTAGAACCCAGATCTCCAGATCTTTTAGTCCAGTATACTTTTAACAAGTTGTTACAATTTGTCTTCCAGAGTAGAAGAAGGAATTTTCAGAGCAGAAGCTCTGTTAGGTCAGTAAGATGAGCAAAATTGGTCTTTCTCCTCTCCTATCCTGTATTCTCACACTCTTTTCTAAATAAAAAAATCCAAGCAGTTTTAGAGGGCAAACCCTCTAGGAAAAGAAAACGTCCCTGGAAATGGGGAGGTAAAGGCCCAGAAAAACTTGATCCTTCACCTAGGGCTGCCTCTTCCCCCTTCCCAGAATTCCCTCCTCCCTCCCATATGATAGACAGTGTTAAGAGATAGTTACATTGGGGAATCCCTAATATTTGGAAAATATTTCCTCTCCCTGGTCCCATTTCCCTGAAATGTTTTCCTCTCATCCCAGAGGAAAGATTACTACCTTGTGTTCCAAACTTTCCCTCCCTGACCTATTGAAAAATTTGGAAAACTGTGAAGGCAAAATTTCAAGAGACAGAAAAGGCATTGCTATCAGAAGCAGTCATCCCCAGGAAAGCAAGGCCCTTTGTCTGAGACTAAGGTACCTTCTCCCTTCCCCTACCTTGTTCATTCTGAAGGATACTGATTTTCTTCTTCCCAGTCACAGGCAGGGCCTTACTTCAAGTCTTTCACTGTTCTCTGGCCTGTCAAATAACTCTCAATAATACACAGTACAGTCCAGGCAGTTGGATTATTTGGCTTTTCTTGGACACTCTCCCATTTTGTTGTCCCCCTTACTCTGTCTTAAATCTTCTGCTCCCCTCTTTGCCTATTCAACTAATACATGTTATTCCAAACTCAATTTTAAT
This sequence comes from Pseudochirops corinnae, assembly GCA_028646515.1. Taxonomy (NCBI): domain Eukaryota; kingdom Metazoa; phylum Chordata; class Mammalia; order Diprotodontia; family Pseudocheiridae; genus Pseudochirops; species Pseudochirops corinnae. The sequence goes on along the minus strand of CM053588.1, from coordinate 119,553,547 downwards.
AGAATATCTTTCACAAAGGCTTCCAGATTCCCCCAGAAAAAAGTAATTCCTCCCCCCTCTCAAGTGTTATAATACCTTGTACCTCTCATGGAACTTATTAACACTATCTCATATACATCTGTGTGTTATCTTCCCTCCTCAAGTGTGAAGCCCCAAAAATCAAAGAACTGAATCTTTTCCCATTTTTTTTTTACCCTTCCCCTGTCTGTGCTTTGAATATAGTAGGTATTCAATAAATCTTGAGGAATAAAAGGGAGAGGGAAAGGTGGATGGATTGAAACAGGGAAGGAGGGATTGAGTAGGGGAGATGGATGAGGGAGTAACAATGTAAGGAAGGGAGAGAGGATAGAAAGGAGAGCAGGAGAGAGGGATGGAGGAAGGAAGGAATGATACTTGGACATTGTTAAAAAGAAAACCTTGTAATACATAGACCAATAAATAGAAAAAAAACAAGACACAATTTTTATTTATGCATTTTGAATCATGGAATCCTTTTCATGTTGTTGGTCTAGTTAACATACAGTCTTCATATTCTTTCCCCAAGATCCTCTCTTGTGGTCTGCCACTCTCCCATGTGCTGAGTAATTAATTTCTCCCAAAACCATATTCCTAAGCCCAATCACAGCAAAGGAAGACCCATCTTAATATATAACACTAATCTAACCATTCTTATCCTCTTTCCATCCTATATGTCATAGTCATGACGTCCCTTGCCTTGCTGATGTCCATCATTCAGCATATACATTTACAACTATATGTGTCATACATATGCTAACGATTCTATTCTTTACCCATGTTATGGGAGAGAGAGAGAGATT
>CM053588.1:119526648-119552229 GCA_028646515.1 Pseudochirops corinnae | reverse complement strand
AACTACATCCAACTGGGAATTAAGATATACAGGCACTGTGGTAGGGAGATCCATCCTGTTCTACTGGAAAGTCAGAGGGGTGAGGGGGAGGACATAGGAGGGAGCAGATTGGGGAAGGGGTTATACAGTGGGATGGCTGTTTTGAGGCATTGGGTAGGGGAAAGATGGGGAGAAAATTTGTAACTAAAAATCTCATGGAAATTAATGATGTAAACAAGAAAATAAATTAATTTATTTTAAAAAAAATAGAACTAAGCTCTCCTCCAATAAGAACAGCTGAACATTTCTCCCAGGTGACACAGGCCTCCTTTGGGCAATCAGTAAAGCAGTGCTTCTTTTTCAAATCAGCAAGCAATCATCTCAGCTGGAAGTAGCTTCTATTTTGCCATATATATTTTCTGTCCTAATACTTCTTTGGGACTCCTGCATTCAACTTGTTGTTTTGCATTATTCTTTTCTCTCTTCTTCCAATAGCTTCTTCTTTAGTTTATAATGACCCAAATCAGTGCCTTATCATAAAAAAGTGACTTATCTGTCATTTATGATGTGAAATTCAACAATTTCATTTTTTCAGGTACTACCCCAACCAACAATACTCTCTAAAAAGTTTTTTAATTTAAAATTTCTCATTTATAAACAGTATTATGCTGGTGAATGTTTAATAATCATCTCACTAAAAATGTGTGCATTGTGTACTTTTCAGTTTAATCTGTATTATTTTAAAATTTCATCATAATGTTCTTAAATCTAAAAAATTAACAGTATCATAATTTAAGCTCTGAGTTTTAGAATTGGCCTATTTCCAAGATGTAAATGCTCATCCTGAACATTTAACAATCAGCTTTTATGGGCTAGCATGAACTAGTTTCATCATACTACTGGTTATAATCTTCAAAATCCAAACTCTAAAAGCAGCCACATGCAAATGATCTGATGGACTATAATGCCCTGCAATCATTGTTATATCAGTCATTGTTCTATCTTCCCATAGGCGCACAGAGTACATTCATTTGAGGGGCAATTCTTTATCTATTCCTTTTGATGTCTGTGTTTCTTCTCAGCACTTTTATCTGAGATGCTGTTTCTTCTCAAGTTGATTTTTGTCAATTTTCCTTAGACAAATATTTCTTTTCTGTATCTTTTAGCAACAAAACTGTACACACATGGAACAGGTAGTTCTTCACACTTAGATCACATAAAATACAGTTAAGAAAAACCAACCAATACAATGATTATAAATGAGAGATCATGTATGTTAGGCATCAATTGTTCAAATGTGATAATATTTATTAAGAGCACTTAGCACATGCTGGTACATTGTAGGTGTCAACTAAATGCTTATTGCCTCCCTATCCTCCATTCTCTCCTCCTAGTGACATGATTTAAGACAGTGTTTGTTGTCATTAAGTTGTTTTCCCAGTTGTGCCTGACTCTCCAAGACCACATTTGAAGTTTTCTTGGCAGAGATACTACAGTGGTTTGGCATTTTCTTATCCAGCTCATTTTACAGAAGAGGGACTAAGGCAAACAGGGTCTAGTGACTTGTCCAGGGAAATTCAGCTAAATAGTATCTGAGGTTGCTTTTGAACTCAGAAAGATGAGTCTTTCTGGTTCCAAGACCAGTGTGCCATCTAGTTGCCCATAAGACACTCTTACTTGCACATTATTATGCTGTAAATAGGTGTGTATGGTGGGGGGGAGGAGGGAGAGAACTTCACCCCTGTATTAAAAGATCCAATCTATTCTTAACATGGAAACTTGAACCACTGTGTTTATCTGAAGAGTCAACACATAGGCATGAAACATTCATTTTAGATGCAGCTATTTGAAAAGGAGGTGCTTGAAATAAAGGGGACAGATCAGGTAATTTCTCTTTACTGGAGAAACAAAGTGTTGGGAAGATATTAATGAAGTAGCAAAATGGGAGTGTCGAGCTTGGCTTTGCTATCTTGGTCAGCACAAATTTTCATTTTTTGGATGGGGGAATGGGATTGATATGAGAAAATTCATAGATTACTCACAAGGATAAATCTAATTCTTAGTCTTTACACATTCTCTTCTTGGTCTTTTCCCAGTCTTTCATGATAGGAATTTTATTTTCTTTCCTTCTTACTTTTCACTCCCTCTGCCATGGAAGCTTTTGATGTGCTATTCCTTTAATCGTAGAATTGTGCCCTCATAGTCATTGGAAGGATTATGTTCCTGTGACCAGATTATTTCTGAAAAGTTCTCCTCTGAATTTTGATCACATTCTTGGCTGCATCTATAATTTATGCCTGGATCTGTTTCAAAAAATGTATTGTCCATCAGGGTTTAAAATAGGGTCATTTGGAAAGACATTCTTAAAGCTGACATTCAAATGTAGGACAGCCTAAAGGAACCTAGTGAAGATCCTCAGTGTTTACAACTCTCCTTGAACTGATCTGACATGCTTGGTGATACATAGGAACACAGGTGTGAGGGCACAGGTCAATGGGAAAAAAGGTGAGACTTAACAAACTTCGGCTTTGCTTTATCACTCTGTCAAGATTCTCCTTTTAGGCAGTCATTTCTATTCCTTTTTGCCCTATGTAACTAAGAAGTCTCCATATTCCTTATAACAAATACTTAATTTATATTTTGTGTATATATATGTATATGTATGTGTATATGTATAGATATTTATGTACATAAACATACACACAATAAATTCTATGAATAAACATATACCCACAAAATATCCATATACACACACACATATGCATATACCTATATATACACATATATACAATGTATGTACATTGTATATGATGGACATGTATATATTGGTAAAATATATCTGTGTAATTTGTTTGGTCTATGATTTCACTGGTATAGGATATCCCTGGTATGAAAATGTTTACCACTGGTGGAGTTCAATAATTTTCTCTAACTTGTAATAGGGAATTGCCTAAAGCTCTGAGAGGGTAAGTGATTTACCCTCCATCCCTCCTATAGCATACATTAGAAAGAGGGCTTAAACCTCAGTGTTCCTGACTCCAAGGGTGGTCTTTTATACCTCTACCATGCTGCCTCTTCTATAATTTAACAATCAAAATGAACGAACAAATGCAGGAGCAAAATACCACTCCATTTCAGTTGAAATGTGTCAGAGAGTGCCCATGTTTTTGTATTCAACAAAGCAAAGGAAATTGATAGATGACTCTGTACATTCAATAACAGTGTTCTATCCAAATTTATATTTTGGATGTCAGATAATATAAGAGAAATTTGGGGGGAGAGATACTGCTTTATGATGTTGTATCAAGGAACCAACTAAATGAAAGCAATTAGCACTTGTGGCTTAATTATTCTATTTGTTCAAGAACATCATTTCTAATTCAAGTGTGCACATTGGGTGGCAATTAACCTTCAGTATTAATGTGGAAGAAGCCAAACAGCTCAGTTTAAGCATTTCCCTCCCTAGAATTCAACTAACATGTATTAAATTCCAATTTCTATTCATGAATTAGAGGAAATTGCTCATTATAATCAGTAGTATGGAGACCTTTTGGCAAGTTGGACAATGCCAGACTAAAAATGACTATCTATATGAAGATTCGTGACAGAGATGAGACAAAGGAGGTGAGAGAGCAGAGAGAGGACTTAGCTTACTGTTGCCTTTCTTTTTTTCACTGAGTTCATCTCATCCACCCTTGAACAGACATGCCAGTTCAGCTCCAAGTGGGCTGTAAACATCATTAAACTAGTTTCTCAGTTGTTTCTTGATCCTTGCATATGCCTCAATGCAAGCTTTCCAAATAGCAGCAGAATTCAGGGGGAGAATCAGAGTTATACCTTTATTTTTTCTGATTTCCTCTGTTCTGTGAATTCTCAAAACAATGGTATAATTGACTTTGCCAGCCTCAGGCAAAATAAATGAATAGACCCAGTTCACCTCTAGGAATCCTCAGTCCCTCTACCTTCCTCTGCCATGTTTTATTCCTCCTCCTACCCTGCTTCCAAAGGGACTTAATACTTTATGCCACCCAATTCACCAAGATGAACTGTATCTCTGCTTCCCAATTCCATTACCTGTTTCTCTCCTTTCCCACCATCAAAATATGGGCAATAATTATTCAATTCCTGCAGAGTCTTAATTTTTGTTATAGAACAAATAATTAATAAATGCTGCTTATCTCTTAGTTAGCTAAGTTGGCATATTCCAACGTCTAAACAACTGATATTTATATAAAACTTTCAAGCTTGCAAATTGTTTCCATAATTTCATTTGAGCCTCACACTAAAGTAAGTACTACAAGTATTATTTATTACTCTCTTTGTACAGAGGAAGAAACTGAGGCTCAAAGAAGTTAAGTGACTTGCTACCCATGGGTCACAAAACTAGTCAATTTTGTAAGTGAGTTGAAGCCAAATATTCCTGACTCTAAACCCAACAATCTATCAACTCTATTTTACTGAGAAAATTGAGGTCATTTGATACAAGTTCAGTCATTTCCCCTCTCTTTATGTCAAAATACTTTGACATCATTTCCTACTCTCTCTTCCTTTACTCTGATTTCTGATAAGGAGATGGCCTTTCTTCTTACCAAAGGGCAACTTTTCTATACATACCCTTGATCCCATCTACTCCAAGCTGGTCCAGAACAATTGTAACCTTAATCATTTCCTTTCTCTAATCTTCAACCTTTCCCTGTCTACTGGTTTCTTTTTTTTTTTTTTTTTTACTATGTTCAAGTATGACCAACTTTTCCCCATCCTTAAATATAACAGCAACAATAACAACCAGAAATTTACTAGATCTTACTAATCCCATAAGGTATTGTCCTCTATCTTTCTTCCTACTCTCAGACAAACTTCTAGAGAGGAAAAAAAAGCTATCTACATGTATTACTTCAACTTCTTCCCTTCTCATTCACTTTGAGCTTGCAATATCATCACTCAGCTGAAACTGATCACTCCAAAGTTACTAATGACCTCTTAATCACCCAATATGATGGGATTATCCTCTCTTCCTCCATACTTTTTCCTCTCTGGGTTTTCATGACACTACTCTCTCCAAGTATGCCGTCCTATGTGACTACTCGTCTTAGTTTCCTTTACTACCCCAACATCCATATCAAATCCTAACTGTAAATGTTCCCCAAAACTCTGCCTCATGCCCTCTTTCCTTTTCTCTCTATACCAGTGGTTCTCAACCTTCCTAATGCTGCTACCCTTTAATAGTCATATGTGGGCATGTCTGCATGTGAGTGGACCCACCTGGAGATGGATAGAGGAGGTTCCTAAGACCATCGGAAATATGTGTTTTCCTATGGTCTTAGATGACTGCTGTGACCCCTGTGAAAGGGCTGTTCAACCCCAAAGGGGTCGTAACCCACAGGTTGAGAACTGCTGCTCTATACTCTCTTGTGATTACCTCATTAATTTTCATGTATTTGACCATCTGTATGCAAATGACTCACAAATCAATATATTCAGCCCCAGTATTTCCAAACCTTTAGTACCACATCACCAATTCCATATCAGACATTTTAAACTGGATTTAATCAAGACATCTCAAACTCAACATGTCCAAAACAGAACTCATATGTTTTAGTCAAACCTACCCCTTTTCCAAACTTCCCTATTCACATTGAAGGCACTTTCATATTTCTAGTCTCCCGGATTCATAACCTTGTAGTTATCCTTGACCTCTCATTCTCTCTCATCTCACATATCTAAGCAACTGTCAAATCTTACAATTTCTACCTCCATAACAAGTTTCACATCAAAACCCTTCTCTCTATTCAGTCTCCACCCCAGTTTAGGCCCTAATTACTTTTCACTTAGTTTATTGCAGTAATTTCCTAATTGGCTTTCCTGCCTCATTTCTATCCACTCCAGTCTCTCTTCCACACAACTATCAGAGTTATAATTCTTAAGTGAAAATCTGACCATGCCACTACCCTTACAGCCAATAAATTAGTGTTTACCAATTGTTTCCAGGACAGAATATAAACTCATCTGTTAATCTTTTAAATCCTTCTGATTTCAGAATTTTCAGTTTTCAGTCTCATTGTTCATTACTCTACCTACAGATTCTGCAATCCAGACAACTGGTATTCTTTGTATTGTTCCTCACATATGGCACTCCATCTCTCACTCATCCCTTTGCATTAACTGCCCCACCCCCACCCCACCACATTGCCAGAATGCACTCCTGAAAATTTGCCTAAAAGAATCTCTTTCCCTCTTCAATATACAACACAAGAAGACCAGGACAAGATGATGGAGTAGAAGAAAGTAGTACTCTTGATCTTCCCCCTGCACGATTCCTCTGCCAAGATCTAAAAATCACACAAGACTGAGACTAAAGAGGAAACTCCAGAAAAAAATCACAATGATTATTTTTTTCTAACACATGGTGGAATAGAGAGACACAGAGACAGGTCTTTGGATATAAGTCTATGGCAAAAGATCTACAAAGGAACATTTGTACTGACTCTTCCAGCATGTGAACTGAATGAGAGTGGTTGAATATCCAAGGCAAGAAGTTGTCCCAGATCCGGCACAAAAGGCCCTGGCCTTGTGTGGGGAGCAGGAATGGGTATCAATTGGAAGTCCTGTGACTCACTACCCAGTATAATATCCCAGAAGCAGTGTGAACTGAAGAAGTGGCTTGCACCTGGGAATAGGCTGGTCCTGAGCAAGCAGAGATTGCAAGTCCTAAGCTGTGTGCTGATGAAAGAGCAAGTACAGAAACTAGCAGCCACTGTGTGGCTCTGACCCCAGGAGGGGAGCAGTGTATCAGATCTAGTTCCTAGGCCAGTCTGATGCATGGAGCTAAGTAACCAGAGTAGGAAGCTTAGATCAAAGGCAAACTTGCCATTCTGTTACTATGACCCTTCAGAGCTTTTCAATGACTGAAAATGTCTGAATCCATAGCATTATGCTACAGCTCCAACAAGGAGCAAGTCCAGAGTTGCATTGCTCAGACCTAAACTCAGGTCAAGAACCTGCAGAACTTAGACCAGGATATCAGTGTTCAGACTTTATACCCTGGATCTGACCATTCTGGGTACACTGAAAGTGTGTAAAGGAAGAGAGAGTAGGGAATGATGTTAAAGTATTTTAACATAAAGAGAGGGGAAATGACTGAGCTTGTATCAATGACCTCAATTTTCTCTGTAAAATAAAAATAGAATTGATAGAGAGAAAAGGAAGGAAGATACAAGACAGAGTTTGGGGGAACATTTACAGTTAGGATTTGATATGGATGATGGGGTAGTAAAGGAGACTAAGAAGGAGTAGTAAGATAAGAAGGAATACCTGGAGAGAGTAGTGTCATGAAAACTCAGAGAGGAAAAAGTATGGAGGAAGAGAGGATGACTGGGAAAATCCCATTGTATTTGGTGATTAAGGGGTCATTAGGAGAGATTAATTTTAGTCGAGTGATGAGATGGCAAGCCTGGAGTGAATGAGAAGAGAGGAGTTGAAGAGACATAAGTCTCTAGCCTACTTGTAGCTTAAATGACCAGTAATAATGAAATAAATAAGGATAAACTGTTTACATTCTAACATCAGAATATGGTATACATGTCCCCTCTGAATCCTATCACCATCAGGGCCCACGAAAACAGTCTAATAAGAGAGTGAGTTTTTATATTTTGTTGACTTTTAAAAAGAGACAAAAAGAAATGGAGCAAATTTTCTCATATCTTGTATGTACAACAAGGAGAAGGATCATGGGGAGCTTGTGAGATTGGAACATGACTCTCATCTGAACAGGGTGAAAAAGGTAAAATATAATTATGCAGCATTGGGTATAAAAATACATTTCACTCAGAGAAACAATAAAAAAGAGAGAAGGGTGAGTAGCCTAAAAACAAACTCTAAACTCTTAGGGTGGGAGGGTTTAAAAGGAAAGAGAGAAAGACTAAGTGCCTGTGACTGGTTTCTGTGTGACTGAAAGAGAAGGGAAGCAGAGGATCAGGTACAGTCTGCATCAAGCCTAGAGCTGTGGTACTGAGCTCTCTTTTACTCCCATGACCCTTTTCTTTACTCAGAGTATGTGGGAAACTTTGATCAAGGTAATACCAACCAATCACAATACTAGAGTACTCATGTTGTACTACCTACCTCCTAACAGAGAGGTGATAGAATAAAGGTCCACACTGAGTCATATGTCTGGAATGGCATAACCAATGGGAGAATTTATTTTATTTCACTATTTTTGTTTTTCTTTTTTCAATTTGTGGAGGCATGGTGGGAGGGAGAGAAGGTGGGTGTTCATTTAAAATTAAATGATTAAACTTTAGGCTTTTCTTTTTTTCCAGCTACAGTATTTCAGCTTGAAAACTTTCGTCATTGCCCACTCCAACTGCTAATGTCTACTTTCTTAATTACATTGTATTTATTGGTATTTATTAATTTTATATTTATGACAAACATTTTTGTATGTACTTTTCTTCTCCATTAAACTATAAATTTCTCTTTTTACTTCTGTCCCTGACCTAGGAGAGTATCTGGTACATGGGTGCTTAAGAAATATAAATAACGTGGATAGTTTTTTTTGTTTTTTACTTACTCCCTCCTTATGCTTTAAGGAAATGGAGAAAGGCTAGAATTTCCATTACCATAGTGACTACAGGGAAGTAATTTGGGGCTGGATAGCTCTTTCAATGCCCTTCAAACCACACCACAAGGCAGAATCCTCTACTACTTACCATCGACATGTAAGCAAGGTATGTTGGCACACCACACCCTCATGCTTATAGTGATTAAGCTACTCATGTGAAAAATTAGTCTCACAAAGGAGAAGCATAGTGTAATGCAAAGAATATTAAGCTTTGAGTCAGCAAGCCTGAGTTCATGACCTGGTTCTGCCATATACCGTTTAAATTTGGTAAATCACCAAAAGCACTCTGAACCCCTTCTTCACCACTTGTGAACTAAGGATGGCACTTGAGTTACCTACCTCAAAGGGCTAAAGTGAGAATCAAATAAGTAACTGTTTGTGAAAGAATCAGATTAACTGGAAAGTGTTATACTATGTAAGCAAGATATATATTTTTAAAATCATCAAACATGTCCAATTGAGAATCAGAAACTGAGACAAATCAGTTATAAGAGCCTTAATAACACATGTCCCAATTCTAATTCTATTCTGATATGCTCAGGCTCATATTTCCTCTACAGTTCCTTCTATGGATGGGGTCTGTGATGACTAGCAAAGGTGGTTTACAATAATTATTTTCTAGCTCATCCTAGGAGCCTCAAAAGAGTAGTGATTTCCTTAAGGAGCTGAATGCTGAAATCCTTTTGGCCTGGCAGGTATAGAAATAAGACTAATGGGATGACATTAAGAAAAGTAAGATGCAGACTGAATATCAAGAACAAGTTCTAGCCTGCTAAGAATGCTTAGGTCAAGGAGTGGTTTCTCCAAGGATGTAATGAAGTCTGACTCAAGCATGTAAAATAAATATATTCAATAAAATATCTTTCTATAGTAGTAATGGCCTGACCATACAGTCAGGACCCTTTTGTATTTTAGGCTATGGCTATATGGCATAAGTTAAGGCATGATTTAATGAGAAACCACTTTGTTTGATTAATGTTTTTAGTACTTCAATAGATCTGTGATCTCATTAATATGGGCATATAGTGGGGGAACTGAAAGAACCCAGCATGTTTAGGAGCATATTTAGGAGTCTGTAATGAAAGGCAAGTTTTAGGAGTGTGTTTAAGTTGTTGTTCAGTTGCTTTAATCATGTTCAATTCTTTGTGACCCCATCTGAGATTTTCTTGGCAAAGATACCGGAGCGGTTTGTCATTTGCTTCTCTAGCTGATTTTACAGATGTGGAAACATGCAAACAGGGTTAAGTGACTTGTCCAGTGTCACACAGCTAGACCGTGTCTGAGGCTAGATTTGAATTCAGGTCCTCCTGATTCCAAGCCCAGTTCCCTATCCACTGCAGCACCTAGCATGTAAGAGACCCACGCAAATGTTTAAGTCCACTTCCAGGAATGTGCAGTGGAGGGCCCTGCTCTCCATTTCAGAACATGCACAGGTATTGATAACTCTTTCCTTTCTATCACATTTACTGAAGGAATAGACACAGAAGATGCAGGCATTTACAACATTCAGTGACATAGGATAAGGGAAACTAGAGTTGGACTTGAAGGAAAGGGGAATACAAACCTAGCTATAAGTCTTCTACTTCCTATCCAGAGATTACTCAGGAAAGTAAGCCTCGCCAAGATGACCTCCATAACCCCCAACTTGAGGAAGATGAGGCCAACCAATATATTAGTCACAGAAGTGGGAAATGTATGGGGTTGAAGAGTAAGGAGGGTTCCCAAAATTGAGTGACAGAGAATATAAGAGAAATACCGAAAGGAATTCTAAATAAAAATCTAGTTCCTATGCAAAAAAAAAAAAAATTCTCAGAGATCATGAAACAAATGGAAGAATGAGTGAAACCTGAAAGAAAAACTAAAACAATTTGAACAAATATTCTAATGTGGACAAAAATAAACCAATACTATCCTAGGAATTCTTGAGAATATGGTATCAAGGTCATCATACAGTACAAGAAAACTGTTTAGAAGTTACGAATATAGACAATAAAGTATTGATAGTAAGAATTCATGGATTTCTTCCAGATAAAAGATGAAAAAAAATCCCCTCTTCAAACTCAAAGACTGTAATAGTTAATTTAACAATTTCAACCAAATTCTGAAAGCATCCAGAAAAAATGACCTGCAAATATGAAGGAAAGGAAATTTAAAAAGATCAGATTTATTGTGTATTCATTAGAATTCTTCAGAGAATGGAATACTATGCTCCAAAAACTAAAGAAGCTTATGCTGCAACTAAAAATAACATTCCTTCAAAACTGAATAGTCAATGAAAAATGGATATTTAATTAAATAGAGGCATTCTTGAAAACAATTAAGTAATGAAATCAATTCTTTCATGTTTATGTGATTTTCTTTTTGTAGAAAAAGATTGATCTGTGAGATGAAGAAAGAACAAAGAGGTCAGGTCAAGGGACAGTAAGGAATAACAGTAGATAAACATTTAAGATGAACTTAAAAAATTGTGAAAGGGGGAATTCAAGGCATTGAATTAATATTCCTTAGATTAAGCCTCAGTCAATTCAAAATATTTATTAGGCACTTAGCATGTTCTATGCATTGTGGTGAGCACTGGCAATTTTAAACTCTGGGAAGATGGAGTATCTCAGGTATCACTGATCTAAAATTTTAAATGTTAAATATTTAAATGTGTAATCTAAGAAGTGATAGGGATCCATTGCAATTTATTGGTAGGATGACAACATGCTTAGACTTGAACCCTAGGAAAAATCACTTTGACAGCAGTTTGGTGGATGGATTGGAATAGGAAGAGACTTGAGGCAAAGAGTCCAACTAGAGAGATATTTAATACAGGCGACAAATGATGAGCGTATGAATGAGAGTTGTGCTTATGTGAATATAAAGAAGTGAGTCTTTTGTGGCAGGAAATGATAAAAGTGGATAGTTATATAAATGGGAAGAAAAAAAAGCAAGGGTAATAAATGAAAGCATGTAATGGGTCCCTAATAGTTCTACAGATGTACAATAAAAAGATAATAATCTCCGGAGTCTTTAAATATTAATAAAATTGAGATTAAAGAACTGAATATGAAATATTAAAAATTAAAAGTTCCAAAATAAGCAGAAAAGAGAAATTATTTTAAAATCAAGCAGAAATAGATAAAGCAGAAAACAAAAATATTGTGAAATTAATAAAACTCAAAGTTGATTCTTTGAATAGACTAACAAAATTGATAAACATTTAGCTAATCTGATCAAAAAGAAAAAGGGAGAAATTAAATTTCCAGAATAAAAAATGAACAAGGCAAAATCACAACAGAGGAGGAATAAAAAAAAAATTAGAAGCTACTATACACTTTTGTATGCCATAAAAACTGAGACTTTAAAAGATATTGAGAACTATCATAAAAATCTAAAATACTCTAATTAATAGAGCATGAAATAGAGATCTTAAATTATCTAATCTAAGAAAATGAAATTAAAGTAGTTGTAAACGATCTACTAAAAGACAATAAAAACTTCTTCCAGAGAAATTTATATTGATGCCTATGGTAGTACTGGACACTGGAAGTAGTTTCTTCATAAAGTCCCAGGACAATACATCAGGGGTTTCAGAGAGTCAATCAGGTAGTGGAGAAGAGAGGAAGAAATCTGCAAATGCGTATTTTAAAAATCTTTTATTTATTTATTTTTAGTTTTACTGACTCTTTACATTCTCCTTGGTATTTATAGTTTGAGAAGCCTGAAAACTTCCACGGCTGCAGGTGATTCACTCTTCTGAAGTCTGTTCTGGTTGGTCTGTGCCACTGATAAGGGTAGCCCTGGGTCTGGGCCTGTATGGCTCATGAGGGACTGTGCTAGGCTCCCAGCTCCATGGGATAGACCCTTCCTGTTAGCCTGCTGGGCTGCCTTCAGTGGGAGATCTGTTTCTCTCTGTCACTTTGTGGGTTCTATAGCTCTAAAATTTGTTTAGAGTCATATTTTACAATCATTGGAGGTGGTTGGAGTGGGAGTTCAGCCAAGTTCCTGTTTCTATTCCACCATCTTGGCTCCACCCTACAAAGGCATATTTTGCCCTAGAACCCATCTGAAAGAGTCCATTCTGGAAAAATCCTCAGATGACCAAATTATAGCCAAGACTCTCTTTGGGAAATTTGGATTGATTTGGGAGACATTAGGGAATAAAAAACTCAACTGTCCAAATAGTATTTATTAAGCAGCTAAGTTCTTGGAATATAAAAATAAAAATGAAATAATTGTCTCCTTTCAAGGAGCATACTTTACACTGGATGAATGAAAGATTGACTCATGTTGTCCATTTCCAAAGTCCTCTAGGAACTCATGGAGGACCCCTTGAGAATGCCCTAATTCCAAAGTTAGCTTTAATAGAACAGGAGACTGCTTATGTAGTGTGATTTCAGAGTTGTTGGGTAGGCTCTGCTTTGCCCCAGTAGTTAGGCCTGAATAAACCTTAATTTCTTTAGATGAAATCTTTAATCCTGCTTAAGTTATGAATATGTCTAAAGGATACTATTAATTATTTAGACCTTAGTATGTATGAATAAAGCTTATCATGGATGTGAGGAAGATTTAGAGCTGGAAGGGACCATAAAGGGAATCTAATCCAACCTTTTTATCTATGTGACCTTAGATAAGAAAACTCTCTAGGTCTCAGTTTTCTCAGCTGTAAAATAACAAATCTGGGATTCAAATTCATGTCCTTGGATCCAAATTCAATGCTCTTTTCTCCATGCCATGAGATGAAAGAAGCATTAATTCCCTATTTCAAAGGATGTGAAGAGAAGGAGACAAATCTACACATGGTGGGAAAGGACATAGAATGGGGAAGCTAGGAATTCACAAGACCATCTTTTCACTTATTCAACTGCTTTCAATATATATTCCATGCCTTACCCTACAATTTGGCCTAGTCTCAAAGTTTTGAACATAGGTACTAGCCAGTGGGGGTTAGAAAAATCCCAGGGCACGTTCACAGGATTTGAAATTAATAGCATATTGTGGGACATAGTAATTGTATCAGGGCTTTTAGCTATAACATTCACCCCCAGTCAAAGAGGTGAGAGAACACTGTATGGCAGAGTGTTTCTCTATTTACAAATTCACATGGCCTCCTTAGTCAGATCTGGGGTAGCTTTGATGGTCATGTCCCAATCATGGAGCTTAAAAGTGAATCTTGCTGCTTCTGATGGTGACAATCAGTCAAGTTAGTAGAGAATGAGCTAGTTTTTCCTGATTTTTTCATGGACAGTTTAAATGGGTGTCTTACATCAACATGATATCTTAATGGATGGCACAGAAAAGTTATGTAATACTTTTTCTGACTTTGCCATACAGTGGGAAATCCAGGTAGCCTTCATATAGAAAACTCTGTCCTGATATTGCTTTTTAGATCTCCATTTTAAGTCTTCATAGGATTTGGAATTGGGAGGAATCTTAGGGGCCATTGTTTCCAATACCCTATTTTCTCCATTGCCTTTCATTAGTGGAATGGCAAAGTAATTGAGAAGGAAAAAAAATTGAGAGAGAGTGAAGTTCCAGTTGAGACATTTTAAAACATTTTGTTTTTGAGAAATTTTCAGAGAGGGAAAGTTTAAAAAAAGAGAGGTGGGGAAAGAGACCAAACCCTACAATGGCCTGATTATTCCCCCTAATGTCCTCACTATATATTGGGGTAGACAAAATATTGCAAAGTGACTATGTCTCCCACTGAACTGCGTGTTTGACAGTAAGAACAAGGTAACAAAACCTTTTAAGTGTTATGTAGCTAGTAAGCTTCTGAATTAGGGTTCAGACATGGAAGTCAGGAAGACTCCATATCCAGAGCTCTATCCACTAAGCAACCTTGCTACCTACACTGACCCCAAAGGAGTTAATCATACCAATATCTAAATGACTTTCACACAAATTTTGTTCCACCTAGAAAGGAGCCCGAAACTGGAAACAAAGGTACTAGATGCATAAGACTGACTCATGAGCCAGTGTAGTGTAGCCAAAATAGCACTGGACTTGGGGTCACAAGAGTCTAGGGAGATGAGTTTGTATCTGACCTCTATCAGGCACTAAGCATTTTTCCCACTTTGGGCAAGTTATTTCCCGTTTATTGGGCTCAGACTCTTCACATGAAAAGTGAGGTTATAGGGCTAAAATATCTCTAGGATTTCTTCCACTTTAACATTCTGTAATTCTGGGTAAAGTCTGCCTCTCTGCAACCTTGGATAACCTCACCTCTGTCTCGGGGCTGAGAGCCTCTTTTTTGTACTATTATCTTCTTTTTGTGGAGATGAAGGTGGGGAGCAGCTTAAGAGCATTTCCCAAAAGCTTGGTGAAGAACGACTGCTTTCTACAGTAGTGTCTCTTTCTTGCTGTAGTCCCTCGGGGGCAGAATGTAGCTCAGGTAAAAATTGCCTTTCATCTGTCTCTTTCCTGTTTTGCAGTTAATCTGATGCTAAAATTAGCAATGCTTAGTTCACTAAAAAATATTGTTGTAGCAGGCAGCCATGGAAACAGAGTTTAGAGCATTCTCCTCTTTAGGGAGCTGCCTCCTGCCCAGATACATTTTACAAATGATTAAATGAAATAATTCACCTCTCCTCTAAAGCCTTTTCCCCCCAGTGGTTAAGAGTTAAGGTCAGTCTTTATAAAGAGCCAGTCTACTTTACCATCACTAAAAGTTAAAAGATACCACTTCTAAAATTGACTTTGAGGTTTCTTGTCTTTTTTTGAAGTATTAGAAAATGAGCCTTCATTTGCTGAGTCCAAAGGATTCTTGAAAACAAGGATGTCCAAAGTGACTAAGCCAGGAATTGCCAGCACCATTGATAAAAAGCCAATTTATCCCACCCACCACATATTGTTGGCTGATTGTAGCACTTTTAGTTGGTTCTGTGGAAAACTAGGTCTTTTCTAGGTGAAAGGAAGCTCCTTGAGAACAGGGACTATTTTTTCCTTTATTCTTTATAACTGAGGTATCCAGAACAGGGGGCTAGACCATCAGCCTTTATGTCTTCTCTTTCTACACTCTTTTCCTTATTGAGCTCATATCCTTCTATGTGTTAATTGCTTAAATGTGACTGTCTACCAAAATTGATATCTATATCTCTGACCTCACTTCTGATCTCCAGACCTAGAGATTCAAGAGCTTATAGCATTATCTCCACTGAGTGTGATGCAGTGGAAATAAGACTGGATCTGGAGCAAGAAGGCCTAGGTTCAAGTCTTACATCTTGCTATGTGATCTCAGCCAAGTCATTTAAACTCTCTGAACTTCAAGTTTCTCATGTGTAAATGAAGGAATTGGACTGAATGACTCCCAAGGACTGTAACTAATGGATACTTAGTGAAGAAATGAGTAGGATTAGATTTCAAAGATTATAATATAATTTTAATGACAATATTAACATAAATTTGCAACAACTACTAGTCTTCCTTTTCATTTGTTTCAATGGCCAAATATAAGACTCTGAAAAACTAGCTGCATGTAGTCAGAAGACCACTGGTGGGCAACCCTTGCTTGGAGTAGGAATTTCAATTTCTTTAGCAGAACAAGGAATGCTAGAGGTACAAGGGACCTCTGTGCTCTTTCTAGTCTAGGATCCCTTTGACAGTCTGATAAAACCTATGGAAAACAGAACAATATTTTTAAAAGGATAAAACAAATAGAACTACTGGGAAGTGTAAAGCCAATCAGGAGCAACTCTCCTGAGGACTGCTGCGATGAATACCTTTAAGGAGCTAATCACATATTATAGTGAACTCTCTATTTATTCAGCAAAAAACTAAAGCAAAACATTCAAGAAATTAAAGCACAACCTTCACAACAATATAATTTAACAACTTACTACATGGTCTTAAAGAAAACATATCATTCAGTAAGTCACAATCTCCTCAATCAATACACAGTATATAAGTAAATTCCTCTTTCATCTTCCCTCCAGGGAAGGCTTCCAATCATCCTTAAGCCAATCATCCTTAAGGGATAGCAGAAAGTACAAACACTATTCACCCTAGGTCACAGTAAGTCACAATCTCATCAGTCAATACAGAATACCCAAGTAAAGTCTTTCATCTTGACTTGAGGGTGGCTTCCAAACCCCTTAGCTCCTCTTCCATAGGCTGACTGCTCCCAGATCTTGCCTAGATTCACATGAAGGTAGCTCTTTGCTCCTGTTCTATATCTCAGCTCATAAGGGCTATTCCACTCCAATCCCTTCACAATTTCTGTTTCTTGGAAGACAAAGCTTAACAGAGCTACCATATTTGCACACATTAAATTTAACAGAGCTACAACGATAGCTGTGTTATCAGCACTATCATCTCAATTCACTTTCTAACTAACAAAGTAATACAAATCAACAGACAAGGCTTCTATCTGAGAAATCAAACACAAAACAACAGTAAACTCCTCTTTCAGGACTCTGTAACAGTAGTAAAGTCCTCTTTCAGGACTTTTGTAACAACAGTAAAATCCTCTTTCAACAGACAGAATGCTTCTGTCTGACAACGTAACTTCCACACAGACAGAACAGTAGACAGAGTATCGACATGGTAAGTATTCTCTCTCTTAGTTCTGCTCACTCTCAGCTCTGCTGGAGTTTTTCTCTGCTCTGCTCCTTCTTGTTCCACCTTTCCTGATCTACCCTTCTTGTTCTGCTCTTTTGGCAAGCTATTCCCTCTATGGGCTTCATGTGATTACCTTAGGCCTCTTAAGCGTAGCCCAATGTATACTGTTTCCAACAAATACTCTTGATACAATCAAAGGTGAGGCTCAAAGGCACTTGAATAGGTGAAATAAGCAGCAAAGTGAATTACAGGAAGCCATTACATACAATTGCATATATGTGTGTGCATGTGTATGTGTATATGTGTGTGTGTGTATGTGTGTATCCCATGTTAAGAACTCCTTTACAGGAGCTCTTACTCCCTTAAGAACTTCACTTTACAGTGAAGAAACTAACGCCTAAAGAAGGTATGTTACATAGGAAAATGGTGGTGGTTTTACCTCTTTGCAAATAACATTCCACAGTGGGCCACCCACACCTCTTGGATTGGTTTTGTACAAGGGTCATCATTTGCATAGGCCTCTAAAAAAAGTGGTTCAGCCAGACACAGTCATAACATATTGGAATGTGAAGATCAGAAAGAATGTTGTAAGTTATTCAGTCCAATCTCTGTTCATTTTATGGATTAAAAAATCAACTTAAAGATATTAAGTAATTTTCTGAAGTTACAAAACTAGTTAATTGGCAAATCCAAATCCAGAATTTGAACTCAGATATTTGAACTTCCAGTTCAGTACTATTTCTGCTATATACAGTTGCCTTCCCTACTTCTTTAGGAAGCAAAAACAGGATGTATTAACTCTCTCTCAGAGTCTTATCTTGATTCCATGTTTTTGACAGCATTTTCAAAATTACCATTCTTGTGATGACTTCTCAAACACTTATTAACATAAGTAGACAGGAGATTTGACTCTGCCCAAGGTCTAGAGGAGGACAGGACTAGACCTCAAAGGTCTGTGATCTAAGACACTATATATATCTTACTTTGCACAGACTGGTTGATTTATGTATAATATGCTACTGCAGAAGAATTTCATAGCAGGCCTGCTGGAGGGCCGTCAGGTAAAATCTAGAGTAATTAAATCTGCTGTGAAGAGTGGAGCAAAAAAATGAACAAAATGCCACAGCTCTTTGCTTGTTCATTAGCAAATTATTTTGAGTCTCTGGATTCCAACATATTGGTTTAAAAGTCTGGTGTTTTGCTTTAGCCACACCTTGTAGGAATATATAAAGCTGTAAGAAAGAGCTACAGTAGTACAAGGGCAAAGCTTATTTTTTTTGTTCCATCTATGGTCCTGATACATTTTCATGGGATTTGGTTGTTTGTTATTTTTTTTTCTGTTAAGAATAAATTACATTGGAGATGTGTGAATTTGGCCTCGTCGGTACTTTCAAATGCTTCTTCTAGCATGTACATGGAAACTCATTTTTTTTAATTTGTAAAATGAGTTGGTTTGGAAAGCTCACACATAATAGCAACAACAAAGAAAGAAACAAAACCTGGGGGCCTTACTATCCCCTAAAGGTTTCAACCCAACTCTCTTCTTTTTGTTCTGATGAAGTTTCAGAAAGAGTGTATAAATTATACTTTCTGCCTCCACTTCTTAACCATATTTTATCATGTCTTTTTCTTGATTTTTTACCGAAACTTTCACAAAATCAACACATTACTATTCAGTGGATTTGTTTTTGGTCTTCATATTCCTAGACCTTTGTCTTGCTGTTCATTCCCTTTTCTGGATATTTCTCCTCCCTTTGCTTCCTTGTTGTTATACTTTTTCCTACTGTATATCCAATATATTGGATGTAGTCAGATTTAGGGGACTATATTTTACCAACTACTCATCTTATTCCCACCATCTTTCCTAAAACTCTAGCACCAGCCTTTTTATCTTCTCTTTCTACACTCCTTTCCTTATTGATCTCATATCCTACTATGGCATTAATCACTTCAATGTGATTATCTCCCAAAATTGATATCTATATCTCTGATTCACTTCTGATCTCCAGACCTCAAGATTTCAGAGCTTACTACATATCTCCACTGAGTGTGATGCAGTAGAAATAAGACTGGATCAGGAGCAAGAAGGCCTAGATTCAAGTCTTAGATCTTGCTAGCTATGTGATCTCAGTCAAGTCACTTGACTGAGCCTCAGGTTTTCCATGTGTAAATGAGGGAATTGAACTGGATGACACCTGAGATTGTTTCTAGTTCTTTTTAAATTTTTTTTTTTTTTTTGCTTTTTGGAGGGCGGAGGGCAGGGCAATTGGGGTTAAGTGACTTGCCCAAGGTCACATGGCTAGTAAGTGCTAAGTGTCTGAGGCTGGATTTAAACTCAGGTCCTCCTGACTCCAGGGTGGGTGCTCACCTACTGAGCTGCTCCACCTAGCTGTCCCTGCTTCAAGTTCTATAGCTATGATCCTATGTCTAAGTGTTTCAGATATCCAACCAGTAACTTAAGTTTGCTACGTCTCAAATCAAACTCATTCATTATCTTTCCCAGGAAATTTGTTTACTTTTCTAACATAACTATTAATGGCATCACCATTCCCTCTACTAACTACTATCACTCTGCATGAGAACCTGAGTCACTTTTCCTCTATATCCTCTTTTATTTCCAATAATTGATCAGTTTCTCAATTTTGTCAATTCGACCTCCACAATATTACTAGCAGCTCTCATTCTGTTATCTCTTTGCCCCATGAGAAAAAAGAGTAGAATGCAACATGAAATGATGAAGTATGGCAAAAGAAAGAGGAACTTCAGTCAAATACAAAGAGATTCCAGGGTGACATGCCAGTAACTGAGTTTCTTTTGCCTGTGTTTGATGCTGGATTCATCGGCAGTGGTTAACTACTGTGAGGCAAAAATCAGACATCCCTGACAATTAATTGAAAAGGAACAGAAAACTAACAGATTCCAAGTCCCTGTCCAAGTTGCTCAGGAGAAGTCATGATACCTGGTCCAGAGTCATTGGGTCTTCATATAAAAACTGGCCCTATTAGGTGTGTGACTCAGCATTGATTGTGAACTATGTTGAATTATCTCTACTCCTTTATTCACTCAAAGGAAGAATATACTTATGGAACTAATTAAACTGAACTATGCATTTCTTAGAGCTCCTGGATTTAGAATAGCTTATGTGTCATTAGGAAATTGCTTGGGTCTGGGAGAAACTCTATGGGGTTCAGCCAAGTGGTAGATGTTGTGTTATCTATTGTTTATTGCTTTTACTGATTCTGCAGTAGGTAAAGCACTGCATACAGCTAAAATTGTTCTAACAATTGCCTCCTGTGGGGGAGGCAATTCAATTATATAAAAGTCATGTGACTAGGGCTTAGTGAAATATAGTAAGCACAGGGAGGATGCATAGATTTCTGGTAGGATAAACTAATTACTTAGTCAGATTTTATACTTAGAGACAGGTTAAACTGGAAATAATTTATTAACTCAAAAATCAGAGAGCCTGGCACCTTAAATGTCCAGAGCGAGCATGGGACATTAATTTCTGATCCTTTCTTTTGAGTAGGGTCAGGTTGATGCCTAACAGTACCACCTAATGGTTAAATTATTACACCCATCACATTTCCATTACCCACTGTCAGTCACCACCCTGGTATAGGATTATCACTATAGATTCCTAATTGAGCTCCCTGACACCAGTTTTTCTCCCAACCCCTACCTCCCATTGGCTTTTACACAGATCCTATGTTATTTTAGGACACAAAGGTCTGAAAATGTCACCAGTTCCCAAGTAAAGGCGAAATTCCTAATCTTGCCCCTCCCCCCACCTCAATCCAGCTCCACACAATCTTTTGAGAATTCCCTTATACTACTATGCTGCATGTAATTTATGCTCCAGTGAAACTAGCTATTTCTTGAACTTATTCTACATATTTCAGCCTCCATGACAGTTGTTATGACTAATGACATTCTCTGTGCACATGCCTGTTGTGTATTACACTTATTAAGGTGGTTGTGTTATCACTATCACCACCCATCCCATTAGACTGCAAGATTTTTGATAGCAAGGATTGTACCTTTCTATTTTTCTCTTTCCTGGCCTGTCCCTGGACATTTACATGTTATCTATTAGAAACTTGCTATCATCCTAATCTTGTCCTAAACATGATTACAAGTTGTTAAATCACGTTGTTTCTATCTCCATAAGTCAACACAAATCAACAGGAAATTAATAAGCACCTACTATATTCTAGGAAATCACATATATCCTATTTTCTAACCATACAGAGCCATATCCTAATTCTGACCTTCATCTCCTTTTACCAGTAATATTGCAATGGTATCCTTTTTGGCCTTCTATTTCATCTTTCCCTACCATAACTCATCTTCCACATCACTGTCAAAGTGATTTTTCCTAAAATACACATCTGACTATGTTACTCCCCTGCTATTACTCAATAAATTCCAATGTGTTCCTATGACTTCTAGCATCGAGTCTAAATAACATTTAAAGTCCTTCACAAACTATGTCCCTTTGTAACTCTCCAGCTTTATTATTCATTACTTCCCTTCCTGTACTCTACAGTCCCGTGAAAATGGCCTTCTTACTGTTTCTCACATGCAACATTCCACCTCTGATCTCCATCACTTTACGCTAGCTGTTTCCCATCCCTGAAATTCATTGTTTTCTCCTTTCACTTTTGCAATCTCTGACTTTTTTTTTTAAACTCTGCTTAGACAACACTTTCTACTTGAAGCCTTTCTTGCCCCTCCATCCTCAACTGTTACTTCTGTACTTTCCAAACTACCTTGTATTCATGTAGTATATAATCTATCTATGCTTAAAACAGGCACATTGTCTCACTGATTAGAATGTAAGGTCCTTAACGGCAGAGGTGATCTCTTCTGTCTTTGCATCTCCTGAGCTGAGCACAGTAACCAGCAAAAAGTAGGCATTTAATAAATGTTTGTTAATTATTTGTGTCTCTTCTACAACTGAATTATTTTGAGAACTAGACTGTATCTGAAACATGTACTTATATATAGCCTGATTGCCTATGCAATGGCTTCCCCTCTAGCCTCCATTATGAGAATTCATTCCTATGCACCATAAACTCCTAGAATTCTTAGATTCATTAAAGGCTCAGATCAGATACCTTTAGGAAGCTTTTCTTTAACATCCCAGTTGATAGTGTTCTCTCCCTACTCAAATTCTCTTACATTTAATTATCTGTTAGGTTGTTTATTTTTTACACACCCATCTCTACTTTAGATTCAAGGCTATTGTGACTATGGACTGTCTATCTTGGTTTTGTACCCTCACTACCTAGCACTCTACTGTACACATAGCAAGCATTTAATGAATGTTTACTAAATTTTCATGGATATAGATGCATGTACCATTTTTACGTACATATTTTCCCCTTACTTCACTTTCCTCTCCTGTTCTCAAGAGTTGGAATGGTTTGGATATTATTACAGGATAAATGTGCTATTTTCTGGATACATTTAATTCTTACTCAAATAATACCCACCTAATTATTAGGTTTAAATGCTAAGTGCTCTGTCCTGCTGCTACCCATGAGTTTATCTCTTCAGGAGCCAAAACTTTGTTTATTTTAACCATTTTAATGGAAATCTTTCTAAAAACATATTTTGTACTTCTTACCCTCTTCAACAAGATATGGAAGATAATCGAGCATTTTCTGGGTGACTCAGGACTATTATTATGAATATCCTTTTTTCATGGTCATCAGCGCCAAGACATGACCTGCCAGTGGGACAGCAAAGTCCATGAGAGGTCAAATTCAACAACTTATTCAGGGATATGAATATATGGGTATGTGTAGGGGAGGTGGCTGTGGGTATAGGTGGTATGGCAGATAGTGTAATGAGGAGGCAAATGGTTGTAGAAGGGAAGAAGGGAGGTAGGATTGTCATTATTGAAACAGTTACTATAAATCCAGAAGGCAAAGTTCATTTCAGAGTTAAGCATTTCAGGCAAAGATGGAAGGAACAGACCAAGTGAGGATTACAAATTGGCTAACTGGGATGACTGTCAAAGAGACACAATCTGGTTCACTGCCCCTGATGAGAATGGATCACTTCTGCGCGTGGAGGGGTTTGTCTTCTTTAGGAGAAGAGCTGCTTTTTCATGTAAACCAGGGGTGAAGGAAGAAAAAGTGGTGGAAAGCATTTAGGTGATGGGCAACTAGAACCAGTCCTTGGGGATGAGACCATTGAATAATCATCAAGGTCACAAGGTTTCCATAGATCTCATTTGTAATCATTCCATAGTAAACTTAAAACCCAAAAGATACCCACTCACCAGTCAGAATATCTATGGTGCCAGGATCACAGTAACATTGAAGAGATGAATGATAAAACTGACTCCATTCTGGACTATGTCATCATTTTCCTCTGGATTGGTCACAGAGGAGACTAGTGACATGTGTGTTCTATGTGAAGTTAGTTCTCAATGACTCCGTGATGTCAGTTAGGCTTTGGGTCCAAAGTTCAGAGTTAATAGGTATGCAGCACTTCCTGAAATATATCAACCTTAAAAGTTAAGGTAAAACTTAGGATGCATCCCATTTCTCATGGATAATGGATTGCCCTTTCAAATGCACCCCAGGACTTATTGGGAGTCATTACCTTTAACAGTGATCTGATAAAGGACCTTGTGATAAACATTAGGTAGAGAGGTGATGAAAGTTGACAAATAATCCAATGACACAGAATCTTCTAGGCACCCCATGACCCCACATCCTCAACATCCAGGGAGAAGTCCACCCTAAGCCACAATTGATCCAACAATCAATAAAGTCTGAAGCCAGGATATGGTCTCTATAATCCTGCTCATTAACCCATTTCTCCTGAAAGAAAAGCTTTGTTGTATATAGGATACAGTATGCTTCTACCTACAGTTCCTTCCTAAGCAGTGATTAATCATATAAAATGTGACAGTTTTGATTTATCTGAAGCCCAGCCTCATAGTGGGCACCATGGGATGGCATTCAGGGCCTGAGATTGAGGGACAGGGTTTGAACAGGTAAATAATCATACTGAGACCAACAAAGTTCCAATTCCCCAACCTTGAGCCCTGAGCTCATCAGTTCTGATGGTGGATTTACACAATGCATTTCAATACACCAGTTCTTAATGAAACTGTAAGAATTTTTTTTCTTGCTTCTAGCATTTAGAGCAAGTCTAGCAGAAAGTAGATACCTACTGTCTTGCTGACTTGGCTTGTCGTATTCTGATAGGCTCACCTTAAGAAGACAGTGTCAAAATATGAGAAATGGTAGCCTGATATGGACATAAGAGGAATTTTATCTGTAATAAATTCTTGGACTCTCTAGTACCTAACAACATTCCGGTTCTGAGATTTTATCATTCCATGATCTAACCACCTTCCATTTAGAGGGGGTGACACTGATTCCTGCTGTTTCTTCCACAAGATATTTCATGTACCAACTCTGGACATTGTCAGTGACTTTCCCCCATGCCTGGAATTCTCTCCTTTCTCATGTCTGTACTTCTGTCTCCCCCAGATTCCTTCCTATCCCAACTAAAATTCCTCCTTCTACAGAAAGTCCTTCCTGATCCACAAAATCTAAATGCCTCCCTTCTGATGAGTGTCTCCAATTAATTCTGTATACGAATTGTTTGCATGTAGTTGCCTTTATGTTGTCTGCCCCATTAAACTGTGAGTTCTTTGAGAGCAGAGATGTGTCTTTTATCTTTCTTTGTATTCTCAGGACTTAGAACAGTGCTTGAAACATAGTAGGTATTTGATAAGTTCTTTTTGGCTTCCTGAAACTAGCACAAGATTGCCCATGTATTCTCCCTGGGAATTACTTTTCTCCTCCTGGCTCCATATACTCACAGCCACTTAGTATCTGTATGGTCTTGGACAAATTACTTTATTTTCTTGGGTCTTTGGATTCTTCCTCTATAACATCACTAGATGAACATTGATTTCTCTTCCCATTCAAACAATATTATTCTGTGACAGGATCAAAGTTACTCTATGTCCAAGGAAGAAAAAATTTCATCAATGCATGTATGATTTCAAGCTCCTGGGAAAACGATTATCTCAATAGATGCAGAAAAAGCTTTTGACAAAATATAACATCCATTCCTATTAAAAACACTAGAAAGTATAGGAATAAATGGAGTTTTCCTTAGAATAATATGTAGCATCTACTTAAAGCCATCAGCAAGTATTATATATAACGGGGATAAACTAGAAGCATTTCCAATAAGATCAAGGGTGAAACAAGGATGTCCACTATCACCCTTCTTATTCAATCTGGTACTAGAAATGTTACCGGTAGCAATTAGAGAAGAAAAAGAAATCAAAGGAATCAAATTAGTCAAAGAAGAGACTAAGCTATCACTCTTTGCAGATGATATGATGATATACTTGAAGAATCCCAGAGAATCAAGTAAAAAACTTCTTGAGACAATAA
>CM053588.1:119507192-119526148 GCA_028646515.1 Pseudochirops corinnae | reverse complement strand
CCCCTGCTGTCTGCAGGCCATGGGTGTAGAAGCTGCAATGCAGAGGCGGGTGCAAAACCTCTGCCTTTCGCTTTCCCACCTTGGAGGCCTTTTGGCCAAACCACTTTTCTCTCCCAATTTCACAAGGCCGCTGACCTAGTTCTGAATGCTTCTCGCAGCTGCTGCTAATCAGCTCACCAGAGAGACTCCTTGGCTCCTCCCATCCAGGTGCCCCCAGGGCCCAGCCTCGGCTTCAGGCCAGGCTGGTTTTGGTTCGCAGTGCTGATATGATTCCTCGTAGCTGAGCTGACTTTAGTGGGAAGTATCTTTGTGTGCGTTTTGGAGTTCTAGGATTGGTTTAGAGTCCTATTTTATGGGTATTTTGGGGTGTCTATGTGACAGCTGCGATATGTTGCTGCTGCTACACTGCCATCTTGGCTCCGCCCCCTACATAAATCTATTTAAACAAATCTTTAATGCCAAAAAGAAGAAAAGATATTGAAATGGAGTACACCAGTCTAATATAGAAATTTAACTCATCCAAATCAATTGACATAATAAGAAGAACCAAATAATCTAAAACCCACCTAGCTGAGCATTTTTCTTACTTACCAAGGAAAGAAATCGTAACCAAGAGGAACACTAGTTCAGAATATGGTTAGCATTTATATAGCCCTTTAAGGTTTGAAAAGCACCTTACAAATGTGTTCTCATTTTATCCTCGCAGCAACCCTGGTAGATAAATATAAATATAGACTCATTTGTAAGAATCTCATGTAAGAAGATGGTGAAAGATTATGAATAGTACCATCTCACAAAACAGAGAGTATTAGTAGAGGGAAAATTAACTTAAAGAAAGTTTGGCAAGAGACCTAACTAAGCAGGCATCGTTAGGGCATTTAAGGCTGAAACTGGAAGGAGAATTATACCAAAGATGAAAAAGAACTATAACAATGTTTATAACAAATTCTTTTCACCATCAAGGCCACTGAAGCTACCATGTTAAAATTCCTCACAGTCCTATATGTGCCTGTAAAGGAAGAGAATATAGAATTGAGGGAAAGATTGGCGAAGCAGTTAGACTAGACCAAATATTCCCAGTAGAAATCTGTGCTACAGGCAATACAGTTTTGAAGGTATTAGGGGATCAGTTTTCAAGTTATCCTGAAGAAGGGAAAGTTATCAAAAGTACAGAATAAATCTCAGACCTTTTTACTGACAAAAAAGGAAAAGACAACTGTGAAAACATCCACTGCTGACACATATAACCTACTTTTCTACACATAGGATTCCCATACCGCTACTTGGCTAGGTTATCCATTGGAAACTGTAGAATCACTGTAATATCCCCTTCTGATTGGAGTCAATAATTTCTCAGAAGGCAATGATCCCACAGGGTACAAATCAGCCTTATTCATTATGAGTACATAGAGGCCCAGCTAAAGCAGAGGAATCCTATGTGAAATTACTGCTGGGTCTTGGGGTAGAGATCTAGTCTTACTGCTCCATCACTAGAATTGATAAAGATTTCAAAAGATGTATTAATAGAGTCTAGCTTTAATTTTTGCTTGTGAAGGCAGAAGAAGCCAAGTAACTATTTGTTTCCCCTGCTCAACTCCTTTGTTGCTTGTATTCTTATCTACTCATCATCATCGCAGGATCAGTGAACAATCCATCAATTAAAGTATCTATTGTTTTGGTGAAATTGTGAGAAGGAGTCTCACATCAATTTGACTGAGTCTAGATCAGGGATTCTTAAACTTTTTACCACCTCTTAAACTGCACATCACAACCCCATGACTCATGCTGGTAGAGGAGATCCCCCATCAAAGTGGATGCAGAATTGTTTGTATCATCAGGCCACGTGTCTTGAGACCCCATTTTGGAAACATGGGCCTTGGCAGTTGAACTGTGAAGTATCAAAGCTTCTATCAAATCTCTATGTACTTATACTCTTCACCAGATCCATTTTCTCATCCTGACCCTAGTGGTCAATGTGACTTCCATAGTAAAAAATTCAGACCATGACAGCCCTTTTACTTTGAATTATTAATGTCAATCAACAAATAGTGATTAAGTGCTTTCTTTATGTCAGAATCTGTTCCAAGTGCTTGTGATATAAAAAAGACAAATACGTAGTCCTACCTTCAAGGAGTTCACATTCTAATGGAGGAGAAAACAAATAACCACATACAAAGGAGCTATATATGTGTATTTCATGAATGTGTGTGTGTGTATATATATGTATACACACATGTGTATGAATATATAGCGTATTGCATACTTATTTACATGTTACACGTATGTATATCATGTGTGTGATTATGTGCATGTCTGTGTGTAGATGTAGGTATCATGTAAATGAAGAAAGTAATGAAAAGCATCCCCTGATGGAAAGCATTGAGTGTGGGAAAGGCAGAGGTTTGGGGAGTGGCAAGAAGAGAAAAAATCGCCTGCAGAATAAGGTGGAATTTGAGCAGAATCTTGAACTAAGTCCATGATGTTTAGAAGTAGAGGTGAAAGGGCAAAACATTCCAGAAAGGAGGGACAAGGAGAGAAAAGGGGAGGGCAAGGAGCAATCACTTATTAAGCTCCTACAGTGTACCATATACTGGGCTAGGTGCTTTACAAATATCTCATTTAATCCTCACAGCAATCCCGTGAGGTAGGTGATGTGGTAATGCCCACTTCATATTAAGTGAAAGAGGGGCAAACAGAGTTTAAGTAACTTACCCAAGATCATACCACCTAGCAAGTTTACAGTGACAAATATGACTTCATATCTTCCAGAACCAGGTCCAGCCCACTATCTACTGTGCCACTGAGTTGTGAAAGTCACAGTTTCTGGAGATGGAGTGTCCTATGTAAGAGAAAGCAAGTATGCCTGTTTTGAATGACTTCTAGCTGCATGGGTTCAGACACTGCTATCTTCCATTGACACCCTTCTTCATTATGGGTTTTGGGGTCTATGCTTAGGATGATAGTTTCTTAGATTTTGGGCTGAAAGGGACCAAAAATCCCAGTTAGTCCAGCTTTCATTTCATATGTGAGAGAATAGAGATAAAGTGATTGGCCTGTAGTCACATATGTAGTAAAGAAGAGATTCTGGTTTCAAACTTCTCTTTCACTGTAAAATAAGTAGAATAGTAACAATAACTACTACATAGGATTGTTGTGAGTATCAAATGAGAAAATATTTGCAAAAAGATTTTAAAATTTTAAAGAATTATATAAAAATTATGTAGTTTAAAAAACTGAAAATAGGTGCTTAGGTTTTGAAAATTTTATTAGTTGCTCCCATAGCTTTTAGTGACTATAAGAAAGGGTGAGTGGGCTAGTATCTCCTTCCTATATAATGTCTTTTTGCCATTTAGTGTGTGATTGTGAAAAAAAAAATGACATTCTATCCCTAAACTAGATTTCCCCAATCTATATTGGAAACAAGAAAAAAGCCTCAATCAAAGATTGTCTGAGATCACTTGTGATTAACTTCTCTGAAGACCATATTCAGAATCACTGATTTATTTTTCAGGTTGAAAGGAACCTTCACATCTATCTCATATATCTTATACCTGAAAGAGAGTTGCTTCTAGATCATATACCAAAAGTGGCCATCTAACTATAACTGGAAGATGTCAAGTCTTGTCGGAGGCTTTTGGACAGCTCTTAAGGTTATAAATGTTTTCCTGACATCAAACCTAATGTTCCCTCTTTGAAACATCTGCCCATGCTCCTAGTTCTGCCTTTTGGAACCAAACAGAATAAATTTAATTTCTCCTCTGCAGGACAGCCCTTCAGACATGTGAAGATAATTATCATGCCCCTTCTCCTGAATGTGGGCTTTTTTTTATGCTAAACATCCCTGTTCCTTCAGTTGGACTTAATATGGCATGAATTTGAAGCTCTCACCATCCTGACTGTCCTGCTCTCCTTTAACTTTTCAATATCTTTCCTACCCAGACAGGAATCCAGTGCTCCAGCAGACCATCACTTCCAAAGCTTGGACAAAATGCATCTCTTAATGCAACCTTATAATCATACTGTCTTGCTTGTCTTCCAAGTCATGTTATTTATTTATATGGACTTTGCATCTCATTCAAGTCACCAGATTTTTCCATAAAACCAGTTGTCTCTTCATGACTCCCTATCTTGTATTTGTAAAATAGGTTTGTTTTCAACCTATCCTATGCGATTCCACCGCATATATCTTGTATGAGTATAGTTATTTGAATGATATCTCCTCCATTATAATGTGAGCACTTTGAGGACAGAGACCATGTTTTTGCCTTCTTGTCACTGTAATATAGCACAGTATCTGACACAAAGTAAGTGCTTAACAGATGCTTGTAGACTGACTGAATGACGGAATTATCCCTATTCAAATCCTTATTTGATTCAGTCCAATGTTCATGCTTATCAAATTTGTTTGGAATCCTGACTGTCAACCAAAGCATTAGCTATTCCCCCCCAACCTTGTGAAGCTTGCAAATGTGATTCATTTCATTTATATATTTTCATTTTTTAAAAATGGTAATCAATACAGGGCTAAACACAGATTCCTGGTCAAAAAATATGAATAATACTCCACTAGAGACCAAAGAGTCCTCCTGTCAAATTAATATTGAACCATTAATGATGATTCTTTGACATTGGCTATTCAGCTGGCTCAGAATGTGCATAATTATATCATCATCAGTAGTCTACCTATTTCCTTATTTCTATGAGAATAACATAAGATACTTTCTCATATGTTTTGATAAATCCTTATTTTATTCCATTTTTCCTATTTATTTTATAATTTATAAATAAGCATTTCTTTAAGGAATGAGATCACAGAGTCCTAAATATAGGAAAGTGGAGGGGTGAGAGGGAAAGAAGAGAGGGAGAAGGTGAAAATGGCATGGCATGGAAGTTTCATCATAATGACTTCCTATCTGGTAATTGAGAAAATAGAATTTTGTGATTCACTGGATCAGAGTATTGTAGAGTTTAGGGACATAAGAGTCTACTCACTCTTTCCCATTCATTTTACTAATTAAGAATCTAAATCCCAGGGAAGAGAAGTGACTTGTCTTAATTCACTCAGCTAGACAGCAGCAAAGCTGGGTGGAGAACCCTAGATTCCTGAGTACTTTTTGGGTTCTTTTTTTGGCAAAGCGACTTTTGCAAATGATGAGCCTTCGTGGAAATTCTATTGCCTTGTTCTCCTCAGTCATTAGGCAGGTGGGCTTCCTTTTTCATATACCTAATGTAGGCATGACAGGTGGCATGGATGAGAGATAGAGAGCCTCAGAGTTAGGAGAACTTGGTCTCAAACCCTTTGCCCCCCACCTTTGCCACATTCTAGCTACGTAACCTCATGGAAAGTCACTTAGTCTTTCAGTGAGCCCAGGCAACTCTCTGAGACCACAAATTGCAAAGAAGATATTAGTATGTATCTACAAAAGGAGTGTCCTTATTAAGAAGTCTCCATAACAATGAAATTATACAACTGTAAACTCCCCTTCCTCCCCCTAAAAGGAAATACCAAAGAAATGACGATTTTACATTTCAATTTGCTATGCTTATTTTGTTAGCTATGGTTGCAGTATTTCTTTCAGGTTTCAACATTTGACTTTGAGTATGTTCGAGTCAATACTGAATGACTACAGTGCCATGAGAAACACTTCTTCCTTTTTTACTCATGGATGTGTGTGTGTGTGTGTGTGTGTGTGTGTGTGTGTGTGTGTGTGTGTAGTCTTTACACTTTAAGGGTATCTGTTAGTCTCAGAGAAGAACACTTGGCTTTCTGTCTTCAGAATGTAGTTGTCTTTTGGGAAGCCCTAATCAGACTTCTGATTTTTGTCAGAGGCAGAGCAGCACAACTTCATTTTGGACTTGGGCCTCTGTAATGCTTCAGAAAATCTATGAAGCAAGGCCATGAAAGCCTATAAACAGAGTTGTAATAGCAAGGTGTGATCAGGGTACTTATATGGGGGAGGTGTTACACCTTCTTTGGTAAAAGTATTCTTCTCTCCATGAAATAATCTTGAGACAACCATCCTCATGCCTTGTGGTCTAATGCTGACCTGAATCATGCTGCAAGAATCAGCTCCTTCACCTACCAGACAGCTGCTGGAAGTGTCCTGTGTATGTGACGTCTCTCTGGGATCATCTTTTTTTCTAATCTCTGGTGGGATGCTGTCCAACATCTTTGGGGAGTAGCAGTTGAGCCACCTTCCCTCCTGCCAAAACTATACCCTCGGGGAAGGTACTGTTTCATTTCTGTGTTTATATTCCCAGCATTTAGCACAATTCCTGACACATCGTATGTAATATATGTCTGGTGAGTGATTGATTGAACACCAATCCCCGAATCAACATGCACCATAGTTTTAAGCAGATTTAGTTTTTGTTTTCCAGAATTGGCATTTTATCTTCTATCCTATAAGGTCTATGGTCAGTAGGTTAATGAAGTCATCTCTCCCCCTTGAGCTAGAGGAGAGCACAAACAGTGCAGGTTTCCATGGAATACAAAGGAGAGGAAAATCTATCTGCAATGAGTTTCTGGATTTCTTCAAACTAAGAGGACAATGAGGTTGTAATGCATGTTTAATGCACAGATGCACAGTCACAAGGCCCCCATGACTAACTGTTCTTTGACTTTTACTGTTATTTGGTTGTTTTAGTTGTGACCCCATTTGGGGGTTTTCTTGGCAAAGGTACTGTAGGTTTGCCATTTCCTTCTGCAGCTCATTTTACAAATAAGGAAACTGAGGTGGCAAACAGAGTTAAGTGACTTACCCAGGGTCATACAGCTATTATCTGAGACCAGATTTAAACTCAGGTCCTCCTGACTCCAGGGCCAGCGCTTTATCCACTACATTACCTAGCTTCCCTTAACTCCAATTAAACACTTAGGTTTACAAAGAGCTATACATGTCTCTACCCCTTTCCCTTTCTGTCATACAGTCTAGATCCATATTGAGCTCTCTATCTCTGTCTGTCTCTGAGTCTGTCACTTTCTGTCTCTGTCATCTCTGTGTTTGTTTGAATTGACCCTGCAGCTTCATTGGCATAGAGAACTCCCATCATGAAACCATCTTTACCTTTGCATATCGACATTTATTCAACTTCTAGTCTTGGGGAGTTGTCTGAGTCTCTGGAAGCTTAATTCACTTGCCCACTGTCTCAGAACTAGTATATCCGGAGGTGGGATTGAAATTCAATTCCTGCTTACTCTAAGGCTGACTTTCTATCCACTATGCCCAAGTTGCCTCTCTTCTGTGGTCTTAGGATCAAAGAATGAACTTAGAGAGATTAAAACTCAAACCTTTCATTTCACACATGAGCAAACTTGCCCAGTTTCAAAAAACAAATAGAAGGTTCTCTTAGGCTGTAAATAACTCTTTCCCCCATACCCTGGTAGATTCCTAGGTCCTTTGTAAATAACAGGTCCTTCTAAAAGTCTTAGTGCAGTTTTAAGGTTAAATAGCATTTGGATCTTTGGGGGCACTAACTACTTATTCACAGAATGATTACACTGGAGATGGGTGGAGGAGAAGTAATCTCCAACCTCAAGTTGATACACACAGCATGATCTAGTGTATACAAGTCTGGATTTGAAGGCAAGAAGACAGAGGCACCTAGATGGCACAGTGGATAGAGCACCGGCCCTAGAGTCAGGAGGACCTGAGTTCAAATCTTGCCTCAGACACTTGCTAGCTGTGTGAACCTGGGCAAGTCACTTAACCTCAATTGCATCACCCCCCAAAAAATTAAAGTCAAGAAGATGAGTTCAAATCCCACCTCTGACACTCGTTTGTGCTGCTAAGCAAGTCATGTTACCTCTATGTGCCTCAGTTTCTGTATCTATCTAAGCAATGAAGGAGTTGGACAAGATAGCTTCTTAGGTCATTTCCATCTTTAATTATATGAGGTTATTATCCAGTGTCATAGGAGCAGCTCATCTTCTAAGCTTCCTAACTCTATCCTAAAAGCAGCCATGAAAGCTTCTACAATTCTCCTTCAGGTAATGGTTCTGGCAAGGAACTTTACAGAAAATCATGAAGGGATATCTTTTTCATAGTCTATTTCTCCTTTCCATTTCCAACTCATCAAGGGCCTTAACGAGTATTTGCCATTTGAAGAAATACAGCATGACATTTTTTTAGACTAGGTCTCCCAGTCTTGTACAAGCTTGAAAATGAGAGGCCAACCAAGGCCTGATCCAACTACTGATCAACATAGTGATTTTAATATACAATGTTTCTGACCTAGCTCAGTTCACCCCCCCTCCTTACCTTGGAACTCCTAGGATCAAGAGCTCTTCCAGCCTCTGCCTCCCTGGTAGCTGGCATTGCCAACCTGTACCACCTTGCCCAGCAGCATGATATTTTAATGGAATTTTTATAGTTATACATATTATAGGCCATATATCAGCAGCTAGGAAATACTCATGGGCTTTCAAAAGAACATCTTCATCCATTCATTTCTTGAGACCATTTACTTTAGGAAGGTGAGATGCAAATAAGCCAGAACTTACTTTACATGTCCACCTTCAACTTAATCCATTTTTTCAAACTAGTTCCACTTCCTATTGCATTTTTGGAGCATAGCACAGTCCCATAACTCCAGGGATAAAATTTCCTTAAACAGTTTTGTATTATGCAGAACAAAAACCTATTACTATGTACACACCCTACCCATCAAAGAGTATAGTGGAAATCACCCAAAGACTATTTTAAATGAACAGACTGAGAAATCTCTTTTTAAGCCCCTGGTGATGAAATTTGCAAGTTCTATCCTGATAACATCTGTGAAATTTATTTGTTTTCTTTGCACCATCTCTTCCTCTGGGTAAAGAAATCATATCTTGCTTTTCCAATTCACAATACTGCCTGATCTGCTTGAGCTTGAGTGGAAGGAATTTGAAGCCTATAGCTGTCACAAGGTGGCTCTGGGACTTGTACCAGAGCTAAGTCCAGTCTGGCAGTCTTAGAGAAATTTCAGTCTTTAAGGGGAAGTATTTTGAAGGTTATAATCCAGGAATAGGAAACCACATTTGTCTCTAGGCTGTTCCTTAGCATCTACTCTATTTAGTTGACAATTCAGACCCATGGACTGTTCTGCTTCTCTGATCTCTGGGGTTCCACTTACCCTCTGCATTTGAGGTCTCCTGGAATGCTGAAGAGACACAAACTCAAAGCTTGCCCTAACCAGGCACGGATGAGAACCTGAGCTCCTCTATGTATTCAGAAACTGAGCCAATGTTCTTGCTTGATAGCTCATATTAACAGTTCAGGCATCTCACAGACAATCAATTTCACATTTCATAAGGATGGTTGCTAGAAACTATGACTGAATAAAAAATATATTGCTATTCTGTGGTGATGGTGAGATGTGCTGGACAGTTTTAAAAGTTGAGCACATTACTCCTTCTTTCCTTTTACATACAATCAATGTACAATGATTCAATAGATTATCCAGGACAACTTTAAGTCTCCCTGATTCATACTGCCCCACTAGGTCCTTCTGCTGTGGTAGGAATGTTGATTTAGGAGTAGTTTGGGCTCACTGTAGAGATGAGAAAGAAGGAGAGGAAGATAGGAAAGTGGAGGGAAGGGAGACATGGAGGGGTGTGTGCCTATGGGCGTTTTAAATATGTGACTGAATGCCCAACTATAAACCAGATCCAAAGAAAAATGTGGAACATGAATGATTTTGACTTTTCCTTCCTGTATTATTTTTTGATCTATATTAGTATAACCCAGGGTCCTTATTACAGCCTATTTTGCATTTTTAACTTGGTGATTTATGAATACCTGAGACTATTACTAGGACTGGATTTGCATATATATATCCTTGTGTTCCTTGTGGGAACAAATGAAAAAGAATCTGGAGCTCTTTGGAATTCCTCCAGATTTCTGAGGTAAGATATTAACAAGAAGAACTAAAGGGCTCTGATTTTTTAAAAATAAGTATTTTCAATGAACAAAAATCGATTTTCTCTCCCTCCCATTCCACCCCAAGCACAAAAAAAGAAAAAGACAAAACAAGACCCTTGTAATATATAAGCATAAGCAAATAAAACACATTTCTGAATAGACCATCTTAAAAAATATATGCCTTATTCTACACCTTTAGTCCATCAATTCTCTATAAGGAGGTAGAGTTCATTAGTTCTCTGGAAGTCTAGTTTGTCCTGCAATATTCTCAGAGAGCATATTTAGGGCATCAGAGAACATAGTCCAAGTTAAGGGAGAGTCCTGTGTTTGCCACAATGGGGTGAAGGTAGAACATATCATAATGTATGTATGCATGCATATATGTATGTACATATGTATGTATGTAGATAGATGTAGACATAGATATATAAATATGTGTAGTGAGAGTGAGAATTCAAAGGTGACATTGAGTTTGTAAATCTGGGTGACAAGAAGGATTATGGTACCTTAATATTAATAGGAAAATTTGGAAGAGGGGTAGATATGGGGGGAAAGATAGTGGAATGAGATCTTTGATAAAGATAACCCATCTATGCCTACATAGCCTGTGAAACACTCATCTATCCAAAGTGAAAAGTAGATGGGCTCTTCCTTACTTACCACCATGCCACTATTCCCATGCCTCTCTTCTCTCTAATCCATGCTTCACAAGGCTGCCAAAAAGATTTGCCTAAAGCAAAGATCTGAATGTGTGCCTCCTTTACTTAATAAATAACAAAAGTTTCCCAATGACTCTAGTATCAAGTATTATTTCATCATCTCATCCTTTTAAATATCTATTTCGCACAAGTTTTATAATATACATAATTATTAGTACAATCATTTCTGTATATCAGTTGTAAGTACACACATATTTTAAATGACTCCCCTTTGTATTTTATCCTACTCCTCCCAATTCTAGTTGCCTTCCCTTGCTCTGAGTCTCTGAGAACATCCAATGGATGATTACATATAATAGATTATGTTGATTTTTTTTTCTATTTAAAAAACAATTTGGGTTGGGAAGGACCATACTTAAGTATTGTAAATTTTTAAATGCCCCAGTCATTGAATGGAAAAGAACATATTGAAAATGAGTCCTTTTAATGCATTTTTATAAAATCTATAATTAAGGTGAAACATGTGGTCTTTGAGACCTGCCCTGAGGCTCCTCAGAAAAGAACCTGAAGACAACATGTTTAAGAGAATGACTATTCACTCTTAGGTGGAGAAGTGTTTGATTCCCAAATGGAGAACAAAAAAGTGTCCAGTTCTATTGACTCTTGGCTGTGTCTGTCAGTTCATCTCTGCTATTATTGGGGATCTAGAGACAGACCTACCTGGAAGTGCAAGTTTAGTGCTAGAGATCTGTTTAATCAGAAGAAAACCATGCATGAAGAAGTATAGGGACAAGCTCACAACCTTTTCATCAAAAAGGAATGAGTGAGGAAGGGAAATCTACCACATGACAATATTTACTGTCAAGGTTCCATTCAAATTAAAATTGATCATTCAATAAATAAATAGATAGTTATGAAGCATTTGTCATTTTTGGACATTGGGCTAAGTGCTGGGGGTACAAATACAGAAATGATGCAGTATCTTCCAAGAGCTAATGTTCAAATGGCCGGAGCAACATCTATAGGTATATGCCCAAATAGCAATAGATAGATAGATGGTAGAGAGAGAGATAGAGAGTTAGATAGATAGATAGGTGGATAGATAGATAGATAGATAATCTGTCTGTTTTTCACCCAAGAAGTAAACGACCTGCCTAAGCCCCAACTCCTGTACACGCAATTGAGGGCTTGATGAGCAGATTCCAGAGGACTGAGACACAGTAGACCAACCAGTCAGATTCATGGCAAGTAAGAACAAATAAATTTCATATGAATACAATAGGGGAAAATGTGCAGAAAGATATTAGATGAGAAGGAGACTGAGCAAAGCAGGCTGATATTCTCTCTCTCTTCATATATATATGTATACATATATGTACACATACATATATACATATATATACACATACATGCACATATACACATCTGTATATATATTTGCTCCCCCCCATTTGAATGTAAGTGCTTCAAGGGTACTGTATCACTTCTGTACTGCTAGAACTTAGCTCATATCTCTAATTATTCATATCTATAGAGGTATTTATATTATGCTAATTATATTAATTAGGTCATATCATATTATTCTTCGCCCTTTTAATATATATATATATCATAAGATGGATATCTTGTATCTATATCTAGATATGATATCCATCTACCTATATATATATATATATATATGGATGTTTATGTATGTACATGTATTGTACACCTACATATATACATAAACCTGCATGAAATTAATGCAAGTTAGAGGGGCAAGGAACTAGGACTGAAGGGAACCAGGAGAGGCTTCATGTAGAAAGATGTGGTAGAGGAAACTAAGGATTCCAGAGAGAGAGGAAGTAATAAGAAGGAGCATTTTAGGCACTGAAGACAGCCCATGTCAGAAGAATTTGTTTTTCAAGGTCAGTCGTAAGAGGTATGAAGACATGGATGTGTATGTGATGGGTGACAGAGTGTGTGCACGTGTGTGTGTGTGTGTGCGTGTGAAAAGAAGCCACTTTCTCAGGCCCCAGCAGGATAAGTAGTCATGTTAAGGTATGCTAAGAATGATTAGACTGAAGTGCTCTAGAAGGAAAGGTCCTGCCTAAACTCAACTCTTATTCCTTGTAATTGAGGACTGGAGAGGCCGATTACAAGGGACTGAGAAACAGTAGACTGACTAGTCAAATCCATAGCAAGTAAGCAGAAACTAATATAATATGAATGCAACAGGAAAAAATGGCAGAAAGATATAGACAGGAAGGAGGCTGAGATATTAGCATCACTGTCTATGTTATTTTTACTCTTCCCATTTATTACTGTAACCCCCTGGCTTTTGTTGTATGCTCCCCAACATTACTTCATTGAAATTGCCTTTTAAAGTTCCTAAGAAGTTGATATACTCTCATTCAGGAACATGGGAAGTATTAGCTGGAAACCCCTAGAGTAGTTGCCCAAAATAGACCTGGGATTTAAAGAACCCCAAGAGTCTAAGGGTAGTCCTGGCAACAGAAACCCAGTAGATGGCACTAGCTGACCAAGCCGAGTACTAGTTGATGCAATAGTGAAATGGTACCATAAGCCTGGGATGTTTAAGGGAACTGGCAAGTGACCCCAGAGCCCGTGACAATACAGTTAACATTGAACTCTCTAGGAACTGTTTAAGTAAGGAAGAGACCCTAAAGATCTCACAGAAGGCCACTAGTGCATCAGAGAACCTTCTTGTAGAATTAACACTATGGAGAGCCTCCATTAGGGACTACTCCTGATGACAGACAGCAGAATGAACACCACAAATAGGCTGCGATTTAATTCAATTCATTGATACAACTACCTATGAAGTGCCTATTTAACAGATACCTGTTAAATGTCAAGATGTACATACAATGGAGATATTTTGGGGAAAGGGAGGAGGGATTTTGATACCTGATTATCAAAACATGAGTTTTTCTTGCAATTCAAACATGAGGCTCCCCATCTGAAACTCTGCTAGTCTGTGTAGATGAAAGTCAGTTCTTTCCCACGTGAAGAGAAGAAACAGGGAAATAGATTATTCTGCAATGGGACTGACATGAAGAAACACTGAGACAGTATAGGGAAAAAAAACCAGAGAAAAGTATGGGACAGTGGTGAGAACATTGCCAGCATGAATCAGACATTTTCCAGGGCCCTGGCCTCATTTCTAGTTGAATCTCTACACTGAACTTAATGCACTACTTATGTCCTCTTGCTTCTTCTTTCATCTCTATTATGTCCACCCCCGAAAGTCTTTCTATTCGTTGCCAATTCAGTGAGTATTAACAAGCTTCATTATTAAGACATTGGCATCTTGCTCAAGCCTCTGTGTTCTTAAATAGAGAGCTAGGAAAAAAAGACAGTTTGGGGCAAAACTCAGTATGTGTTTGTAGTAGGAGCAGGCTGCCTACTGAGTGTGATCCAATGCAGACTGAGGTGCCAGGGATATGAAACCAGGGAGTTTTGCCGTTGATCAGAGGAAGCTCCAGGATGTCAGAATCCTGGAAGGTTTATGATGGGAGGAAGCAATGTATTAGGAGACAAAAAGCGAAGTAGAGGCCATTTGGAAAATTTGGAAAAGAGATCAAAGTTAGAGAGAAGGGACCATATAGAAGGAAGAATCCTAGGTTGCTCTGAGTAGAGTTTTACTGGAGCATCAGTTGTTATGGGCCATGGTGTATTGAGCAAGAGATACCAGCGCTATAGTTCACACTTAAGGGGTAAGACTCCAGGTGATCCATCCCATGGGGAAGGAAATTATAGACCCTACCTGAAGTGGAGGGGAATCTAGCCCCAGAGAGCTATATTAAATTTCCAGGCTATTGGGAGCAAGCTAAGAAAATATGAGGGAATGACTGACATTTAATTACTCCTGTATTCTCAAGTATCGAAGGATAGTTTCTCCATCCTTCCATAAATTTTCTGTCCTACTTAACCATCTTGAGAGGTATAGGAGATCACATTAATTTTCATATAGTCGAGAGAAGAACATAATACAACTACTTGATTTTCTCCCATTTTTTATGTTGTTTTTCTATCTTAAATTATTTTAGTATTAGACTGGTAACTTTTATATAGTCTGGTCATAAGTGGTAGCTCATTAGTGGGGGCTCAGATTAAAATAACCCCAATCAATATGGGGAAAATTAAGAAATAGCTCCAGGGACAGCATTCTCAGAGTCTTCAGCGGCCTGCGTAGGTATATCACATAGACATTTCTGAAGCCAGAAGATTTCACACCTTGAACTACACAAACGTGGGCTCCTCAGACAACAAATTGTGAATAGTTACATTATATTACATGTAGACTCACTATGTCAAATGTTAGCTATGCTGTGGGCTAAGTCATTGTCAACACATGCACTTCTCTTGTTTTACCTTGAATTTGTGTTGGCTCTTAATCACCTACGTTAGGTGAACATGTTTCCAGGGAAAAGGGCATG
Source organism: Pseudochirops corinnae (assembly GCA_028646515.1). NCBI lineage: Eukaryota > Metazoa > Chordata > Mammalia > Diprotodontia > Pseudocheiridae > Pseudochirops > Pseudochirops corinnae. The sequence goes on along the minus strand of CM053588.1, from coordinate 119,511,142 downwards.
CTGTTGCTAAGATGTGAAGTGTGTGTATTGCCTTTGGATTCAGTACATAAAAGTGAAGCTTGTCAGTGCAATGGATAGTAAGATCCTGAAGAAAGGGGCTATTTCATTTTGTATTTGCTTCCCAAGTACCTAGCATAGTGTATGTACCAAAATACATAGTTGAGCATTTAATGTTCAGGTCATTGTGAAATAATATTGAATTGAATGATTTTGTACATTACTTTTTTCTAAACTCTTAAGGTTTGATGGAGAAATTCATAACAAGAAATTCTTTTTTATTTAGAACCCTGAATTCTGGCCTTAAAAAAGTCATACTCCAGCCCAATGTAAATGAAATATTCAAAGCTAAAGAAACCTCTCAGACTGGCAATGTTCGCTTCCTGCCCTCTTCCCATTATTTCAGGCTATAGAAAAGAGTGAGAAACTGGCATTCTATCTTTTCTAATCCTGACTATCCTGAGTCCTCTTCTCTGACTCTCCCTCCTTTCATCTAATTGCTGGATATAATTTGCCAATTAGAAGTAGAGTCATTAGCAATATAGCATAGAAAACCCATAAAGAGGATATTATCCTGTTCTCCAAACACCAGTATTATGAGATTCTACTGTATGGGGATGGGAGAGGAGTTTGGGAGCCACGAATCTTAGTTAGATTTCTGATTAAAAACAAGAATGAAAACAACTCTTGTACTGGTTGGTATAATATTCAGTCCTCATTAAGCCGAGGAGCTTTATACTGACTTGCAATGGAGGCTGCTGCATGAAATGTACGAGAAAATTGGATGTATTTTGTCCTGATTTTTTGCCTGCCTTCATTTAAATAGCAGTTACACATCTGCAATGAGGGAGTAGGGCTGAATGCATTTTCCCACAAGTAAATGCTATCTATAACAACAGAATAGGAATGCAGTTTATTCAATTTCTGAACAATTTCCTTTAGAGACTTAAAAGTAGGCCTACGAAAGGGGTCAACTATCTGTTATTCTTCCCCCTCATCTTACTCTCGCTCTGTAACTCCTGTCTTAACTGCCTGTAATGAGATCCTTCCAGTATGTACTCTAACAGTGATGGAAATGTAAGAGTTTAAGTAATGGCTGCAGCCTGGTATTTTTTAAATTTTGGCCTGGGGTAAATCTTTGTAATCAGTGAAGCAAGCTCTGAGGTCAGCGGGTGTGTGTTAATTCTGACTAATGTAAACATTACCCTGCTGAGCACCCACCATCCAGGGATCAGCTTGGAAGTACATCTCAAGTTATGTCCTGCAGTTTGGTAATTAGAGGTAAGCTGTGTGTTCAGTTGAGCCTGTGGGCAGCATCAGATCCCTATATGTTTGGAGCTAAGCAAAGGCCAGTGTTGAGAAGGGAGGCCATGATTTTTATTTCTTCTTTTTTTTTTTTAACTTCCCCTGCTTAAATTTGTTTTATATTTTGAGGTTAGGAAAGGAGATGCTTTTAAAATCAGGACTCTTTGCTTTTATAAACAGGCAAAACCAAAACTTGGTGGACTTTCAAGTGATGTCCAATCTGGTGATTGTTTTAGAAGTTGTTGGGAGACTGAACTGAGGAATAACCTGTTACCTGGTGTAGAGTGGGAAACTAGGTGGTATGGTGGATAGAACAAGAGGCCTGGAGTCAGGAAGACCTGAGTTTGAATGTAGCCTCATATAGTTACTAGCTGTGTGATTCTAGGCAAGTCAACCCTGTTTGCCTCAGTTTCCTCATGTGTAAAATGAGCTGGAGAAGGAAATGGCAAACCACTCCAGTATCTTTGCCAAGAAAAAACCCAAATGGTGACATGAAGAGTCAGACACAATTGTAGACAACTGTTGTAGAGCAGGTTAGGGTGTCTGCTACTAATTTTTTTTTTTAATTAAAACTCAGTGAGGAACAAAAGCTTCCTAAGGTTGCATTGCCTGATGCTTCTGGAAACCTTATGGTATTAGTGTGTTGAATATTTTGGGAAATATAGTCCATTCATTAATAATTCTCTCAAATTGTCAGTTACCTTTACCAATGGTTATTATGCACTCAGTTGGAAATGGGTTGTCTGTGTATCTTGAAATAGCAGACTCCCTTAGAGAGATAATTTATTCTGCCCTGGGTAGCTAAGACATTGCAGGTGCTGTGGGAGGCTGTTCACAGCAATCAGGCAGCCACTAAAGTGAAATCTATCTTTTCTGTGGATTCTTCAAGTTTTCTCTTTGATGAAAGAAAACTGGGCATTGACAGAAATGACTTGGTGTCAATGGCTTCTTCCACCATGGTCAGAACTTGGCTCCTCTGGACAGCTTCCAACTAAACTCAGATTAATCACAATGACATATCTTAATCTCTGAGAACAGACAATGAAATATACTTTCCTCTACTCAACAGAAAGGTGAGGGACCATGGATGTAGAACACTTCAAATACTGTTGGATGTGACTGTGTTTTGATTAATTCTTTTTTCTTTGTTACAAGGGAATGTTCAATGGTGGGATGAGAGATATATTGGTAAATAACTGTGGTATAAAGAAAACAATGCACAATAAAACTTAACTTAAAATAAAGGAATAGAAAGTTTTTAAATTTACAAAAAGAGGGAAGAAGTAGGCCCAAGTCTTATTTTTGTATTATCAAAAGTCAAAATTGTGAAGTGCAGACTCTATCAGACACAGTTGGGTGATATTAAAAAGAAAGAGACAGAAACAAAAAGAGAGACAGAGATGCATAGAGACAGGATCAGGAGAGAGAGAAAGAGAGAAAGACAGAGAGAGACAGAGACAGAGAGACAGAAAAGACAAACACCTACTTTGACTAATCTAGCCAGAACCCAAAAAGCAGATAATTAATTGTAAATTTTCTCAGCAGTTAATCATTCTGTGGCTGCCCAGGAAAAGGAGAGGTGGAGGCAATTATCTGAATTATTCAGGCAAAAAAAAAGAAGTAAAGAAAAAGAAGCCTGCTGCTTCTGGTGGGATTTGCTCTTTCATTCAACAAAATTTATTGAGAAAGATTCTGTGCTAAGTGCTTTGCGGGATACACTGTTGAGTAAGACATAGTTCCAGCCTCCAAAGAGTTTATACTCAGACAGAGGAAATGGGCCATATGCTGTGTATAACTTAATCCAAGATAGAATATGCTTCGTGCCACAGCGTGGGGCCTAGAAGGTGGGGCTCAACTATCTCCATCAATGACAACAATCAAAGAATATACCAACTGCACATTTTACTCTTAGCTCTTGCTGCAGAGACATGTCAAGTGACTATATCTGTGAAAGGAATTCAATCAATATCTCTTGGGATGGTATTGAGCAAGGGGGGAAGTTGGGAAGACAGAGAAAATAAGAGAAAAAAGCATATGGGAAAAGCAAAGCTCTAAACAAATCTTTGGGCACTTCACATTTGCTATTAAAAGACAGAATCAATCCCAGTCTTCTTGTTAGATTCTTATCTTATATATGGCATCTCCAAAATCTTAGTGTGTATTAAGGTTTTTAAGCATAAAATGGAATACTTAAAAGTGAGCTTTAAGTTTTGGGATAGTCTATATTTCTCTTTGATTCAGCTCTCTTGGGTCTCTTTCTCCCTCAACCTAAAACATATAGGAACTCCAAAGATATCTCTTGACTGCTATTCAGTTCTGTTGTTTTCCCAGGAGCTTTGTTTCATATGCTTATAGATATCTTTAATTTCTACCTCTGAAAATTGCTTGTTCATATCCTTTGCCCATTTATCAATTGGGGAATGACTTGTATTCTTATAGATTTTACTCAATTCCTTGTATATTTTAGAAATGAGGCCTTTATCAGAGACACTGATTGTAAAATTTCTTTCCCAATTTGTCACTTCCTTCTTAATCTTGGTTACATTGGCTTTGTTTGTACAGAAACTTTTCAATTTAATGTAATCAATATTATCCATTTTGCATTTTATAATGCTCTCCAACTCTTCTTTGGTCATAAAGTCTTCCCT
>CM053588.1:119491513-119506692 GCA_028646515.1 Pseudochirops corinnae | reverse complement strand
TCCTTTGATTGCTCATGTTGCCACTTAATTATTTGACTTCTGAGCTCTTTACAACAGTAGAACTCTGCTTCCAGAGGGGAGGGCTTTGTCCCAAATTGTTGGGGATTTTGCAGCCACAGGAGCTATTAGGCGGGTGCTATCTCTACAGCCTCCACCAGCTCTGGCTCACTTGTCACACACTTCAGGGCCACCACCCAAGACTCAAATCCAGATCTAGGCAGCTTAAAGCAAGAGTGATTACCCTCTGAATGTTTGCTTGGCCCCCTACAATCTGTAGGCCAGGAGCTCTGAAGCAGCCACATGGAGGCAGCTATGGGGCTGCTGCATCTCTGCTACTTCTAGTTCCAGTGGCAGAGGCTGGACTGGCTCCTCCATCCCCCACCCCCAGGTAAAACAGAGTTCTACACTGACCTGTCCTTTTTTCTTTGGCATTTATGGGTTAGTATTTCTGGAAACCACCACTGCTGCTGGTGATCCACTCTCCCTAAGTTTGCTGAAGCAGCTTGTCAGGGCCGCCCTGAGGCTAAAAGCATAGGCTCACATGGGGCTGGGCTCAGCTCCCAGTGTGCTGTGATGAACCCTTCCTGTCCGCTTGCTGGGCTGCCTTCAGGGACAGATTTATTTTTCTCTGTAACTTTGTGGCTTCTGTAGCTCTAAAATTTGTTTAGAGTCATATTTTATAGGCATTTGAGATGGTTATGGGGGAAGCCACAGAGTTTTCCTGCTTCTATCCTGCCATCTTTGCTCCACACCGCCCCCCCCCCCCCAGAGTTCTTAGTTCTTTCACAGTTGTTTGTCTCTATATTATTGTTGTCATTTTATAAATTGTTCTCTTAGTTCTGCTCACTTCATTTTTTCAGTTCACACAATTTTCCCTGGCTTCTCTGAAACCATTACCTTCATTATATCTTCCAGTACAATAGGATTTCATCACACTCATGTATCACAATTTGTTCAGCCATTCCCTTCAAGTCTCCCATGTAACATGGATCTTAGTTCAACTCATACAAAGGTAGAACCTCTCCCAAGTTTCTCCCACACTACTTGCTTAAGTTTGCTCCCTTATTATACCTCAGTCTCTGACTCCTTATATTTTAAGCCTGTTGCCCCTCTCCTCATGCCTCTACTTTCCTCTTTCAAAGTCAAATTCCATTCAATAAGCCCATCAACATGGAAGCGTTTCAGCTTCAGGCCCAGTACTCTGTTCACTGTGCCATCTTCTAGTCCCTGCCTTATCCACCTTAAGATTTCTCCATTTAAGTCATATGGCCCAAGGCTCTCCCTTTAGAACCTTCCTTTGAACACAACACATAAAAGAGATTATTGCTTTCAGCATTGACAGTTTCATATAATTCTTCTCTAAAGCCCCTTCTAATCCCAGCTGTGTTTCAACAAGGTTAGTACAAGGGTAGCAGGGATTTATTGATTTTACCTCATGGCATATTGGCAGTCCTGCAGGGGACCACTCCATAGAACATACTAAGTTTCTCTGAAAACTTCAAGGACACTTGTGACTCATCACTAAATAACTTGCTCTTTGAGATAATAAATTAATCTCTTATTAGTCACTGAACAAGAAAAGTTGGTGGCTAACTTGAATTTTAAAGGCAATGGGCCTTCTCTCTCTCTCTCTCTCTCTCTCTCTTCCACTCTCTCTCTCTTCCTCCCCCCTCGCCCCGAATTTAACAGAATTAATTGATTCTTTTCATGAAGGCATAGACAAAAGACAATTCTTGCCTTACACAGATTGGTAGCTATGAAAACATGGCAGCTAAAAGGCAAATCAGCTTAGCCAAGACTGAAACTTGATTTTTCAAAGATGTAGCCATCTCTTTGTTTCCCTCTTTAGTTCAGATAATTAAACATTAATCCTAAAATGAATGTTTCTAGACTTGGAGAAACCTTGAGGGTTTGAGAGCTTTTGAACTCCTAAGTGTTCAGTTGGTGCTAGCTGTACTTTGAAAGGATCCCCCTAGAAAGAACTCAAAGGCTTCTTAAAGAAGGTGATTACTGGCAGAATAGTGAGGATAATACCTAACTTTGCTTACCACAAGACATGATGATAGAGAGATTTATTTAGACCGTGCAGCACCAAGGTGAAGGTAAAAACTTGCATCTGCGCAGGCCCAAAAATATTTCTGTTGATGGTTTAAGTATCGGCCTCCTAGGAAAGAACAGTATTTATAAGTTATTATTACTACTTGTTTAAATTATTACTACTTTGTTTATATGTTCTTGTGGGTCTTTTGTGCTAAACATTTCTTTTGTGCAGAGGATATAAATTTCTGTCCTATACTTGGTATACAGTGCACATTGCATACTTTTCTCTCCTTTTTTGTGGGAGAAACTAAACATGAACTCTTTATTAATTTTCCCTAGGGTTCCAAGATGAAAGTTTAATGAGACAGAAAGTGTGAAAAAAAGGATTCTGAAACCTCTTTTTGGGGACCAGTCTTCCCCAAGACTGAAACTGGTTGGAGTGTATGTGTCTAAAAACTGAAAAGAGACCCCTTAATGGAGAGGGAAAGGGTGAATTCCACAAATCTCCTAGATATGACATTAGGTCTGATTGTTATACAAGAAAAGAAGAAGAAATTGCAATATGAAATAAAGGGTGACATAGCATTTAGTGAGAAACACAGGCGAACTTTCTACAGGATGCTGTTCAACAATCTAAATATGAGATGGAATAGTAATTGATGGTGTTCAGTGGTATTTGTAGGTGCATAGTGCTATCCATACAAATTATGTAGAATCAATAATCCAATATAGAAAAAGCAAATCCTATCTTTCATTACTCTTCATTGTAAACTAGCCCTTCTCCAAGTACTAATTGGGAATAGCCTGAATTTCCTAGTTAGTTTCATATCTAAGAGGACTATATATATATTTTGTTTACTCTGAGGATAGTTCAAGAAGGTTACAATTAGTAATAATGAAAATATCACTAATATGGGAGTTCTTCAAGGATAGAATTATCTACTATTATCAATTTTATGGTTCCTTTTATTGGAGAGTTTTCTGTGTAGTCAACACAGAAGGCATCAAAACAGCACATTAATTAAACATTTACCTTAACGAGTTGTGCTAAATATTGTAAGTGTGCAGGCCTTCTTGGATTTTTAAAGGGAAACTTCTTTGCTTATCTGTGATAATTGGTTAAAACTTGGAAAAAACTGTTAGGATGAGAAAAGAAAAGTCAGTGTAGACATAGTTGATTACTTTGTCAGTCATTCCATCTGTAAAATATCTCTACTTAGTGTTCTATCACCACAAAGGTAAGGGCTGCTACCAGGGAACATAAGAGGAGGTGTTACTAAAAAGAGAAGTAGCTTCATTTTAGGTATCTCAGAAAGTGACTTCAGCAACCAGAACTAGGGTGAGAGAAGGTTACCCCTAGCACTTTCTGCTTACAGTCCTTACATTTGTGAAAGCAGTAACTTCAGAGTCTGCTATCAAACCCCAGGATTTGGTTGAGTGGAATTGCCTCTGCAAACCCCCAGGATTGCCCTGACTCCTACTGGGCCCTGGGTCACTACAGGGGCTAGGACTGAAAGAGAAAGGCAATTTACCAAACACTTCCCATCATTCATTTTGTAATTATATAACCTTAATGTCTTATTATCACAAAACTCAGGAGGATGGGAGGACACTACTGGGCAGGAAAAAAGAGTCACTGTATCAGTCCCACCACCACAGACCAACACCAACTGCTCACAGTCCCTCTAGTCTCCTAGATTTGTGGTCCTCCTATCTTTCATTATTTTGAGCCCTTCTAATATCCACATCAGCGTCAGCTACTTACAGGGATTGTAATGGATACAGACAGAAGAGGGAGGTTGCTGCCCTGAGCTAAAAAGTTTTATGGGACTTTCCTGACCCCCATTATCACCAACCATTTAGTGCCTTACTTCAATCAATTTCAAGCAGGATTTCCTGTTTGATATGACTATCATATTCCCACCCTATGCTCCCATATCCTCTTCTATTCAGTGTCACACCATCACCCCTAACTCTTCTAATTCCATGATTTTAAAGTCTGAAATTCTAGTCTTTGACCACAATCTCTTGCCCTTTCATCTTTACCTATGCCTCATTCCTCCTAAACGTGTTCAAGTTCATCATGATCACCATTTGATTTTTCTTAATCTAGACATTTTTTTCTACACTCATAATGTATTAACTATAGGGTTGAGACTATGAGTGAAGGAAAAAAGTCCACACCCATAGTCTCAACCCTATAGTTAATTAGTTCAATTAAGAAAAGCTGATGCTTATATAGCACATTAGATTTTTCAAAGTACTTTGTATAAGTTATCATCTTTGACCCTCACAATAATGCTGTGAGGTAGGTATGCTTATCTCCATCTCATAGATGAGCATAAACAGTTTGCCAAGAGGCTGCTTTACAGAGCAGACTCCATGGAGGGTGGGGTAGAGGCAACAAAGAAAGAGGGGAACTAGAAACAAATAAAGGAATGAATGAATAACTGAATTCAGAGGTTGAGTACAGAAAGTACATTGGAATCCCTTATTATGATTGTTGGTAATATTACTATAAATTAATATTAATATTAAGAGTAATCTTCATCACCTAAAGTATTTCTCCAATGCCTCCAATGGCATGAATTTGACCCTGGATTCTCAAAGACTATGCCATGGCTACATGAGCTCTATCAGGGCCTACCAAGCTGGAAAGTCTTCATGTGTGCCCCAGGGACCTCTGCATCCTATAAGATGGCATCAGCTCTAGTACTCACAATTAATCAGTACCCTTTTTTTCTGGAGCCCTCCTGATTGGAGAGTAGTTAGCTCCCCTCAGAACCTCCATTTAACCTCCTTGCAATCAGGGACTATATTTATTTTTCATATTTGTATCCCTAGAACTTAGCACCTGGTACATAGTATGTGGTTGATAAATTACTGATGATAGGCTATCATCCTCATATCTGCCCAGCTACAGGAAGAGATGGGTTGGTCATCACTGAAAGGTGGGTCAATAGGTTATTTGGGGTAGCCTAACTCTAAGTCATTAGACTATCTACTGAAATGTGCAGGATGAGCACCACAATACAGTGATAGAGTGTTCCACATTGATTAAATTATAGCCCATGTGACTTAAGTCAGCTTAGGGAAAATACTTGAAAACTCTCCTCTATCAGGGGGTGTAAGACAGATAAACAGTAGCACACAAGAAGACTGCTAGCACAGGCTCACTCTTGATCTGGTCATATGGGGAGACAACTTCAAAGGGGTTAATAATCTTACTTTATTCTAGTTTAGTGTTCTCAAAAGGGTTATTGATAATAGGAGCACCAATTTCTATAGCATTCCCTAATCATCCTTCTTGCAGGGGCTGGTGGGAAGAGGGGGAAACTACCCCTACATCTTGATGGGTTCAATTGACACAGGTATAGCTTGTACACTCTCCTAAATTGCCTCAAACCTCAGTGGGGGCCAGTTGAGGCAAACACAGATTCCCCCCAAACCTTGATGGGGGCCAATCAAGGCACACATAGCATTCTAGCTTGTGCATTTAACCCTAAGGATTCCCCACTCCTTAACCAGTACCCACCTACTTTATAGGGCAACAGACAGACAAAGAAGGCCTCTTGCTAGCAATAGTCTTAAATTTTACAAGTATCTCACTGTGTATTTGCAATAGATGTTTATAATTTAAGCACAAGTGTTTATATTATTTATCATCCTATAATGCTACGCAAGCATAAGAACTCATATCTAATATTTGGAAACAAGAAATTGTTATGGCTATGGATTGTGAGAAACAGAACTCTAAGAAATAATAACAAAAATCCACTTCACAAACACTAAAATCCACCTTGCTTACAAGGGACCATAAGATGCTCTGCTTTTCTGCACCCAGGTTGATGTTACTCAACTATAGAAACAAGTTTGACTTAAGTGACCCTAAGGAGACCCTTGTAAGTGCCTTCTTTTTCTCTTACTTGAGCAACTCCAAAATACTCCTATTTGGGTACTCTGGAAAGACTAGGCCTTAACAAGCATGATGATACTATCTATACCATTCATGTTCCTATTATAGAGGTATAATAATACTCATGCTAACTCCTGGATCATTTTAAGCAGATTCTTAAAAGCTCTCAATGATCAGTTTGCAACATAAAGCTTTAATCAATCTTATTTGCCAATCGATAAAAGTAGTCTTTATTTCATGACATGGGAAAACAGATTTAGATCTTGGAAGGGAATGCAAAGGTCATCTAGTTCAACCCCCTCATTTGACAGATGTGGAAATGGAGATGCAGGGAAGTTGATTTGGCCAAAATCACAAAAGTGGTAAGTAAAAGATTTGGGATCTGAACTCAGTACCTCTGATTCCAGAGCCAGTACTCTTTCCATTGTGCCATGTCTTTGAACCATTTGAAGCAGAGTCAAGATCAGCATCATCAAACTAAACAGCTTACAGAGAAACTATATTAGCTAGTTGTCCCAAAAGGTATATTGGAATTTGATTTATTCTCAGTCTGCAATGCACTATTTTATTTTTAATACTTTGGTTTCCTTGGAACATTGACTTCCTTTTTACCCCTCTTAAAATACATTCTAGTCTTTCAAAGTAACCTTAAGAGCAGGCTGATTGTGTTCACCTTTACTTAACACACAAGTTTGCCTTTCAAAATGAACAGCACATTTTTAGATCAGATCTCTCAATGTGGTAGATATGGTGCCTTTCCCAGTCACCCTTACATAGTTGCAGCATCCTCTTACAGAATCCAAAAACTCAGAGGCTCCTGCAAGCACAGAGACAAATTGAATTTCTGCTGAAGTCAAACAAGACAGCACATTTTTCTGTCCCTCATTGATGAATGGATTACACCTTCTGGAGAAATGGTTCTATTTATTCATTATCACAATTCTGCCCTACTCAGGTTATATTTATTAACTGGAAATAAAAAGTAATTTGGACACAGATTCATTATAAATAGATCAATGCTCCCCTCTGCTCTTTGCTGCAATCACTTCCAGCTGGATTACCATGTGTTTACCTAGCTTGCCTCCTAGGACCTTCAGTGGGCATATACAGTAGATCGATTTTTCTTAATACAATTAAAAGTAATCCCATAATTGATCCTAATTAAGGACTATTTAAAACAATTACTATAGAGTCATAGAAATGTGGTAGAAACAGTTTTGCTCATTTATTTAGTCTACCCCCTGCTGGTGCTGGTCTTTGTTACCTGCAAGGTTCTTTTCTAGTAATTTGTCCAGTCTTGTTTTATTTTTTTAACCTTTTAAGGATTAGGATTTCTGTTTCTTTCCTCAGAGGTTCCAGAATCTGATAGATTTCATCATACCCTAAAGTTATCTTCAATCTTTATATTTATCTCTATGTCCTTCTAAATGTAAATATGAGCTAAAGTGAGATACAAGGTACCTAAGCTTATAGGCTTCTCAAAAGAATCAAATTATTTCTATCATCTCCACCTTCAATCCACCCCTTTAAGCCTTGGGTTCCATCACTGGGACAACAGATTCTGATAGGTTTTCCCAGAACCAGAATTCCACACCATCTCCTGTCCATCTTCATCTTATGTTGCTTCCCTTTTCCACTTCATATTTAATGTTGTCTTCCCCCCAAAGGAATAAACTGTTTTGCTTGTTTGCACTTATATCCCTAGCATTTAGCGTAGTACCTGCCATGTAGAAATTTTTTTAATGAATAGTCTACCTATTTATCAATCTATCTATAATGTAAAAAAAAAAAACCTTAGGACACTTGTCATTACTATATCCTTGTACATTCTGTGGGTGGAGGAAGAGAGAAACTAATCTCTATCATCCTAAATTTGGCTTGTAAGCATGAAGGTAGATACAGTCTCTTTTTTTAATGTACAGTGCATGGAACATTATTATAAATAAATATTCAGCAAATGTTTATTGATGAATTGATACAAAGAGAGTAAACAGGTAAGCCCCTACGATCATGGGACTCTGGACTCTGGTTCAGTATTAAACGATTTTGCACTTTGAGATGATGAAGCAATATTCTTATTGGCCATTGATCCAGGAAAAGTGATTCACAGAGTAGATTCTCATCTTCTTCCTTTCTCCAGAATGTGTGTCATGGACCACTTTCCCTGGAAATTCTGAGGGAGTAAGGATTCCTCTTCCCACTGTCACTTAGATGCTTAAAAATAGCAACTAAAACACAAGTGGCCTACAGCCTTGGGCTACTTCTTATTCTTTTGGCTTCTTTCCCAAGGACAGGGGACCAAATGGCAATGCTGATATGGAAGTTTGAGAGGTCAAAAGCTGCTCAGAGGACATTCCTGAAACCATACCTTTCTCAGAGAGAAGTTTGGACATTGAAAAGCCAAGTCAAAGATTAAATGCCTATTGAGCCACCCTACATATAAACATCATGTTTTTTAATGTTTAAAGCATCAACCTTTTTGAAGAAGATAATAGGAGGTATGGGTTATTATGTCACATTTTAGGTATTTGCCAATGAGTTATTTTTGTTTTAAGCCTTTCTTTTGTTAAAATAAATACTTGTCCTACACTGTGTACCTTTCTACTGTCTTTGAGGAGATCCTAAATATGAGCCAAATGTAAGTTTTAAGTAATTTTCCCCACAGGCGCTGGGGTGGGAGTGGAATGGGTGCTAAAAACAAGAGACAATGAGGGGAAAAAAACAACTCCTCAGGATGGAATATGATCTTGTTCATGAGCCCAGAGATAGTGACCCCTTAGAAGAAAAAGGTGACCACTCTGGCCCCACTGGTCCCAGAACTGACCTGTTGCTATGTTTATTTTTAAGATCTCCTTGTGCCTAACCTAGTACTCTACCCACAATAGATGTTTATTAAATGTTTACTGAATGAATGAAAAATTAATGAATAAACATGGATCATAACATTTAACCTACTCATTTTGCACCTCTTCACCTTCTCTGGATTTACTTATTTTGAATTTATTTGACTTCTCCACTATGTCACACCCCCATTCTGAGTACATTTCCCTATCCACATCCTCTCACCCCAGCTTTTTAGCTTTATCCTGTGTGTTGTCTTCCCCTATTTAAGTAGCTGAGGGCAAGTACTATATACATACATACATATATTTGTGTGTGCATGTATGTATATATGTATGTATACATAGCACTTGCCTGGCAAGAATGCACAATTATCTCATTATAAAATTGTTTAGACAATTATATTGTGAGACATGGTAGATAGGAATGCTTAACCAATCCTTAAAAGATAATATTTAGAAACATTTGATGCCCGCCAAAATGAACAGATTTAGGAGGGAGTAAACAATGCACTTGACATATTCAAACAGAGAAGGGATTAGGGGTAGAAGGGAACAAGAATTTATTAACACTTATTATGTGCCAGACACTGTGCTAAACACTTTTGTAATATCATCTCGGTTGCACAGAGAGTAGATGACCACCAATTAACTAGTGATGTTGTAGAGACATCTACATTATCTTCATTGGAGTAAGAGGCTGGATTTGGTGCCATTAAACCCCATTCAAATCTGGATTTCCATAAAGTTTTTCTAGCAGTTGGAGTTTATAAGTTGTTGAATCATTTTGTAGTCATGTCTGATAATTCATAACGCTATTTGGGGTTTTCTTGGCAAAGACATTGGAGTGGTTTGTCATTTCCTTCTCCAGTTCTTTTTTACAGATGAGAAAACTGAGGCAAACAGGGTGTTCAGGTTCACACAGCTAGTAAGTGTCTGAGGACAGGTTTGAACTCACAAAGATGAGTCTTCCTGACTCCAGGCCCAACACTCTATCCACTGTGCCACCTAGCTGCCCCCAGAATTTATGAAAGAGTTACCTAAATACAGTTGCCTACCAATCCTAACATGTTACAATAATTAATAGCTCTCTCTCTCTCTCTCTGTCTCTCTCTCTCTCTCTCTCTCTCGCTCTCTCTCTCGCTCTCGCTTTCGCTCTCTCTCCCAACAGTTGAATTGATCTACCCTTAGCTAGCCTTTGGAAGAAAGACAAACTTTTTAGATAGAGAGGAAGTGCAGCTTATGTAACTTGTGTCAGCCTAAAATTAGCTGCTGAGAATATAGCCACTATTTGACAGAAAGTTTGTTAAATTACTCCTTTGTTCATGGCAAGGGGTAGTTACCATTAGACATCAATGAAAACTTTCCTGGCTCTTTCTTTTCTAAAGGAAAGCAAGGATTCTTAGGTGACAGTGGTTTCTTTCTTCCTACTCAGAATCGCCAAGAAAATTTGGTTTTCTCAGAAAAAGAAACTGAAAAACTCATTTCCCATTTCTTTCTCTTGTCTCTTTAGTGAATTGGCACAACGGATAGATGAAAAGGATTGGAATTAATTGAACTCATTTTTTTTGATCTGTGGCTTGTGGAAAATAGCTCCATCACAAGTATATTAAAAACAACATTGAGAGACATCTGGTATTTGCTAATCTCAAAATTCTATGGGTAAAACAGCAGTCTTGTCCTTCAGAACATTTGTCTTCTGCATTTGGGTATGGATCTTTGATATTATTGATATGGGAACACTTTATGTGAAAATCCCCTCCACCAACTTAGATTGATCTGTAACTTTGTGTTCATAAAATCATAGATTTTGGAATGGAAGATTCAGACCTCTCTCAATTTAGAAAGGAGAAATAAACCCAGAAAAGTTCAATGAATTCCTGAAAGACACACGTGTAGATAGTAAGGGGCAAAAATGGGATTCAAATCCAGTTCCTTTGACTCCAAATCCAGCACTCATTCATTACACTATGTTACCTCTTGCTTGGAGCACTGGGATGTTAAATGATTTGTCTTTGATCACACTATTGATTTCAGTCAGAAGTAGGACTTCATATCATGTCTTTTTCATGCCAAAGCCATCTCTCATTCCTTTACTAAAAAAAAAAACAAAACACTCACCAACAACTAATGATTATCTCTTGTTTTTACGTCACCATTATTTTCTAAAATATCCCCATCCTTTACACCAACACTACTTCCCTGAGGTATCCCTTACAACAATAAATATAACAATAAAAAGGAAGGAAAAAACAATTCAGCAAAATGTCAACTAAGCCTGGTGTAAAAAGCAGTCCCCCTGCCTCTAAAAAGAAGGAAGAAAAATGCATTGTCTTATCCCTTCTTTGGGGCCGTGCTTAGTTGTTACTACAATTCTTTTTCTGAATGCTAGATAAATGAAGATACAAAGAAAGGTGGCCAATGGGAAGAAATGCCTGAAAATGTAAAATCTCCTCAGTTCCCTCATCTATACTAGATGGATTATTAATATCATCCGAAATCAAGATCTCATCTGGTGTCCAGAACCGGAGAAGAGAGACCTCCTAAAGCTTTTCTCAACAAAGTAATTGTGTAGCTAAACACTTCCTACCCTGTTGAGAACAGTTAAAAATAACCCAGAGATGTTCATTATTCCATCCTCCAGTACTTCTAACATGCCCATGCAGTGAAATTATCTTTCATTTCACATTTTTTTTTTTACCACATATGGATAATGTGTGTATAGCTGAATATACATATGCATCTTTTATACATAAAATATACACACACACACACTTTTATGCAGCTTACCTATCTTAGATAAATTAAAAGGACCATTAATTTTTTGGGAGTTTTTGAAGGCAACAAAGATTAAGTGACTTGCCCAAAGTCACACAGCTAGTAAGTGTCTGAACTCAGATTTTAACTCAGGTCCTCCTGCCTCCAGGGCTGGTGCTCTATTAGTGCATTACCTAGCACTAATTATACCACATAGCACCAGGAGCATTAATTGTGCCCAATACTGGCTAGCTGACATAATGAATATATTGATGGATTTGGAGTCAGGATGACATGAATTTGAATCTTGCCTCAGATACTTACTAGCTATGTGACCCTTAGCAAGTCACTTAATGTGCCTAAATTTTCTTAGGGAGTTTGAACTTCTTAGCCTCTAAGCTTACTTCCAGCCATGAATATGTGGTTGGTGTTGGCTTTATTCTCTAACCAGCATTATTTCAAGGATAATCTAGGTGTGAGTGTGTGTATGTGTGTGTATGTGTGTGTGTGTGTGTGTGTGTGTGTGTGTGAAAAGCAGGCCTTATAATTGAATACTCAATTCAAATAAATTAGGTTAAGGAAGAACTTGAAACAGTAAGGTCACAGAGCTAAGAACAATCAAATGCAATGGCTCCATGGTGACTGGGGACAAGGAAGAGGAGAAAAGGAGTAAATGAGACCCATGAAGAAACTTCAGACTTATATTTTGTCCTTTAGTTCCCTTCTCTTCCCCAAAGTCTTTTTTTCCTAATCAGATTTTTTTCAATAAATCTGACCAATCTAAGCTCTCTTTAATTTCTCCCCAAGTCTATTATTATAGACCCTAACAAGCAGGCCAATTGCTCAGACAGCAGCAAGCAAAAAAGGAGGAAGAAGGAGAATCCCAGTCTCAGTCATACGCTACTGCCTAACTGACTTCTGCTTCCATATTTGTGATGTTCAGAATTTTCTTTCCAAAAACCCAGATTGTGTTCTGGGATTGAGATGGAGGTTTGATTTAACTTATCCTTGGCTTTATGCAATCTTGCTTCCTGTATGAGAACTTCCTGTAGGAGAACTTTCTGTATGAGAACCTGTATAAGAACAACTTATAGGTTTAATTATTGGACTGCACCAGAACCAGCATCTTCCAAAGAACCAAACGTGAATAACCACCTCATAATTTTGTGGGAAAGGAAGAGCTGTATCTTTACCTGGGATCAGAATCCAACTGGGCATAGGAGCACCTGAGAAACCCCAAACTCTGCCTTAGGCCAGTAGAGTGCAAGGGAGAAAGTCTGACAATAAAAAAAAGATCATTCTGGAAAGCTGGGATGGCATCCAACACCCATGATGAGTAGATTCAAATTGACTTCCTCTGATATACAAACCACTGAGCCAGAGCAAGTGTCTCGAGTAACGCAGTTATACCATAGCCCTGTTATTAATGGATTGCAGTTTTTGTCTTACAACACCCATAATGCAGGGTTTGGATCTGAGAAGGTACTAGTCACTGGATAGTTGCAGTCCTAGCTAGCCTATTCAAGGTAATTTTTAGATGGCATATGACATAATTCTCCTACTATTTTGGAACCTGATAAGAATATTATATATGGAAATTTCATCCCAATTACACTAACAATGTAACAAAGGCAGAGGCAGCAAGGTATAGTGGTGTAATGGCAAGCAAAGGAACATTTAGCTCCTTGTTTCAGTTATGCAAGTATTTAGCACCTTGTTTCTCATCAAGTGTCTTTGAACCTTACCCATGATTATTTCAAGTCTTTGTTAGAAACACAACCTGTGAAGCCCACAGTGGGAGGGACTTGCCAAAGACCAGAACAGGAGTGACGTAAGAGTTGAGCAGAACAGGGCTGATGGTATGTAAAAGCTTGAGCACAGATGGGACAGAACAGAACTGAGAAGGAGAACAGTTGTGGTGTCCAGCACTCTTTTTGTCTCTTCTGTTTGTGTTGATTTGTGTTTGTGTTACTTTGCCAGACAGAAGTATTCTGTCTGTTGATTGTGTTATTTTGTCATATAGAAGGATTCTATCTGTTGAATTATGTTACTTTGTCACACAAAAACATCCTGTCTTTTGACTTGTGTTGATTTCACAGGCAGAAAGTGAATTGATGATGGTGCTGGCAATGTGTGTGAATGTTGTTGTGGTTCTGTTAAGTTTTGTCTTCCCAGAAACAGAAACTGTGAAGGGTTTGAGGTGGCCTAGTCACCCGAAGCTTCTATGTGGAATGGGAAATGGACAAAAAACTGAGAGCTGCTTACCTGTGAATCCAGGTGATGGTCGGGTGAATTCAGGCAAGGGAGCATGGAAGAGGAACTATGGAATCTGGGAGGCAGCCTCCAGTTAAGATGAAAGGACTTTTCCTTGGGTACTTAGTGCTGACTGACAAGATCATGATTTACTGTGACCTAGGGGTTGGAGACTTTTATACTTTGTATCCTGAATGATATGTTTTGTTTAAAACTTTAGTAGTAAGTTGTTAGGTTATATCATTGTGAATGCTGAAATTTGTTTTCTGTGAATGTTTTGCTTTAGTTTATTGCCAAATAAATAGAGAGTTTGCTATACTATGTGATCAGAACCTTAAAGCTATTCACAGTAGCAGTCCTCCGGAAAGCTGCTTGTGCTTGGTTTTACAAGTGGGTAAATAGAGAGCTGGCCATGGAACCTCTAGTACATACTGGCTATGTGACTTTGGAAAAGTTACTTAACCTCTCACTGATCTAAATCTAGACCATTACATTGGAACTTCTTCAAGGGGAGAAGACTTTCTTTTGCCTTTCTTTGTATCCCCAGTGCTTAGCATAATGCCTTCCTGGCACATGGTAGGTGCTTTGATAATTGTTTCTTGCCTAATAGTTTGACTGCAGAGAAGATGTTGATCAACATTGGTAAAGGGAGTTTCCTTACTTGAAATTCCTTGTACCATTGAAATCAGAGATCTAGTTCTTATTCCTACATGAACAAGAACAACATATATTTCTAAGAGTGCCCTAAGATATACAAAGAATTTCCTTCACAACTCTATGAAATAGGCAGTGCAAGTACTTTAATACTATTTTATAGATGAGGAAGGTGAGGCCCAGAAAATGCTTGTGACTTATATAGGGATCACATAACTAGTAGTTTTCAGAGATGAGATTTGAAACCAGATTTCCTAACAAGTCTTGGGTTCTTTTCATTGTACCATGCTCCTATCTCCTGGTCTTAAAGACTATACCTTCATTCCAGTCAGCTGCACATGAGTAAACACATGGAAGGCATGAATGCTGCCAGGAGCTAGCAGTCCATAGTAGGAACAACATGTACTTGACCAAGTTTATCTAGGGGGTCAAGATATCTGGATGGTGTCATTCCCTATTGGTCTCTCAAACATTCCTCTAAATTTGAATGAGGCCCACAAGACCCCTTAGGGAACAAATTTTTTCCAGACTTATGCTCAGGAAGAAGATGGAAAGGCTATCTGGGCCTCCAAGGACAAAGGCATAGCTTTATTTAGCAGAGAGTTAGCTAATAAATCTCTAAGTGCCAGCTCAACAGGCAATGGGAATCTTGTTTTCCTGTTTTGATGTAGAAGTAAAAGGGAATGGTAACTATTCTCTGCTTCAAAGCAAGGCATCCT
>CM053588.1:119481063-119491413 GCA_028646515.1 Pseudochirops corinnae | reverse complement strand
AATTCCTGTCCCCTCCTTCCCTTTTATTAATTACAAAGTTTCAGTTGTCTGATGTGATGGAAGGACTACTTGGGTGGTAGTTTTACCATTACCGCAATAAGAAAACCAGAGCAGCTGAACTGTGGGAGTAGAAATACAGCTATTGTAGTTAGTGGCTTGGTGAGATATACCAGCCTTTCTCTCACACCTGAAGAGCCTGCATGTAGCACAGGAAATCTGAGAGAAATAGAATTTCTTAGGTGATGTTTATTAAATCTGGCCCTTTACATTACTCTTGCAGAACTGATTACCTTAGACAAAAGGGGAAAAAGAAATAATAATCCAGTTAATAACTTTCTCATTAAAGAATTGTATGAGGTTGTCCTGGGTAACTTTCCCTACATCTCTATTTGCATTCTGGAGCTGCATGTCCCCAGTGAAGCTTTGTATGCTATTTCATGCTGCAATCCATGCAAGATTTTAGGGAATAGAAGTCAACACAGAGCTTGGGACTGAGAGACTTGAGGGCTTGGCATATAAAGATCAATTGAAGGAACCAATCATATATAGCCTAAAGAAGAGAATACTTAAGGGGAATATACTAGCTATTTTCAAGTATTGGACAGAAGAGGGAATGGTCTTGTTCTTATTCTTCTTGAGCCTACAGGGCATAGCAGGTTGCAATGGATAGACATTGAAAACCTGTTGAAAAAGAGGGAAATGGGTTTGGTATGAGTTCAGTCTCTAAAGTTATTTACCCAAACCATACTCATATGAGCACTGACAGACTGGGTCTCCAGAAGACAGCTGACTAGTTCTCCCTTTCAGTTTCTAAGGGAACTTGAGTGGCTCTAACTGCCTTTCTAATGCTATATAGCTCACAAGGCTCCATAGGTATGTTTACACCGTTGATTGTCAGTTGATATTGATTAGCCAAATTTAATTAGTTTTTAGAAAGTGATATTTACTAAGGAGATGTAGTACAAACAATTAGTATAAACATGCACCTATGCTGGGCCTACTCTTCAATAAGTACATGCATAATCCAAGGGAAAGTGAGTCAAAACTTGAAGCACATGTTGCGAAATTATAACTTCTGAAAGTCCTTTTACTAGGAGTCCTTCAATTTGTGAATGACTGCTTAAGTTCTCTGTAGGTATGGTGTAGATTTCTGCTAGACTTCTAGAGTTGTGAAGCTACTTTCTTTTTGTAATTTGTAGTTTTATGTCATTTATTTTCAGTTCTTCATATAGATACTGTTTCAGGGATGCTGCTAGGACACTAATGAGAAGTCCATTCTGAAACTCAAAATATCCTCTTCTGGTCACATGAGGTAGGGAGACAACCTTAATCCCTACATTCTGCCACACTCCATCCACTAGCTCTCTCTTGGGAGTTGAGTTGGAGTTGCTTTTATCCCTTGGCTTCCAGATACTAGAATGCTCAGATTCCAAGCTACCTTCAACCTGAAGCTTTTTGCATCTACCAAGTTACCACAAGGCAACTTGCAATTACTTTGCATTTATTTTATTTAGAGATTAAAAATTATCTAAGAGTTCATTGAGTAGGTTCTATTGCCAATCACCAAATCAATGATACAGAAATGTTAACTGTGGTTTTTTATTAATCCTAGAGCTCAGACTCAACTGATTGTATATGAGTTAGTGAACCCAGAAAATCAGCTCCAGTAACCTTAGATAGAATGTGAATATGTAGACATCATAGAAAATATGATTTTATAGAAAGAGGAAGGGAAAAATAAAATGTACATATCTAGAAACAAGTAAAAGAAGGGGAAGATAAGGACACCTTCCAGTTGGTCAAAACTGGAACTGTGGCTTGTTTCCCACCCTTGATTTTGCAGTTTTGTGACATTCTAACCTCTAGAAAAATGTCTGGAAGATCAAAATAGAGAGTGAGGCAATATTATCTTCTTATCATAGTGAAGGAAAGAAGTATGATCCAGAATTTCTTTCCTGTTATGGTCTTTCTTTTTTCAAAGTGTTATGTTAATCTGACTTTATATGGTTTTCAAAATTGTTTGTCTCTATAATACTGTTATTGTAAAAATTGTTTTTGATCTGCTCAGTTTGCATTAGTTCATGTACTTCACTATGCTTCTTTAAAACTATTGCTTTAAAAATTTCTTCTAGCAGAGTAGTATTACATTATAGTCATATGCCATAATTTGCCCAGGCATTCCTCAATTAATGGCCATTTCTTTGGCTTCCACTTCTTTGGCAATATTAAAAAAACACACACAACGCTATTGTGAGTAGTTTTGTACATGTGGCTCCTTTTCCTCTTAAAAAAATCTCTTTAGAGTATGGACCTAGGTTGCAATGAATGGGTCATAGAGTACACACAATGTAATGGTTTGGGTTGGGGCAAAGGCTCAACCTGTTTGCCAAAATGCCTAGATTAACTCATAGCTCCAGCAATAGTATATTATTGCCCCTATTTTCCTGTAGTCTCCCCACCTTTTGCCATTTTTCTCTTTCATCAACTTTGCTAATCTGATGGATATGAGGCACAATCTCAGCATTGCTCTAATTTGTATTTCCCTAATTATTAGTGATTTGGAGTATTTTTCATATAGCTAGATGAATCTTGGATTTTTCCCTTTAAAAATTTGCTTATATTCTTTAACCGTTTATCAGTTTGGGAAATGGTTCTAATTCTTATAGATTTGGACCATTTAAAAATATTTTATAAATAAGATACCTAGCACCAAAATTTGTTGTAAAAATTTTTACCCACTTACCTGATTCCTTTCTGCTTTTCATTTCATTGGTTTTGTTTGTGCAAAAGCTTTTTAATTTCATGAAATTAATATTATTTATCTTCAATGATACATTCCATATCTTGTTTGGTCACAAACTCTTCTGTTACCCCTATATCTAAAAGATAATTTCTTCTTTCTTCTTCTAATTTGTTTGTTGTGTTGTCCTTTATATATCTAAGTCATTTGAAGTTCATTTGAAGTTTCTCTTGATATATAGTGTGAAATGCTGGTTTCTTCCTAATGTATGACAAACTATATTATCACCAGAAGATTTTTGTTGAATAGTGAATTCTTTTCCCAATATGTTGGGTCTTTGGATCTATCAGCTAGGCAACAATAGTATTTCGTTTTGCTTCTGTATGTTTTGTACCTAATGAGTTCCACTAATCTACCTTGGTTTTTTAAGTAGTACCCAAATGTTTGCATATCATTGCCTTGCTGTTTAACTTAAGATCCATTTTTCCTCATTATTTCCCAAGAGATTCTTTACTTTTTCTTCCTCCAAATGAATTTTATTATTATTTTTTCAAGTTATATAAACTAAACTTTTGATAACTTGGATGGCATTGAATAAGTAAATAAATTTAAGTAATATTGTCATTTGTGTTATATTTTCTCAGCCTACCCATGAGCAATCAATATTTCTCTAATTAGTTAGTTTTCTTTTTATTTTCATACAAAAAGCTTTCTAATTTTATTTCTGTATGTATGTGATCCTAACACAAAATATCTATCTAAGAAGTTAGTCTGGAAGTATGAAAATAACTCATAATCATGTTAAATATACTTATATTTACATGTAGTCTGTTCAAATATAAATTATTTTAAGATGGTTACATTTCTTCTTCATTTTTATCCTTAGCAGCTAGTATATTCTATGTCCTTAAAGACTTATTGATTATTCAGTTGATTTATTGATTAAGTGAAAGGTAAATGAAACTCATGGGTTTGGACATCTACATGGGTTCAGATATGCACCACATATTAATAAGAAGAGGCAACAAGATAAGTTTGACTTCATAACTATCACAAGCCTGGCACAGAGACATGACATACTAATTATTGGTTGTTTCAATTACTCAAATATTTGGGAGAGAGCTTTCTCTTCCAACAGCAGAGCACCTAACAATTTCTTGACTTACATTAATGATAATTGTATCCTTCAAAGGGTGGAAGAATAAAATAAATAAGATTTCTATTCTGAAACTGATATTCAGTGCAGGGAAGAATTGACTAGCAGGGAGGAAATCCTTGGATCATTGAGGAGAAGAGATCTCTCCATCTTAGAATTTGTGAGAGAGGAGATAAAAACTAGGGTTAGAGTGATGAGCATCCTAGATGGGTAGAGAATAGAATAGATTCTATAGGATTCCAAAAATAATTGATATTATGCTATGAACATAATGGTAAGTCATCCCAAAAAGGATGGGAAACTCTAAAGAATGGGTTTCTAAAGAATCAAAGAGAAATAACTTTCATGGGGAAGAATAAGGGACAGTTATTTAAAGAGACTGATACTGATATGTTGCAGATTCACCAACTGACAAATTTTTAAAAAGCATACAAAGATGGAACTGAGGATAGGTTATGAAGGATAAATTCAAAATATTGTAGATATAGTTTGTATAAATTTTAGCAAAGCATTGGTGGGGGAGGAGGATGAGTCTCATTCTATCCTTGTAGAAAATAGAAATATGAATTAAGTAGTAGCAGAATTAGGTGGACTCAGAATAAGTTAAATGACCAGACCCAATGAGTAGAAATTAATGAATTTATATCAAATTAGAAGAAAATATACTAGAAAATGACATAAATGGTGTCCTGATAAAAATTTGTTGATGACACAAAGCTATGAGAGTTCACACGCTATGCAACAGAGACAAGATTCAAAAAGATGTTGACAGGGTAAAACCTTGGGTTGACTTAAATGAAATGAAATGTAATAGGGATAAAAGTAGAATTTTACACTTGGATTAAATATATCAACTCCATAAGTATAGGATATGGAGGATGTTTCTTGGTAGCGGGTTATCTGAAAAAGATAATCAAGGGGTTAGAGTAAAGATCGAAATTAACACCAAATTAAAAGAAAAGAGAGGATGTTATCAGATGCAATATATTGTTTCTGAACTTTCTGTGACCATGAAGTCTTATCTTCGCGCAAGCCATGTTTTGGTGGAAGGATCTCTCAATAGACGGTCCTATTATTCCACTCCTCTTCTTTGTGACTTCCCAAATCATAGCTCCCTTCCTAGGAAATTCCTTTCTTAAATGTGTTGTGTTCCCATTAGAGTGCAAGCTCCTTGAAGGAAGGGATGTGCTCACTCTTGTATTTGATCACCTTCCTAAACCATTCCTTGGCATACATTAAGAACCTAATTAATGCTTTTCATTAATATTATTATAACAGCTTCAAGATGACCAATTAAATCAAGTTGTTAACTCTGAAAAATGGGACATAAACAAGGTAAAGGTTGAATAATTATGAGCATTTCTCGAGAAATTTATCTAATTTAAAGCAATCACCAAAGAAAACCAAAAGTCTTCAGAAACCTTTATAACCAGCAAACACAAGATTTTCTTGCTCAATAGGGAGAACTGGGGGTCAAAGGTAATTCAAGTTCTGAGTATAGGCACATTATAAATAAACAGAACAACGAATTCAAGCAAATCAACTTACGAAATTGAAAAAAAAATCATCAGAAAAGAAAATAAGCCTGTAGATAATTTAGTATGAGACTCAACTATGCTGGATTATATTGAAGACATTTACAGATGAAAAAGAGGAAATAGGACAACAGACTGATATAAAATGGGATATGTCTCCCAGAATTTATATAGTGATTTATTTTCATCACTGACAATAGTGCAACAATTACATTTGGACTCTAATATAACAGCACTTTATGTATTATGTGAAGTGAAAACAGCAATCATGAAAGTAGAATTGGGAAGATCCCAATAGGAGTTAACTAAATAAAGTACTACACCAAATGTCAGAGCAAAACATATTGGAGGCCACAACATTTTAAAAGTACTCAAGGATCAATTTTTTTAAGATTTCCCAAAATGGAGAAGATTCCAAAAGAAAGGAAATTAATAGAATACCCAGATTGAATTATGACCAGAAAAAAAGGTAAAGAAAAAGACACGTGGTGGAGATGGATCAGGGGAAGCTCTGTTTAAATTAATGAATTTCCTAAGCAAGAGCACAACATAATTAAGTTGTGGATGACTGAGAATCCTGGGGAGATTGAGAAAGGTATTCAGTCAACCTGAGAACTTTGGCCATATATGAAGGCAACTACTGGAATACAGGGGACTTCTAATAACTGATTGATAGTCAGCTGTACTACTTATGCTCCATAAAAAGCAAATTCACACCATTCCAGTAGAGTTACTATTCTCAGCTCCTGAGAAATCATTGTAGCTTTTCCCTGTAACTCTTCCAGAATGTTGCAGAGGGAGTAGGTTGGGAAAGCGAGGATTTTTAGATTACCTACCACCTTTACAACTCTTTAACTAATCAACCTTATGCCTACTTTCTCAACTCTACAAAATCATCATTAAAATGTATCCTTAATGAAAATATAAGGGGATGACAAGCTTTTACAGATAATTTTCTATCAAATATCTTATCTTCACAGTCACACAAACTGGAGATACAGCAAATCCAAGATCTGCTATAATTATTGCTGCTGATTTATTAAAAGAAAAATAATTTAATTTTGAAAAATGATTCTTCACAGGTTCTTCTCTAAAAAGTTTTCTTCCATGAGTATATTAAATTTGTGTAAGATTCCTTGATAGATTCGAGAACAGAAATGGTCATTTTGCTCAGTGATCCTCTGATTATCAATATAAAGTGCATCATAAACCAGGGAGAGAGATACTATCCAAAGATGTCTATCACTGACATAGAAGATGTCCTATGTAAATTCTAAATGCAAGGGGGATTTCATATGGCATTTTCCATATGTTTCTTCTCATGATTTATATGGTACTGGTTGTATTGGCCCATAAATATTCTTCAATGGGAAAAATTAACATTTAATGAAGTAGAAGACTTTCAATCATTCTTGATGAAAGGACCATGGCTGAATAGAAATTTTGACATTCAAACATAGGACTCAAAGGAACCATTAAAAATAAACATGAAAGAGTAATCATAAGGAGCTCAAAAAAGTTAAACTGCATTCTTATGTGAGAAGAAGATACATGTAACTACTTAGAACTTAATAATTATTAGGGTAATTAGAAGGAGTGTATATAGTGTATGATTGTGAGTCAATTATGTTGGGATCACGTCCAAAATATATGAAGTGGTGCAAAAAAGGGATGTACTTGTGAAGGGGGAAGGGAGAGGTAGAACGAGGAAAACTTTACTCACATAAACGAGGTACATAAGGAAGGTCTTTTATACTGAAGGGGGAAGTGGGAGGTGGTGGTAGATAATGCTTGAACCTCACTCTCATCAAAATTTATTTGAAGAAGGAAATACATATGTATGTGTGTGTACACATAGTGGTGTATAGACATTTATCTTGCTTAATAGGGAAATAGGAAAAATGGATAAAAGACATGAGGGAGGGGTAATAAAAGAGAGGGAGAATTAAGGAAGGCAGTGGTCAGAAGCAAAACAGCCTTTTTGAAAATGCACGGGATAAAAAGAGATGATAAATAGAAGAAAATAAGATGGAGGAAAATATGTTGTGAATGTTAATGGGATGAGCTCACCCATAAAACTAAAGCAGATAGCAGAATGGACTAGAAACTAGAAGCCAACAATATGTTGTTTACAAGAAACACACTTGAAACAGAAAGACACAAACAGTTAAAATGAAGGGCTGGAACAGAATTTTTATGTTTCAATATACACAAAAGATGGGTAGCAATCAAGATCTCAGACTACATGAAAACAAAAATAGAACCAATTAAAAGATGGAAGTAGGGAAATTACATTTTGCAAAAAGGTGCCATAGATAATGAAGTGATACCAGTTTTTATGGTAAATTTCTTTGATAAAGGCCTTATTTCTCAAATATATGAGGAATTGATTCAAATTTATAAAAATAAGAGCCATTCCCAAATGATAAATGTTCAAAGGACATAAACAGGTAATTTAGTCATATTAAAAATGTTCTACATTACTAATGATTAAAAATGCAAATTAGAACAACTCTGAGGTATTGCCTCACACCTATGACAAAGAACATATGCTAGAGGGGATAAGGGAAAATAGGTACCCTAATAAATGATTGCTGGTGTTGTGAACTGATTCAACCATTCTGGAGAACAATTTGGAACTATGTCCAAAGAACTTTAAAACTGTACATATCCTTTGACCAAGCAATACCACAACTAGACCTGTAGTATAGAGATTTTGAAAGGTAAAAGACTTGATAAGTACAAAAATATGTGTAGCAACTATTTTTGTGCTAGCAAAAAACTGGAAATTGAGGAAATACCCATGAGGTGGGAAATGGCTGAATAAACTGTGGTATGTGGTTCTGATTGAATTTGTGCTACAAGAAATGATGAGGAAACTGTTTTCAGGGGAAAGAAAATGACAAGACTTAGATGAACTGATGCAAAGTTGGGTGAGAACTGAGAGATAATTGTATACAGTAACAGCAATGCTGTGATGATGATCAACAGTGAAAGTCTTGGATATTTTGACCAATAAAATAATTCCAGGCAATTCCACAAGACTCATGATGAAAAAACACTATCCATCACCAGAGAGAGAATTGATGAACCCTAAGTGCAAATTGAAATATAATTTTTTCACTTTAATTTTTTTTTTGCTTTTTTTAAACTATGGCTAATGAACATTTAAGAAACTTAGTGACTATAGCTGCAAATTAATACCATCATGTCAATTTACATGGATTTTTAAAATTTCAGTATAATATTTCTTTAGCCTTTGAGGTTTCCATAAGTAGATTCATTATTGAATTAGTAAAATTTCCTTTTGGCTAGATAGGAAATTATATCTGACATACATTTTAAATACATTTATATTTTGGTGATCCCATATCTCAAAGGAAGTCCTAGGATTGTAGCTATGCCTTTATGTATAGGAAAAAACACACAACATAAATATGGAAACTATAAAACTATCTTTTTAAACTTTTTATGTTTCCATTTTCCCGTTACCTAACAAAGAAAGAAATCTCTTCTTCCCGATTCTAGCTTTTGCCCTTTATGGTGCAGCTAGCTATATTTCTAATTTAAGAACAATTGCTCCCATAGTAACAGCCTAGCAACTTCTCTTAGTGACCAATAACTTTTTTGAAAACTTGGTTTAGGAATACAACTACTTTCTGGTAGAAATTAAAATTTCATAACCAAGATTAGAAAAATATGATTTCTGAATTAATATTTAAGCAGAATTTAATGAGGTTTTAAAACAGAGATTCACATTGAATTCACCACATCACTTTTTCCCCATTTTAAAGACAGATTATGTGAGATGAACATGTATTTGGATTTTTCCAAAATTTAAGTATTTCCTAGACAATAATACTATTTTTAATCAATTCATCATTTGTATATTTTTTTCTTAAGGATAAGTAGGCAAATTTTTAAACAAAAGAAAAAAAACTGGCATCAATAGGAATTTTAGGTAAAAAAAGATGTTTCTAATTTGGTGCTCTTAACAGCTACAGAAACTATGATGCGGGATAGTCAGATATCTATTCTAAATCTTAAGAAAATACATTTTTTAAATTTCAGAAAAAAGCTATGATCTCATTTGAGACTTAAAAAAAAAAGTGGGCAATAAGTGATTAGAAAATCCATAAAATTTAAATTTTGACCAAAGTTTAAGGAAAGGAGGATGGAGACTTGGAAAACTCCATGAAACACTACATTATCATACGATATTCACTTCAATTGGATTTGCAGGTGGCATCCATTTGCAATTACTGTGACCAAGGCTAATAAGAATAAGTAAACATAAATGACTGCTTAGGAAGCTCTCCAAAATTTGAATTATTAACATATATACAACATATGGAGTGAAGCACCTAACCAAGTATGAAAATAAAAAACTATCCTGGACTTATAAGAATAATTTCAGGGGGGAAAGCCTGCAAAACTTAAGACTTCAGAAAAATAAATATCTTCAGAAAAATACTAAGGATTTTTAAGAGACTTTTAAAGCAAGAAAAGACAGCCTCATTGCATGGGACAGATAGTGTAATGTTTGGTGACCAAGAAGAATCAGAATTACTTAACCCATATTTGTTGCTTCCATATTCCACTCCAAAGAGAACAATCTGCAGACTGGAAACAACCCTACAAGCATATTAACAGAAACTGCAGCCTATGACAAGTGGGAAAACAGTAAATAGTACCTAGTTTCTTTAAAGAATAACTACATTGAGGAAGCTAGGTGGCTCAATGAGTAAAGCACTGGCCTGGGAGTCAGGAGAACCTAAGTTCAAATTTGGCCTCAGACACTTGACACTTACTAGCTGTGTGACCTTGGTCAAGTCACTTAACCCCAATTGCCTTGCTTTCCCCCTTCAAAAAAGAAGAAGAAGAAGAAGAAATATGTCAACAGCATACTTGGATAATGG
>CM053588.1:119439572-119474591 GCA_028646515.1 Pseudochirops corinnae | reverse complement strand
AGAGAGAGAGAGAGAGAGAGAGAGAGAGAGAGAGAGAGAGAGAGAGAGAGAAAGAGAAGCACATGGTAAAGGGGAGGAAAAGGGGGCAAAAGCTAGAGATTGATTAATTTAACCACTAGTCATCATTGCTGGCTACTAGCCTGATCCATTTCATCAAAAAGGACCAGGCCTTCAGAATGCATATATTTACTCTAATGGTTATGTACTCCAACCTACTTAGGGGAAATACTACAGAAAAGCCAAGCTCTCTATTCTATTCAGGGACTAGATAGCTCTCTAATTGTTTTCAATATATTTTATTAAATATGTCCCAGTTACATGTAAAAAACATCTTTTTTTTAAAAACAATTGAGTTCCAAATTTTCTTCTTCCTCACTCCCACACTCCCTTTGACAAGGCAAACAAATGTATATGAATTATACATGGGAAATTATGCAAAACATATTTCTGTATTAGCCATGTTGCAAAAGAAAACACAGCCAAAAAAATAAAATAAATAAATAAATGTGTTTCAATCTACTTTCAGAGTTCATTGGTACTCTCTTACTCTCTCTGAAGGTGAATAGCATTTTTTTTTATTATGCATGCTTTGGAATCATATTGGATCATTTTCTTAATCAGAGTAGCTAAGTCTTTCATAATTGATCATCTTTATAATATTGCTGTTACTGTGTACAATGTTCTTCTGTCTCTGCTCAGTTCACTTTACATCAGTTCATACAAGTCTTCTCAGGTTTTTCCTAAATGATCCTGATTATTTCTTATACCATAATAGTATTTCATCATAAGCATATAGTACAACTTGTTCATCCATTCCCCAATTGATGGGCATCACTTCAGTTTCTGATTGTGACCACACAAAGAGCTGATATAAATATTTTTGTAAAAATAGGTCATTTTCCATTTTCTTTGATCTCTTTGGGATACTGACCTAGTTGTGGTATTGCTGGGTCAATGAGTAAGCACAGTTTGATGGTACTTTGGGAATAGTTCCAAATTGTCATCCAGAATAGTTGGACTAGTTAAAAACTCCACCAACAGGCGTTAGTCTACCTACTTTTAACAACCCTTCCAGTATTTGTCATGTTCCTTTTCGGTCATGTGACCCAATCAGATAAAATTGTTTTAATTTTAATTTTCTAATTAGTAGTTATGATGACCTTTTGTTGAATCTGTCACTCCAGAATTTGATTTAAGGAATTATTTCAAAGTTGTTTTTAGAGGAATATTGGAAGAGCTTGACTGAGTGCTTCCTCTACTCTACTATCTTAGCTCTGCCCCCAGCCTTCTACTTTTATCTCTGAAGAAACAGGGTTAGTGTGAATTTACCTAATCAAAATTAGTTCAAAGCTTCCACCAACTGGACACTGAGCCTTAGTCCTGTGTTCTTCTCCTAATGAGATCAACTCCATCATGCAAATAGACAAGCATGTTTGGATACTATATTCAATAATCAGTGTTTTATTCTTTGGGGATTATATCAATTAAAGGAATAAAGTTACAATTCTAGTTCTTTTAGTGTATGTCAGGATCATAGTTTTATCACTGGAAGACACTTTTTGAGATCCCTTAGTCCCAAGGATGTACTCAGTTTAGCTTGAACTCTCTCTCAAGAACTGATTGTTAAGTATTCAATGTTAACATTTACACCCCAGAAACTGTCAAATGCTTCAAGTCAGGGCTTGGTTTCTTTCTGTTGGTTATCTAGACTTAAGAATGTGATGATGAAAATGTTAATAAAACAGGTTAAACTTGAGCATGTGTAGTGTGTGCATTTTTTCCCACACATCATGTTGTTAAGCATTTACCAGCACACACATTGAGACCACTCTTCTTATTTTTAGAGATAGAAAAAATGAAGTCCAGTGAGATTGAATGATTTGCCCACAATCATCCAGATAATAAATGTCAGAGTTAGGACTTTAACCCAGCTCTTTTTAAAGTCAAATTGTTCTGCTTTTTCCTCCACACTGCCCTACCTCTTAATTTAATAGTCCATGTTGCCCCTTTGTAATTTTTTGTCTTTTTTCTTTTCCTCCCAAAAGCACTGGAAGAATGATTTTAGGACAATAGAAGCATTTCTAAACACAGAGCTCCATGTATATTGTAGCTATGCCAATTAGCTCAAAGACTGGGAAACTAGACTGCAAGGAAGAATTCACTTTACTGACAACTGAAGTAATAAGCATTGCCACTGCTCTCTGCCACATTTTATCGGACACCTGCCATTCACTGCCCTAGGATGCCTTGGTTGCTGAGAAACAGGGGAGGCAAGGGTTTGTGAAAACCTTGCAGAGGGGAAACATCTTTTAAGCCTGTGGGATCTTTGAAGCCCAGCTGGAAGAGAGATATCAGGACAGAAGGCCAGTCATACTTGCAGCTGTAAGAGAAGGGTTTGGGGGGGCAGCAAGGGAATATGAAAAGATTACTTATGCAGCATAACACTCCAGCTGATGTGTCTATGGCAAGAAAAGATACAAGGACATAAGGAGATTTGAAGAGGCAACTTTTACAGTCAGATAAAAAAGGGAAAGTCTAACCTTGTCTAAGTGTTAGCAGGGGGGGCAAAACAGGCCCACTGAAAGCCCTTAGATGTGTTTGTAAATCATTTTTTCACGTGTCAGCTTAGGTTTAGCTCAAAAAAGCTTTATAACATACCACAGAGAAGTTTGTGACAGCTTAAGAACTTTTTAGGATGTGATAAAACTCCTGCCTTTTGCACACCCTAGGTTGAAACAGTGTCACTCTGGAGTGTGACTGAAACAGTGTCTCACTGGAATTGCAAGCCAACAGTATGCAAAGATAGGAATGAGCTACGCTGGGACCCTCCTTGGGGCCAAGCCAGCTCCTGAGATTAGGTCCCATTCCAACAAAGAGAAGCATATTGCTATATGTTTCCTCACTTTAGACTGAAAAAAAGAGTCTCAAGTAGGCTAGTCTTTTGCTTGTTTGTTTTTGGAGGTGAGAGCAGAGGAGCTAAAAATGTTTCAATTATTTGGTTTTGGATCTTTACATGTCCTTGAACTTTCTACTCTCTGCTATGGTTGGATCCAGGAGCACTTCTGTATTGGGTAAGAAGTCATTCTTACAATACTTCCAGCCAGGATTAGAGAGAAAAATGACTAGAATTCTTGTGGGCAAAATTCATCCTGACAAGATTTCTAGCTTGATGCATTTTAGACAGATAGAGAGGCTATGCTTCTGCATTCTAAATACTTCCTGAAAACCAGGCCCAAAACAATTCAGTTCCTTGGAATCCAAAGAAAAAAAACAGACTTTTAGCGGGGTATTTTCACATGAGCTGATTTTTTTAAAAAAGGATGAGCAGGAATAGATAGGAAGGGTTTGAAATAATCCAGTTGATTTTTTACCAGAGACTCTTGTACCCACACTTTACAATCCTTTAGACCCAAGAAAAATGGATGAAGCAAATTTTACTGGTCTCTGGTAACTAGTCTCTGTTATGTAAAGAAACCCATATCCTGACCAAAACCAGGCAGAGCAGCTCACTGATGAAATGGAATTAACATCAGTGTCTCTGATACTGTTGTGGTTAGTACTGGGGTTTTAAGTATGAGTCCTTTGTTCATTTCAGGAGTTCAAATAATAGATTCAGTAAATCTTAATCTCACACAATATTTCAGGGGAATGCTTTCAGGCTCTTGGGGACTTTGCACCTGAAGACCATTTACAACTCCTCAGCAAAGGGCTCAGAGACACACACATGCTGACTTACAAACAAGATCTTGAAAAGAGCAATTGCACCCACACTCATAGATAAGCCACCATTCTCATCTCCCCTCAGAAGTGTGGTCCACACCAGTCAAACTAGCAAGTGGAGATATCAGCTGCTACTTATTCTGTAGAGTGGTTTTCCCAGTCTTTCTACAGAATTATCATAAAGTGGTGGCTATGTGTATATATCAATGAATCAATCAATCATAATTTATCATGTCCACTGTGTACTCACCCTGTGGTAGGATGGAAAGACCAAAATGAAACAGATCCTGCCCTGAGAAGTTTACATTCTAATTGAAGAGGGGAGAGGAAGATAGCATCAGAGGATCATATGTGTGTGTGTGTGCACATGGGTGTGCATAGTAATGGGGAGTTGAAGAGGTATTAGCAACTAGAAAAATCAGGGAAGGTTTCATGTAGGAATTTTTAAATTTCTATGTACAGAGCAGAGTGCTTCTCTGAATTTTTAAAGAAACTAAGGCTGCTAAGGGGTGAAGGTAAGTAAAGGGTTCATTTCAAACATGGGAGATAGGTAGTACAAGGTATAAAAATTGGAGATGAAGCTGCATCTTTGAAGAAAAAAAATTTCAATTTTAAATGGTGGTTGGTGATAGGACATGGTGGGCAGACCATAGAAAGTGTGAATGTATAGAGAGTAATCATATAACAAGGCATGAAAAGTAGGTTACAGTTAGTTTATGAAAGACTTTAAATGCCAGGGCAGTTTATTTGACCCTAGAGGTCATAGGGAATCACTAGAATTTGAGTAAGGGAATGATATGGTGAGACCTTAGCTTTGGGGAAATTACTTTGACAGATATATGGAGGACTGATTAGAGAGGGGAGAAACCTGAGGCAAGGAGAAATGGTATCCAGGATCTCTTTATGCATTATCTGATGGCTGACCTAATTCTGCCCTTATGTGTGAAAGTGTGTTTCCTCTGGATCAGTGCCTGAGGCATTGCTCTGAAGAAGACAGAATTTACTTCCTCTGTGCCCAGGAAAATGGGTTTCCCTAGTGGGGGATCCATTTATTTTCAGGAGGCTGGTCAAACTAGTCAGGCTGCTAGAGGCAGAATCAATGTATGAAAACTGGCCCTAGACTTGTCTAGCTAGATTTGTGTCTGATCATGTACTTCTAAATTCAGCTACCCCCATATCTAGTAATAAATCATAAAGCAATAGTCTTACAAAATCTAACTTCACTGTCCTAAAGCTGCTCTGATTCAGAAACTCGTGTAGTCATAAACTGTCAGGGAAGAAACCCAATTTTCAGCAGAATATAATTTAAGAAAGAACAAAATCCTGATACATCAACTTCCATTTCTGTTTATGCACCTACAAAATCATCAAATTAATGTCTCTATATAAAACTGTAATAGAATATCTATTCATCTAGTTGCTAATAATCTCAGCTACTAATAGGTCTTGCTGCAACATTTGGCACACATTAATTTGTTTTTAAAACCAATGGCTACTATTCATATAGGTTTGGAAACACTAAAAGACTGAGGGCATAGCAAATGAGCTAGAAGATGTGACGATTTAGTATCATGGGTTTAGCTATGATTGGAGAGAGTCTCAGCCATTAAAGCTAAAAACTGCATTAAAACTTTTGGAACATCTTGTATTTAAAATGTGCTGTGGAATTTATACAAATGATCAGAAAATGTACAGTGCTCCTTCAACTGTGCTTTGAGATCCCACATCTGGAGTTTAAAAAGTGCTAAAGTGGTCAGATCGGAAAAAAATTTATGAAGCCCTGGATTGTAGGAAACATCCTGGTTTGAATTGAGAAGCCATTGGCTCAAATGCTGGCTTTGTTCCTTAGTATCCTACGTGACAGGCAACTAGGTGGCACAGTGAATAGAGTTCAAGGCCTGGAGTCAGGAAGACGCATCTTCCTGAATTCAAATCTATCCTCGGATACTCACTAGCTATGTGACCCTGGGCAAGTCATTTAACCCCATTTTCCTCAGTTTCCTAATACTTAAAATGAACTGGAGAAGGAAATGGAAAACCACTCCAGTATCTTTGCTAAGAAAGCCTCCAATGGGATCATGAAGACTCAGACACAACTGAAGCATCTGAACAACAACAAAATCCTATGTGACATTTACCAAGGCACTCTAACCCACTGAGGCCTCACTTACTTCATCTTTAAAACGAGGAGAGTGAACTAAATGATCTCTAAGGTCTCTTTTAGATCTGAATCTATGATCCTATCATGATTCTATGTACAGAACAGAGTGCTTCTCTCTATAGAGCTAAATAAAGACATATGAGTTCCCATTATAGTCCTTTGGGGTGTTTCTGTCATCGTTTGAGAATTTGGTATATGTCCTAAAAGGAATTTCATAGCTTCTCCTCCAGATAATGCCCTTTGCTGCTGGTTGATTTATGGACTATTTGCTTAGGTAGAAACATCATAGATTCATAGAGGCAAAAAGCTAGAAGGAACTCAGATGTTATCTAGTCCAATTCTCACCCAAAAGCAAGATTTCCACCTATGACATCCTTGACCAAAGTTTCCATAGGAAGTTAGACATGGGTGATATGTTCTTAGCCCTGGTTGATCCAATCAGATCCATACAGGGCTCAGTAGTTACTCAGCATCTAATGAATCTAGTGACACAGGGATATTTCTAATTTCTCCTAATGGTGCCATTTATGCCTGAACTTTGAGGAACCTACTGACCTGGCTACAGGTAAACAAGACACTAAAAGAGGGTGAGGAAAATACAGATACAACTCACTCTCCTAGCTGCCTTCCGTGAAGGTCAACATACCATCAGAGCACATTAACACAAAGGGGAAGTCACCATCCACTGTTGACCTCTGCAACCTGGGGCAAACAGAATGATCCCTCCCTCTTCTTCCAGATTTTATAAACATAGGATAATGAGAACATAGATTTAGAACCAGGGAAGAACTTAGAGGTTATCTAGTCCAGCTGCATCATTTTACAAATGAGTAAATAGGCCCAGAGAAAGTTAAAAAAGTCTCTCCAGAGATTGTACAGTTAGCAAGTGATCGAGCCAGAATGTGAGCCCACTTCCCGTGTCTCTAAAGGCAGTGATCTTTCCATAGCACCATTATTCAGCTTTCTCTACTAGGAAAGGAAGTGACCTCATCTTTGTCCCTTTCTGCCCTGCTGACCCACCAAGAATCATTCTGCATATGCCAATTGTTGAGGTGCTGGCTTTAGTCACCAGTCATATCAGTACGTCTATAGCCTCCTAAATACCCTGCCTGAACACAAGTCCATGTATGAGCAGAGACGTCAAGGCCCTCTCCTAGTGAAATAGAAATAGCTGACATCTATGTAGTACTTTAAGGTCTACAAAGCACTTCACATATAACAACCCTGGAAGGAAGGTAGGACCTACTATTGACCCAGTTTTCCAAATGAGGAAACTGAAGCTGAAAGACATTAAGTGACTTGTCCAGGGATCTGTAGCTAGTAAGTATGTGAGGCAGGATTGGAACTCAGGTCTGCCTAACTCCAAGACCAACATTCTATCTCCTATACCTACCATATCATACATAACCATAGTAGGCTATGCTTCTTCATGTGCTATTAATGAATGCCCTCAGAATGGGAAACTAAGGACCTCTGGGAAAAAAAAAAAAACATACCCTTATTTATATACTAAGATAAACATTTATTTAAACTAACAAAACTTAAAGAATGGTTTTGTTGTTGTTGTTGTTGTTGTTTTTACCAGATAAAAGTAGATTTAAAAAATAAGACTAATTAGAGCAAGGTGGAGGTCCTATATTGGGTGAATGACTCAGCTGCCTGACTTTTTAAATGAGCCAAATATTTTAAACCCACAACCGATCTATGATAAAGCATTTAACACATTTGTAAATTAAACATAAACAGATGCTTTCATACTCTCCTGAATGGGATGCTACCAGAAAAAAAAAACAGAAACAAAAAACTTTCATATTATAGCTTCTCAAATCCAGAACATGACTTCCATTAAGCTATGGTGCTTTGTTTTAAAGAAAACCAGTGGGTTCTTTTAATAATATTTTAAGAAAACATCTGAATGACAATATTTGACCGGATGAAATTTTTGACTATATACATAGGCCTAAGTCTATGGCAGTCTTACTCTGATGCTTTATCATGGCATGGAGGTGATCCTGAGTTCTCAAAAGTTATTTTAGTAGAGTGCAAAGCTCTGGGGCATTCTGCCAAGCAGGAAAGGCTTTGATTATCAGCCTTATGGACCTGATAACATACAGTTCTGCCAGCTGAGGACCAAATGTAAGAAGCTCAACTCTAGGGTGACCCTGAGGTAATGCATTTTTCAGCCCCAAGTACTGTCAAAACTCATCAGCTAAGTTATAGAGGAGTTGTTAATTATGTTAGTGGAAAGAATATCCACACCACAAAAATCCCAGATGCTTAAACTGTGTTTCTTGCAGTGAAGAAGTGAAAACATAGTTAAAATATTTTATTATTTTAAAAAGTAAATATTTAAAATATTTTAACTTTTTTTTTTTCCTGTGGGGGGAAAGCACAGCAATTGGGGTTAATTTAAGTGACTTGCCCAAGGTCGCACAGCTAGTAAGTGTGTCAAGTGTCTGAGGTTGGATTTGAACTCAGGTCCTCCGTACTACAGAGTCAGTGATCTACTCACTGTGCCACCTAGTTGCCCCTAAAATAATTATTTTTAACCCTTAAGAGTGAATGCGCATGGTTAATTTGCAATGGGTAGATGTGTCCATTTCTAGATTAGTGGCAATTGAGTGACACTAGAAAGTTAATTCAATATTTCATGCTGTAATTGTAAAATTGTGCTCTTAGGCATATAATTCTATTAAATATAACTTTGAACCACATGATACAATTTAATCACCATAAATTTTCCCTAATTATTCTAATAATGATATGCCTCTAGCTAGATTCTAGTTCATTTCTAAACTGTGGCAGAGGCAAAATAATAACTGGAGTTAAATGACTAGAACTAGAGCATATAAATTACATGCAGTAAAGCCCAAACAAAATTTAAGGCCTATAGCCATGAAGAGTGGTAATGAAATGATATAGGATTAACTGACAAAAAAGGAAGACAAAATAGTTATTCAAAGATCTACAACTTTCACCCCATCAGGCTCCACTCCTCCAGCTAGACATCTTCTGTATGCCCCAGAAACTCTCCATCCAAGAAGATGACATCAGTCTTGGCTATCACATCTCCAAAGTAGCCTGTGCCCCTGTGGCCCCTTCTTCAGATTATAGGGTAGAGGGCTCCTCCTAGAACCTCTATTAAGAAGGGTGCCCTGGCCACCTAGCTCCTCTTTGTCCACCAGCCTGCACTAATCGGACTAGTCGTGCCTTCCATCCCTGTCAGCTTCCTTGTATGTATTGTCTTTCCCATGAAAATTTAAGCTCCATGAGGGCAGGAACTGCCATTGTTTTTGCCTGTGATTGTATCCCCAGTGATTAACACAGTGCCTGGCACATAGTGAGCTCTTAACAAATGCTTATGGACTGATTGAGTTCTCCCTTTATAGTCTTACTGAACTATGCCAGGTAAACAGAAAGCCTGGATGTCAAGGCAGAGGTAGTTAGTCAAGGAACCAGGTGATATGATAGGAGATGTTAGATGAGCTAGCATAAACAAGGGTCAGAAAAATAGACTGTGGAGAGATATGAGATTAAATCAGACTCACAGTGTCTACAAGTCTCAAGACAATTAAAGAAGAGTTGAGAATAGGTCAGTCAGTTGATAAATACTTGCCAAGTACCTACTATGTGCCAGAAGCTGTGCTAAGCACTGAGGTTACGAAAACAAGCAAAAGACAGTCTCTGTTCTTAAGGAGCTCAGAATGGTCAGGAATGTGTGTGTCTATCTGTGTGTCTATCTATATGTGTCTGTCTATACCTGTATGTCTGTGTCTCTGCCTGGGTCTATAAAACTGTGATTTCATTGGTGTATGGTACTCCTGGTAAAGAAAGTTCCAGTGCTGGTCAGGACTTGCTTTGAAACTTACCTATGGCCTTTGAAAGTTTCCTGGGTGCCTTGAACCATTAAGCAACTTTCCCAGGGTCACACAGTCAGTATTCCTCCAAGGTAGAACTTGAACCCAAGTTTTTCCAGCTCAGATTTGGTCTCTGTATTCAGGGAGCTGCATTGCCTCTGTTGGATGGCCAATCCAAAGCAATTCCAGGGTACTAAGTCCTGAAGCTCTCTGTGAGTTCATAAGGACCACAGATCTATGGCAAGAGGGTAGCTGACACCTCATTTACTCCAACCTCTTAGTATCATAGATGAGAAAATGGAGTTCCAGAAAGGTTAAGTGAAGGTTAAGATCACACAAGTAATAAAGAGCACTCAAAGTTGGAATTCTAGTCCTGTGCTCTTAAATAAGTAGTTAGGTGGTACATTAGGTAGAGTGTCAGCCCTAGAGTCAGCAAGACTTGTCTTTGTGAGTTCAAATCTGGCATTAGACACTTACTAGCTGTGTGACCCTGCACATTTCTTTGCCTCATTTGTCATCTGTAAAATGAGATGGAGAAGGAAGTGATGAACCACTCCAGTATCTTTGCCAAGAAAACCCCAAATGGGATCACAGAGAGTTGGACACAACTGAACACCAAACATTAGGGATCATTGATTTCCTTTCTTAAAGCTCACAATATAGCAAGGACCTATGATTTCATCTCTATGAGAGCTTCCTTCGCAAAAAACAGAAAGCACTTACAGTCTCTGAAAATTTCCTGAGAATCAGAGAGTTTAAGTGATTTGTCCATGGTTACACAACTAGTAAATGTCAGATGTGGTTTGTAGACCTAGGCTTTCCTTATTTCAAGTCCAGGAAGCAATATAGCATGCTCTCTCTCAAGTGTTCACAAACCATCTATTTAATATATTCTAGAATTTTTCTCAGAATAAAACTTGTATTAAGGCTAGTTTACTTGGAGGACCATTATTCTTCACTTTCTCAAAACTTCACATTTCTCAAAACATCAGACTGCTCATATCCAGTTTTTCTAAGTTGCTCTTCCCAATTTCCACAATATTTCAAATGCCAAAATGATTCAGTAACCATGTCTACAAGTTATTTTAATATACTTGTATATACTTATTTTATTATGAATATTCTGAGCACTTGACTTTGGATTTCCTGAGTCTGCAACTGATGACATGTCCTCTAGGAAGTGTGAGTTGAGAAATCCTGGAGGAATTGTAGTTTATAATCCCTTGCCTACTAAAGGAAAGACTCAAGCCATATATGTCTTAGAGCTTCAGGGTCCTCATTAATCTACCATGTCTGAGAGTAGGAGAGTGAGACTTCAGGAACTTAGAAAAGCAAAAATCTCATAACCACTAGATAGACATCAAAGGATTTTATTATACATCATGTTCTCTGGTTAATAAGTACTTTTTATCTACTTCTTAATTCTATATTTAGAATAAAAACACTATATATAGCATTCCAATATGTGTGAATTCTTTGGGAAGTACCAACTTTATTGTACCAAGGTCACATGATTAGCTCTCAGTGAAAAACTAAAATTCAAAAGGAGGAAGGGTTACCTAGCAGATGAGGGCTCAGAGCTAGTTTTGATCAGGTAGGTTCACTAATCCACTGTATCCTAAACTATGGGTAGAAACACCTTGTAGAAGCAAGCAGAGCCAAGAGGATAGATTCAAAGGGGTAAAATGTGGCTGACTCTAGTAACCACAGAGAACGTTGTAATGACCCAGTCCTTTTACCCCAGTGGGACATATACAAATCTCTAAGTTAACCATGGGAATTACTAGTGAGTAGCTGTTATCTCTATCTGGTAGTAAAATCTGCATGAGGATAATCTTATTCCCTACTATAGCATAAACTTTTAGGAGTCAAACCCTGCATCTTGTTTCATTTTTGTGTCTTCAACATCTTGTAGAATACCTTATAATTAGGAGATATGTAACAAATGATTGATGAAGTAAATGAAATTCATTTAATTATTTACCGTAGCTGTCTCTGTGTTTAGTCCAGTGCCTTATACATAACTGGCATTTAGTAGATGTTTACTGAATTGTTCAATTGAATCTTGAGGGAGCCTCACTAAACACAGCCTGCCCCTATCACTCTTGCTCATCATTTATGTTTATTGACCGTTCCTTGTCTGAACGTTTCAGGCAGGGAGTACAGATTCTGACACTCATCCTAGCGAGGTATAGCTGACAAGTGGAATAATTAAGAATGGACTAAATGCCATCCACAAAAGCATATAGAAGCAAGTGAAGGATTGTAGGGCTAAGCAGATAGCTTGTGCTTCTAGCAAAAGAAATCTGCATTGCCTGGATCAGAGGATATGCTAGGCATTCAGGTTGAAGTAGCCCACTGACTGATAGGCATCTTCATCAGGATAGATATAACTCATTGCAAAGCACCATCCAGCAAGTCCAGTTATTTCATAGGAATGAATGGCCAACAACAGAAACTTTGCATTAGTACCAAGATAACTGGCTTCTGTGCTCCAGAGAAGAACATTTACTGCGTGACTGGAAACAGCAATGAACTTCAATATGATTTACTCAAAAGATACATAAGTATAACCAATGAGTTAGGGAACAAAGCCAAAGGAAGGAAATGAGAGAAAATAAATCTAGAGAAATGACCTCCCAATGTTACCCAAAACATCACATGTTTTAAAGACAAAGAAAAGACTAGAAAAGACTTGGAGAATTTACTTTTGGCTGGAAGAAAAGAAAAAGAAAAAGAAAAAGAAAGACTCCAAATTGGATCTGAAGGTTCTAGGGAAGAGAAGGCCAAAGATTAAATCTGATTTCTTTCTCAAATCCTTCCTCTCATTCCTTCCAGCCCCCTCAGAGCATTAGTTTAGATTCAATGGCATACCGTGACTGAAAACCTTTCCTCTGAGAAGTCACAAATTATTTCTCTCCATTTTTGTGATTTTTTAGTGCCACCAGCATCAAATTGGTAATTATTTCTAACTGATCATGCCTGAGGAGAGATGTGAAAAGACACATGCTAATTAGGTTTTAAACAAGTTGATTGGCTGTGAAATAAAAAAAGCTCACTTCCAAATTTATACTGATTTTCTCCATATCTTTTTTGAATGAAACAGGAGGCTGCAATGAGGATTGCTATATCAAAGCCTTAAGAAATCAGTGACAAGGTGCCCTGAAGGCAAATGATATCAATATATATGAATTGCCTCATTTACAAATGGAAGACCATCTGTATGAGACATTGATTCATCCCATTCAGACTATGCAAGGTTCAAAAATGAATCTGCCAAAGGCTGCAAGAAAACAGACTCATCACAGTTCTTTGTTTAAAGGCAGTCATTAGCGTAAATTAAGGAAAAAGAGCTATGTTTCTGCACAGGATTGGTGGTTGGGAATAACTGACCTGATCTTATTCCAGAATCAGTTGGCATCTTGGACATGGGCTGGGGAGCTATAAATGAAGGCCTTAACAGCCAGAGTTGTCTCACTACTCTACTAATACAGGTCTCTCCCACAGCAGGAGTCAACAGAAGCCTGCAATTGAACAGGCAGTCATAATGATGGTGATGACTGTGTGTTTATAAGTGCTTAAGTATTCAAGTCATTTTTAAAGGCTTAAGAAAAATGAGCAAAATTTTAAAAAGAAATACAATTTCTCTAAATATAGCAATACACTTTCACTTGTAAGTTACTTATAAATTTCCTCTTAGGCTAAGAATCTACATAACTGCAATTTCTAATTTTGCAAACTTTCAGGAAAGCTTATTTTCTGTCTTAGATACTTCGGGCAAATCATTGTTGGGCTATCTCTGTGGTGATGATCCCACGAGGTCTCAGATATTGTCAGAACATACAAACCAGGAACATTTTCTGAATACATGAAGGGAATAAAGCCATCATTTCATCCTTGGTTTATAGCAGTTTTTTATGATTTGGATGGCTTCCTTATTCTCTCCACCCAGGTGTGCCTCATTTTAAGAAAGAACCACACATCAAAGTTCCAAATTTACTACACAGTTAGAAGGGAATTATTTGTAACACAAAAAGATGACTCACCTTTGTAGTGGGAGGCCAAGGAAGGATGAAAAGATTTTGACCCAGATGAGTATTAAATAAGTCATGAGTTCTGTTCATTTAGGTATAGCATGGCATAACCGCAAGAAAATCCTCTGTATA
Organism: Pseudochirops corinnae; assembly: GCA_028646515.1. NCBI lineage: Eukaryota > Metazoa > Chordata > Mammalia > Diprotodontia > Pseudocheiridae > Pseudochirops > Pseudochirops corinnae. The sequence continues at coordinate 119,460,687 of CM053588.1, read as the reverse complement.
GAGGATTTTAAAGAAAGAAAGAAATTTTCTGTATTAGCATGTGCACATATATAGGTACGTTGTGATGTTTTTTCTTGCTTGTTAAATCTCCAACGGCATATCAATCCATATATGCACATACACATATATAAATGATCTATTTGAATATATTTTATCATGTATCATGTTCTCTATATAAATAGACATGGATTTTTCTGTATAGACATATATTTATCTCCACACACATGCCTATGAGATCTACATATCCAACTCCCATCTCTCTCCTGAGCTCCAGTCCTAAATTACCAACTGCCCTTTGGACATTTCAAATTGGATGTTAGATCGGACATCTCCAATTCACATGTTCAAAATTGAGATCATTATCTTTCCATCAAAACCTCTTCCAAATTCCCCAATTATTCTAGGAACCACTATTCTTCCAGTCACTCGGGTTCACAACCTCACTGTCATTCTCTAGAGATGTTTTAACACTGCTTATTTTCCTTAGAAGCCTCCCTGTACCAAACCCTTCCCTACGCTCACAAGGTGCTTATAGAACTACATGTATATAGAAGATAAACAGTCACCTGGAAGGCCATGATTGCCCACCACCACCACCACCATCACCACCACCACCACCACCACCACCACTATATGTGTCTTGTTTAATTTTCAAGAATAACCACAAGCCAGGGTAGCCCCAACCCACCTTTTTGCCTCTTTGACCAGTTATAATTCCCACAGACATTGAGGCGTAAATCTAGAACAGTAGGTAAAAAGCAATGACTTTTCCCCTCATTAATTGAAATGCTGAAAAGTTCAAAACAGAGACTGAAAAATATAAGACTAAAAACAATCTCCTCTCTCCACCTTTCCTCCCCAAAATGAGAAGGAAGGAAGGAAGGAAAGAAGGAAGGAAGGAAGAAAGGAAGGAAGGAAGGAAGGAAGGAAGGAAGGAAGGAAGGAAGGAAGGAAGGAAGGAAAGAAGGAAAGGAAGGAGGAAAGAAAGAAGTGAGGAAGAGAAGAAAAAATTATTTATTAAGTACCTACTATGTGCCAAGCACTAGGTAAAAGCTTGAAAATATTATCTCACTTGATCCTCACAACAATCCTAGAAAGTAATTCAAGAATTATTCTCATTTTATAGTTCAGTTAACTGAGGCAAACAAAGGTTAAGTGACTTGTTCACAGTTATGTAGCTAGCACAAAGACTGACATTGTAGACAATGCCTTTCATCACTTTAGTAGTACTCAAAGACAGATAAGTCATAAAAATCATGGGGAGAATAGAGATAACACAAATCTGCCTTTAATGAAGATCTGACTGACTGTGGAGCCTGTGCCATTGATATGTTACTCTATTAAAGTACACAGGGACATGTAAGTATATTTGCAGTTCCACTTCCATGATAAATGAAACACATTATTTTTCACCGAAGTACAGATTAGAGATGAGAAGCACTAATTGCCCCTCATAACCTTGGCAAAGACCAACCATAAGGGCTACTCTCAGTGCAATAGTTTTTTTTTATCAAACTGAATAACTATTTGAAGGTATTTATCATGGTTTCTCTATAGAAGTCAAGCACCTTTTGAAGGGAATTTGATTTATAAATAGCTATGGCATAAAGCAAGTTGAGAGTGTTGTCATATGGAAGAATTATAGTGCATCCCTGGTGTTTGTTTGACCCCAAACTTACTTTCCCCTCATTTGAAGTACTTCATCACCTCCCTTCCAAAGTGATGTGTACAAAAGTGGGAGGTGTCCTTTGTTGGAATTCAGTGCCAATGCCAAAGAATGCCAGCAGCACGAAACATTTTGAGAAGAGATTGACCATTGTTGCTACATGACTGCTAAGTTGGGAGGTGCTGTCCCCCTGAGTCTCTTCAATTTCTAATGAACCCCAGAGGCTCAGAACAAATGTCACCACCTTTGAGGCCATGTAGAGGTCCATCTTCCTAGTCCCTCAGGCTCACAACTTAGGATTCATCCTGAACTCCTCACTCACACCATAGCCTATCTGTTGCCAAGGCCTGTCAGCTTCTCCTTGCAACACCTCTTGAATATGTCCCCTTCTCTCCTCTAACCTGCCCCTGCTCTAGTCATCACCTCACATCTCTAGTATTGCAACAGCCTGTTGGTGGGTCTGCCTGCCTCAAGATTCTCCCCACTCCAATCCATCCTGAATTCAGTCACTAAAGGGATTTTTCTTAAGCTCAGGTCCAATCATGTCAATAAGCTCCAGTGGTTCTCTATTGCCTTCAAGATCAAATACAAAATGCTCTGTTTGGCATTCAAAGCCCTTCATAACTTAGCCCCCTCCTACTTTTCTCACACTTTACTCCAAAACACATACTCTTTGATCTAAGGACACTGACCTTTCTGGTGTCCTGTAAGCGTAAACTAAAAACCCACATTTTAAAGGAAAAATCTTCCCCGACGCCTCTTAATTCCAGTGTCTTCCCCATATCATTTCCCATTTATCCCAAATATAGTTTGCTTTCTACATATTTGTTTGCATGTTGTCTCATCCAATGGAGTGTTAACTCTTTGAGGTCAGGGTCTTTGGCCTCTTTTTGTATCCCCAGAGCTTAGCATAGTGCCTACCATATAAAAGGCACTTGATAAATGTTTGGGGAATGACTGGGAACTGCATGGTTCAAGTTTAAACTGGTTTAGAAAAATGCTCGTTTTGTTTTGTTGCTATTGTTTGGTTCAATTCATAGATCAGTAGTCAATTCAGTGAAACTTAATTTTCAAATTTTTTATTTAATTTGATTAGATTGCAAAGTTTTTATTATTTATTAAGAGAAAACACTATCCTAGCCACTTGGTATACAAAGATAAAAGCAAGACAATCTCTACTCACCTGGGAGAAAGTAAGATGTACACAGAAAAGCAAACTCAAAATGTAAATAAAGTAATATGGAGGTAGCATAGCATAGTGCTATAGGGCACTGAGTTTACATCCAGCCTCAGACACTTATAAGATGCACGAATCTGGGCAAGTGGCTTAATTTCTCTGAGCCTCAGTTTCCTCATCTGTAAAATGAAATGGTTTGACATGGGGGCCTTCTAAGGTTCTTCCAGCTCTAAATCTGTGATCATGATTCAAAATATAAAGTATCTGAGGGAAGCGGGGTGAGAGTACTAAAAACAAAAGGAAATCAGGAAACCTTTGTTAGAGGAAGTGTTACCTGGGTCGAGTCCTGAATGCAGCTATAAAGTCCAAGAAGCTGAGGTGAGAAGTGCATTTCAGGATGGGAGGTAGCTGTCCTTGCAGATACACAGAGAAGCTTAGTGGAATATCATGAATGGGGAGCAGCAAACCGGAACATGGCGTGTCTGACGGGGAAGAGTATGAAATTACTCTGGAAAGGCAGAGTGGAGCCAGGTTAGGAAGCATTTTAAATGCCAAACAGAGGAGTTGGATTTCATCGTAGGGTCAGCAAAAAGATACTGAAGTTCTTTGCATAGGAGTGGCAAGGTTAGACCTCTACTTTAGGAATAGTAGAGCTGAAAGAGGTCATCAATGTTACCTAGTCCAAACTCCTCCTTTTGTAAATGAGAAACTCAAAACCCAAAGAGATTAATTACTTCCCAAAAGTCACTTAGATGATTAATAGGAGTTAGGGATAGAATCCAGCAGGTTCAAAAGGTTCTCAACTCGGCCTCCTTTCAAAACCCCAGACCAAATTATAGGATTACTTGATATTAAGTTTTAAGCTAAATGGGACCTGAGAGTCCATCCTGTCCAATAACCTCATTTAACAAATGATGGGAGAAATGACTTACTTAGCCTCACTTGGGGAGTGTCAGAAGCAAGGTTTGAACCCAGATATCTAACTCAAAATCAAGCATTTTTTTACACTTCACCTTTCTTCCTCCCTCACCTCTCCATTCCCATTCTGCCTGCCTAACAGCTATCTTCATTTTTCCCCCATTCATACTGTTGTGCCATTATTTATGCCTCCATAACCTTTTGAGTGGGCTGCAATACCCTGCTAAGTAGCCTCCCCTCTTCCAGTCTCTTCCCCCTGTCATCTATTTTGAGAGCATTAATGTCACGGCCGCTCCCCTGGCAGACCCAAGGACCGGCTTTGGGTTGCTATCTCAGGAGGGAATGAGTGAGGAGACCCAAAATGTGTGCAGCTTGTACTTTATTCCAACATGGCCACCAGCAGTAAGCAAGCAAGCTCCTATATTACTCCAGAGTAAGCATGATTCATGCATGACTGCCTCGTGCACAGGGGGTGAGGGCCAGTGAGGAGACTCCAAACCACTGATGTCAGCAGCTATCCAACAAACGAGTAGTTTCAAAACATCCTTGAGAACAACTACTGCACTGTGGGTCTCAGCACCACCTTATCTCTAAGGAATGCACAGAGCAGCCTTGGGACTGAGAGGCCCAGAGGCAGCCCTTAGATCCCCATGAGAAAGAAGGTGTCTTTTACTCATACTGACCCCTGCACATTAACATGATTTTCTTGACTGAGGCACCTCCCATGAAGTTTTATGTGCACTCCGGTCCTTTATGTGGGTCATGTACCTTGCTAAGAACACACAACAGCTTCTTACTGGTTATTCCAGTGACTGGGGTGGGGAGGGTAATAAAAAATGATCAAGGCTGAGCTGCCTACTCTGTGAACTAGAAGAGAAATTGATATGAGATATCTGCAAAGATTCACTGAGGGGTTACAGCGTTGGAGGCTGTGCCCTGACTTGATGCTTAAAATCACCAGGTGTCCACAATTAGTCAGGAGCATCCAGGGATTAGCTTGCACCTGTGTCCTAGTTAAGCCAGGTGACAACCCAGATAAGTGACCCCTATAAATGTGAGCATTTCCATATAAATGTGACTCAATTCCATCTCCAGGTTTCAATGTAGATAGAAGCTAAGACTGTGAAGAACTGACCATACTGTGTGCCCAATGGTAAAGATCGCTTGTTTGCATTGTTTCAGGCTAATGTACCTGCATTCATTCTTAGCGTCTTTAGAACTGATTTAAAAACAGCCCTATCTCTTTTGGGTACACAGCCACTGTTTTCTCTGCTTTCCACTTCTAAGGGGCAAGAACTCCACTTTTCACTTCTAAGGGGTAAGAACTCCACCCCAAGCTGCAGTATCATCTACTGGTATCTAGAATACTATAGCTACTACCTACTAGGATAATGAGCAAACACCAACTAGATCTCTGACATCAAGTGTTCTGGAGCATCTGACACATTCACAACAAGTTCTTCTCTATTTCAGGCTGGTGTAATAGCCACAGGCTGGTAAAGAACCAGGAACTGGCTGCTACAAAATCAGTTTGTTGATTGATTGATTGATTGATTGACTAAGGGGCTATGTACCAAGTCTTCTGCTAAGCACTGAAGATATAAAAAGAAGCAAAAGGTAGCCCCTGCTTTCACCAAGCTTACTATCTAATGGAGTAGACAATATGCAAATAAATACATACAAAGAAAGCTAGATGAGAAATAATGAAGAGGGGGATGGTACTAGAATTAAGAAGGATTAAACAAAATGGAAATTTTTGTATAGACTGTGCTACGTTGCAATCAATCATTCTTCTTCATTGAATCCCTCAGATATGAAAAAATGTGATGCTATGTATACCCACATGTTCCAATTACCTTTTCCAAGGAGATAGCCTTTTGTTAAATGCTCTATATCTGGAAAGAGGTATGACTCCTGATTGGTTGAGAGAATACTGAGCATGATACTGCATTCCTACAAAAGATACTTTAGTTTGTTGTAGAGTCTTAAGAGAGAGAGCCTTTGGAGACTCTGGCACAAAGAATAACTCCAGGAGGCAATCAAGAGAGACTTTTGGATGGTAAACTCAGAACCAGAGGCATATTTGGGGGCTGTGTAGTGACACATTGCTGTCCATCCACAAAACCACTACACGCTTACAAAACCTAAGACAACCTTATGTAACAGCTCTTAGTAAGCTTAAAAGATGTTTTCTATGAGTCTTGAATTGCAGTATCAATTTACAAAAACATTTTCAAGCAGAATCATGAAGCTTACTATATTAATGTATTGTGTATTTGGGGATATATATACACTAACAGAACATTTCACTTAATAAGACATTGTGATTGCCTTATTTCATATACTTTGAAAGTGTAATTATAGAATGATATTGCATCCTGGATTACGTGTTTAGAGCATTATATGTTCAGGTTATATCTGTGTGACAGCAAAATAATCATTATTCATAGGAAAAAGTCAGTGGAGTATTTAGTACTGTTTAGAAGAAAATGTGATAGTTATGATGGTTGTAGAAAGTATATTTATGTGAGTGAATAAGGGCATATTATGAGAGAAGGAGAAAGAAGGAGAAGAGATAAAAAAAAGAATGAGAGAGGGAGAGAATGAGGAAGGGAGGAAAGGAGGAAGGGGGAAAAGGGGAAAGTGGGGAATAGGAGGAAGGAAAGAAGCTCTTAAGGGCAGGGTATCCAAAGAAACTCACAGTCAGGTACAATGCATACTTAATGGTTTAAGAAAATTGTCCCACACTGATATTTTGTAAACATAATAAGGTCACTTTTCCCTTTTCAGTTTTCCTGCCTAGGCAGAGCTACTAAAAACAAAACTCCTCTGACTGAGGACATCAAGTACAAGTATTAAAAAGTGATTTGTATAGACCTGAAGTAATCTGGAGTAGGAAATGACAAACCACTTCAGTATCTTTGCCAAAAACAAAACAAAGCCCAAATGGGGTCGTGAAGAGTCAAACAAGACTGAAATGACTGAACAACAACAACCTGACATTCCAAAGGATTTTTCTGGCTAAGCTGCTTCCTAGGTCAATAGAAGAGTCCTTGTTAATTGGTATCAGACCCAGTATTACCTGTTCATTGGATTGAGTACTGAACTTGGAGGTTTGGGGCTTACATCCTCTAGTGTTACCTTGTTCAAGTCACTTACCTCCTACCCCAGTTTCAATTCTCTCTTCTATGAGGTTCCATTCAATTTAAAATTGTGATTCATATTTCCTAACCTTCTCTACAATAGTGAAGCTATCACTTAAGAATAATCCTTGTTGGCTAATAAAAGAAACTAAAAAATTGGATGACTAAATACTTTCTTATTCTTTTTGTGATGCAAGGAAGTATTTGCAAAACTCTTTTGATATGCATCATTATAATTCTATAGCTGGGGTGAATAGCTTTAAAGAACAAAAGAAATAATAAAAAATAACCTTTAAAATGATTAGACAAAATCATGCATTGACCAAGAAAATCACTTCATCATGTGGTATAAAGTTCTTTCCTGTACTTGAACTGCACAATTAGGCAAGAACTTTTAGAATTGGTTTTATAAATGCATTTCTTCTAAAGATATGAGAATTTTTTGGAGGTCAAACCATACTTGTAATTACATTCTCACATATGTTGAGGCAACCACATTGGCATCCCCAGGATAGCTGCTAGTATAGGTTCTTAGATCTGTTTAATAGGAAAGATAGCTTTTTTAAATTACATTCACTAATTCTGGGGAAAAGTTAGCACCCTGAATTCAGAGAAAATGTAAACAGAGAAATAGAGACCAACAGACAGGGTTCTGACTGCCTGAATCAACTATATACTTTACATACATACATGGATTGAGAGAGTCTTTACTTCTGAGCAGTTGGGGAGCTCTGAACATATGGGCCACTCAGAATCTCGACCATGGAATCACAAGGTCCTTCTCATCAGCGAGCCCCCAAAGCAAAATATTAACTCAGAGTATATACACACTTCTCAAATCCAGACAGCATCACAAACCTTATGACTCAGTGCCTAATTAGAAATTAGCAAACAATGTGAAAGCCTTCCTACAAGCAAGCTTCCCCTAAGCAAGTTTCCCTTAACGGACTCCATGTGATGTCTATTAATGAGTGGGGAAGATCTTATATCCTATTAACATTACAACATGGAACATGAATAATAATGGGAATATGTTTAGTGCTTTATATAATTATCTCATTTGGGCCTCATAAAAAGGTCCATATTGGTATAAAGTAAATATTATTATTCTCATTTTAAAGGTAGGGAAATGGAAGCTTAGAGAGGTGAATTAATTTGTTACAAAATTTTTCTCTTTCTAACTTTCCAGTCTTCTTGCATTTCAATTCCCATTGAACCCAACTTCTCACACTCTACAATTCAGTTACATTGTCCTATTTGATGTTCCTTGAACAAGATACTTTATCTCTTGACAGGTGTATCTTTGCATTAGTTGATGTCAAGCCTAGAAGGTTGTACGGTCTCCACTCTGCCTCTTAGATTCTCTGACTTCCTTTAATACTTGGCTCAAATTCAACCTTTTGCAGGAATACTTTCCCCCAGCTGCTGTTGCCTCTTCTTCTAAGATTATCTTCCATCTACTCTGCATATATCTTCTATGTACCAGTTATTTGCAAGATGTTTACTCTGTTAGAACGTAAACTCCTTGAGCACAGAAATCATTTTTAACCTTTGTATAGCTCATGCTAAGCACAGTGCCTGACATACGGCATGTACTTCATAAATGTTTGCTAACTGATTGATTACATTGAATCTAAATCTACTTTTTATAAATTCTACCTATTACTCATAGTTCTTCCCTCTAAAGAGAAGAAGAAGAAGAAGTTGTAACCCCTGTCATCTCATGTTAGCCCCTCAAATACAACTATCAGGTCAACTCCAAGTCTTCTCTCTACCAGGCAAAGTATGTTTGATTCTCAGAGAGCTGAATTTCTGGTCTTCTTACTTCCTCTAGTATGTCTGTTCTTCATAAAATAAATCATCCAGTAGTTAACATGATAACACACCTTTAGTCTTATTAAGGTAGAGAAAAATGGAAATATTATTTTCCTGGTTCTATAAACTGTTCTTCTCTTGATGTAGCATAAGATAGTTCAAGCTTGATGGAATTTGAAGGAGGCTGGCCATATTACTCACTTAAAGAAAGTTTATGGTTATTATTAATATTATTATTGATTAGGGTCGTATGTCAAACATGATAGAAGACTAGACATTTTCTCTGATCTCTATGACCCCCTAAACCTCTTGAAAACAGAAATTATGCAAATGTCAACTGTCTCCATGGTCTAGTATCATTGTAACCACAAAGGTGGTTAAATAAAAATACCAATGAACTGATAGCCATCTTGAACTCACTCAAGACCCCTCTTGCTACTCACCATGATATCAGCAGTGGTGTTGCATGAGATGACCAAAGGATTCTACCAAAGGGCTCAAACAAAACCTAATCCTACTCCATGGTGCCTTCTCTCTCTTTCCAGTACTATGGAGATCCAGGTTTCAAGTTATGGAAGCTTGCTGGGACTGCCCCAGTAGCATTCTGTGCTGCATAAGATTTCAGTAGAGTGGAGGAACAGAGATAGAGGGGCAGGATACATGTCTGGGCTTAAAATAGGGGGGTTAAATAGGGTGCCACCCCAACTCTACCACCACCCAACTCTCGGAAACCCAAACTCCAAACAATGACTGAAATTGCTCAGAAGCAGTAGCATCAATATGTCAGCATTCTGAAATGCAAAGGCAGAGAGTTAAGGAACAGAGGAAACAGAACAACGCACCATGTGGGGTGGAGGAAGGACTGCATTGCATTGCATTAAGCCTGAGAGAAAGAATCTAGCATCTAGCTGAGGCCAGTTTTGTCTGTCCAAAAGTCAGTTAGAGCAGAGATCTAGAGTGGGGAATTTTTAATTGCCTAGTATGGGAGGATACTAAGACACTTTGGGATGCGGCCCCCAAAGAAATCCATCATTGGGACAGAGTCAGAAAGGAAATAGGAGAAAATCAGGGAAAAAAAGACAAATTACTATGGATTTCAGGAAGAAGAAAACTCAAAGATTTTGAACATAAAACCAATAAATCAATGGAGAAAATGTTAACTGAAGAAAGAAATATGGCCTCCACATCTAGCAAACGAATTCAGGCACCTAAGGAATAAACTTGGCAAAACAAAGGAAACCAATTCAACATTTGATGACACAGAAGAACCTATAGAGTTGGAAGAGAACATAGAACTACAAGATGATATTCCTGAGCAGTTTAAAAGAGAAATGAAAATAATGGGACCAGAATTTATGGCCTGTACATCAAAAATGATTGGCAGAACAGAAAATTTTAAATCTGCAATGGCTAGTCTCGCCAAAGAAATAAAAGGTAAATTGATAGGGAATGAAAATACACGAAAGTGAAGGGACATTCTAGAAGAGAAGCAAAAAAGAAAATCCCACAAAAAAAACTCCAATAGCATTAAAAGAAAATCTGCTCTCTATCCAAGCAAAGCACGCTGATCCTGAAGACAGGATGCATAGAGAAAACCTAAGGATAATAGGCCTTCCCCCAAAAAATATAAGTCAAAACAGCTGAAAGTTGTAATACAGGAAACAGAACAAGAAAACTACCCAAACCAACCAGTAAATCAATTTATTTTGTGGGACTGCATTGGAAAATTTAAGAGTACGTGAAATGGGAGAAGGGATCAGCGGAATAAAGCAAAATGTGTGAAGTGACACAGTAAAATCAATGGCTAGCAATGATGGGAAAGTAACTACTGTGGAAGAATTCTTCTCAGAAAAAGAACCTGCAGGAGAATAGGTGAGGAGGAGAGGGAAGGATTGAAAAGAAAATGAGGTAGAGGGTGGCCTTGCTTTAGTGATAGGGAGGGGCCATATGGATGAATCCTCTTATAGGTGAAGGGAGATGTTTTGTAAATGGAGATGGAAGCATTGCACTGAGTGTTATTTGGGGGATTAGCTGCTTGAAAAGGTTCTGCAAGGGATGAGAGAAGAGAGTTGGAACTCCTAAGACAATCGGCACCTGGAAGAATGAGGTATGGCATTTTCTAAATGGTACCGCACTCCATCAATCAAGCAATTAATAAACATTTATTAAGCACTTACTATGTTCCAAACACTGTACGGGGAACTTTTACAAAAATCCACCATGTATTAGGGCTCAGACATATTGTAAATATATGTAATAATTATGACTAAAATATATTTAAAATAGCCATTTGTTCAGAAATCACAAGCAAAAGCTATAGACCCAAATGACTACATCCCAAATAATGAGTGTGTCATAGAAAAAAAAATCATAGAAACTATTAACAATTATGTGTAAAATATGATAATGATGAAATAATACCAAAATTTCTGGGACACAACTAAATCAGTCCACAGCCAGATTATATTCTTACAAATATACATTAACAAATAGAAAAAGAGAGGATAATAAAAAATATGCATTTAAACAAGAGAGTCAATAAAGAAACCTAAAATAAGCACAAAATAAAGAGATCTAGAAAATCAGAGGCGAAATGTACAAATTGAAACAAAAAAGCCCAAAATGATCAGCAAAACAAAATAGTTCTTTGAAAAGACTAATGAAATTGAAAAATGTAGCCAGTCTGATTGGACTGCAGAAAATTAAATCAATAAAATAGCAAAGGAACAAGGTGAAATCACAAAATGAAAGGAAATAAAAAAAATAAGAACATGTTGTGTACGATATACTAGCAATACAGAAAACACAAAAGAAATATAGGATTAACCTCAACTATAAAATACTTAATCAGAAAAACAGATAGAGATCTTAAATAACCCAGTCTCAGAAACAGAAATAAAATAGCTATAAAAGAACTACCAAAGGAAAAACTCCTGGTCCTGGTAAGCTCATGGGAGAATTCTATCAAAATTTTAAAGTACAATTAGTACCCATACTTAATAAATTGTTCTCAAAAACTGGGAAAGAAAGCACACTACCAGAATCCTATTATGAGAAAAATATAGCTCTAATACCTAATCTGGGAGAAAATAAAGCACAGAAGGAAAACTACAGGTCAATATAATTAATGAATACTGACTCACAAACTTTAAACAAAATTCTGTCACACAGAGCACAAACATAAATCCAAGAAATCATTTGTTATGACTAAGTGGGATTTATACCAGGGGTGTAAGAATGGGTCAGCATTAGGAAAACAATCAACATAATTAATCATATTAAAAACCCCAAAAACATGATTATCTCAATGAATTAAAAAAAAACAAACTTTTGACAAAATGCAGTACAAAGCCAGGTCAGATTTCTGGAAAGTTACTTTTTTACTGGCTCTTAGTCTTGCTTGACTGGTTCTTGATGAAATCTTACTGACAAGTAGAGGTAACTCTTTCCTTTTTTCTAAATGTTAAGAAACAATCCTTTTGTTTTAGAATTTTGCCAGCAATAGAAATCAGTTTCACTACTTTATTGTTTGCAGAATCCAACCTCTTTCAGTTTTTGAAAGGTGGAACAATGTTTGTCCTTCTCTTGTCCTACAGCGCTTCTCCTATTCACCACAATATTTTAAAGATAATTGACAATGGCAAAGCAATTGCATCTGCCAATCCTGTCAACAGTACAAGAAAATTTATCAGCAGCTAGTGACTCATACTCATTGAAGGCAGCTAGTTTTTGTTTCACCATTTCCTTATTTCTCTTTGGTTCCAGTTGCTTAATAAACATTTTTGCTCTGTCACAGTCCAAAGTTTATTCTCCTTGGAAGATAATTTTTTCAAAAAATAGAGTTGAGTAGTTCATCTGTCTTACTATTATCCATTCTTATAGTTGGATCCATCATAGAGGTCCAATCCCTTCTTTGATTTGACTCAGCCCAACATAGCTAACAATTACAGCCATAATCACCAACATCACTACCTCCCCTTTACTCTTAACCATCACTAGACTCAGTCCCTTTTCATACTACTTATACAAGATTGTGCTTCTTTTTCATATTCATTCTCAGTTACTTGCTATTACAGCCAATTTCTACAAGAAAATAATCATATCTAATAGCTAGCATTTATAGTACTTTAAGGTTTGCAAAGTACTTTGTACATATTATCTCATTTTATTTTGCTTTGTAAACCTTGCTATGTAAGTTCTATTATTAACCCCATTTTACAGAAGAGGAAACTTAAGAAGACAGAGGTTTACTAACTTTCCCAGGATCCTATAGTTAGTAAGTATGTGAGGTCACATTTGAACTTAGGTCTTCCTGACTCCAGGTCCAGTATGTTTTATCCACTATGCCACCTAGTGGACTATAGGTCCTTTGGTTTGACTTATATTCTTGGCAAAATTCTAAAACAGAAGATTGGTTTGTGAGCATTTAAAATGGGAAAATTGTTTGTTTTTTTCCTGAGTTTCTGGAATGTATGGTTTGGAATTTTCCCTCTGGCACAAGGTGGGAGAAGAGGGTAAGGTTACCTCCCTACATGCCCCTTCACCCTCAGAGCAAAAATGACTTCTTGTACACGGCAGCTAAAACCAGGACCTTGGAAGTCATCTAGTCAAGGCCCCTCTATAATGAAATCTATAGGATCTAGAACTTAAAAGGGCCTTTTAATGATAGTGTTTTAATATGCTATCAATGCCTATAATTTTTATAGAAAAGGAAACTAAATCTCAAAGAGAATAAGTGGATTGCCCATGGTCACATAGGAAACTAACTAGTAGCAAAATAAAGGATTTGAACCTAGGGTCTCTAACTCTGAATTGATTTGTTCTTTCCACTATACCAAATGTCTTCCCATGGTTGGCTTTGCAAGTATTTCACAAAATATTTTCCCATAGGGTGAATAGGTGAGGTGTTTGCTTTTTAACGCTTTTTTTTTTCTAATGGTGTTTAAGTGACAACTAGTTCTCAAATCTGGAGTAGCTCCTGGGATAAATATCTCTTCTGTCTCACATGTGTTCTCTTCGCTTTCTCTGCAGACCTTTCCTGAGTATAGCTGTTGAAGGATTTCTTTAACTTTACTTCTCAGTATTACATAGCAAGAGCATAGGACATCCTCCAAAGCCCCTGCCCTAGCTCCAGAATGATTTTTCACTTGGGCAGGGGATGTTTGCGGAGCTTTATAGCATACAGAGCTCTGATTGAGGAACAGTGGGACAGCATAAAGGAAGTCGAAACTCATAATTGCTGACCTGATGGAGCTAGTATCTATATCTCTATCTTGGGGAAGCAAACAAAAGTTTTTGAAACATTGACAAGGTGAACTACACATAAGGCAAAGACAAGTTAGTTTATGTCCTCAGGTGCCTGACTCCTGGGATTCCACCTCCATGAATCTGGGGTTAATAATTTGTCTTGGGTCTGATGGGACCTGGTGCATGGTTGCCTTTAATTATTCCTTAATCTCTGACATATTAGTGTGGAGGCAGAAGTGATGACACTCACTAATTATAACTTCAAGCCCACATCCTTCTATCAATGTGTCTTAACTGCTGCCTCCTTCAAAACACTAGAGCCCACCTCTTGGGGATCTGCAGGTGAAAATCACCTACGTGCTTGATACCAATTAACTTCTGGAAACGCCTCTTTGCCTATAAACTTTGGAAGGGAAAAGACCTACTTTTACAATTAACTTTGGCTCTTTCAATTTATTTGAAACTAGAAGGAGTTATTTAGCCTGGAGAATACACAGCCTGAGGTGACAATTACAGTCTCCAAGGCTACAGCAATTGAGTTCCTTTATTTTTACAGACTTTTTAAAGACCAGTGATTTCTATTCTCCATTGAGGATGAGAGTAAATAGTTTTAAAATGAAACATGAGGCATTTTAGGTTAGGCATAGAAAGAATTTCCTGATCAGGAGCTTTGTTAGACACCAAAAGAGATGACCAAGGGGAAAATGTGCCAGTCTTTATAGACAAGACTCATATTCAATAAACACTTATTAAGCACCTACTATGTTCCAGGCACTGTTCTAAATGCTAGAGATACAAACAGAAGTAAAAGAAGACCCTGCTCTTAAGGAACTTACAATCTAATGGGAGGAAAACATGCAGACCACTAAGTGCAAACAAGCTAGTTACAGGATAAATTGCAGATCAGCAGAAGAACAAAGAATTAAGGAGGGCCAGGAAAGGCTTAATTTTAGGACATGTCAGAAGCCAGGAGGCAGAGATGGAGGAGGAAAACATGCCAAACATAAGGGACAGCCAGTGAAAATGCAAGGAGTCAGGAGATGAAATGTCTCATTCTAGGAACAACAAGGCCAGTGTCACTGTATCGAAGAATATGTGAGAAGGGGATGAAGTGTAATGTGTATACAGACTGAAAGATAAAGGGGAGCAAGTTATAAAGATTTTTGAACACCAAGGCATTTGATATTTGATCCTGGAGATGAAAGGAAGCCCCTAGAGATTATTGAATAGCAGGAGACATAAACTTGTGCCTTGGGAAAGTCACTTCTAGTACTTGGAAAGAACCCCTTTGCCACATGTGTCTCTATACGTGCGCCATACTACTTTTATACTTTGTTCCCATTCTCCCCATAGATCCTTAATATATTTTTGAGTGAATATGCTCCAGACTTTGGTAGGCAGTAGGAGAAGGAGGGGAAAGGAGGCAGGGTTTGTGAAACTGTTCTTGCTGTGGTTATTCAGTTTGTCTATTTGTTACTCTGTGGACGATAACACACCAACATTGTCCATAGGGATTTCTTGGCAAAGATACAGGAGTGGTTTGCCATTTCCTTCTCCAATGGATTGAGGCAAATAGAGGTCATTTGCCCAGGATCACACAGCTAACAAGTGTCTGAGGCTGGATTTTTAACTTGGGTCTTCCTGACTCTAGACCCAGCACTCTATCCACTGAGCCATCTAGCTGCCTAGTTCTTGCTATAACATTTACCAAAATACCTTTGGTAAAAAAACTAAGTAAATCTTCTAGCTGATTATTAATGAAAAACATACTAATGGGGGTTTGTGAATTACAGAAAACCTATCCCCTAAGGGCTACTCCCTAGAACCTAGGATACTGAGAAAATGTATGAACGGTGAGTCTTCTAGGAACTCCACACTGTGAGTATGAGTGCCCAGTTGGAGAGTGGCCCTAAAAGTCAGTGTTACACTTGCTATTACCCTTATCATGTGACCACCATGAGATAATAACATGTGCATTCTGGAGCTATGTCTCCTTTTCTTCCCGCTCACAGACATGCTCCCAGGGCCCCAAATCCCTCTATTTCTAGAGTGCAAGGTAGTGGTGAGAAGCACAACCCATTCTCAGAGATAGTGTTCACGAATTACCTAGTTGAGGTCATTACCAATCCCCTGTCACAAACACCGAGCATCTATGAGATCCTTCTACAATTATGGCAGAATATTCACATTCCTCTGCTAGTCAACCTCTTCTGTTTCTTTCCTTTGTGACTCTGAACCAGAGCTATGCTGGAACTGCCATGAACTGACTGGGAGAGCCAGGTGTTAAATTTTCACCTCAGAAATCAACTAACGCTACAAATCAGGGCTAGAGTTATTGTTCTACTGATTGTCTAGACTTTAGACAATCTGGTAATGCAGAAGCTTAAAGGTGTGTCTGGCAACTTTTAGACTTTTTGCATCTCTTTACCAGCACTCAGCACAGTTCTCTGCCTGTAGTGTTTAATAGTATTTTTCATCCCTTTATTTTCATTCATTAATGTCAAGAATCATGTCTGATTGTAATTTCACCTGATCTGATGGATGATAATAGTGCTTCTAAGCCCCACTGGTTTTAATATACCTGTAAGCTGCTTATGCATTGGATTCATCGCAACTTTGAAGTATCTCCAAATTCTTTCTCTGTTGTCAGTTTAAGCCTATTTATTGAAGAAGGGAGAAAGATGGAATGTTATTGAAAATTCTGCCTTAGAGTTTGCTGTTCCTTTGAACATTCAAATGATCATTTCAAAGGATCCACTGGGGGTCCAGTTTTATGTAGAAGACAGCCTCAATCCAATTTTCCAGAACATCCAGCTTTTTAGTAAATTTGAATTGTGTTTCCTGTGACTTTCATTCATCTTGTGTTAATTTACATAGCACTTTCAAGAGGAAATGTTGGCATAGTGTGTTAATGGGTTAATGAATATTCACAGTAATAGAGGAACATGCCCAAAGCAAAGCAAGTAGTTTTCTAATTTTGTGTAATTTACTACTGTAACTTTAGAATATTAATGAGACTTGAGATTAGCCAATCAGTATGTTATATAGAATCATGTGATACTAGAGCAAGATGGGACCTTAGACATTAACTTCTCTAACCTTCCCATTTTATGGGTGAAGAAACTAAGGCCTAAGTAGATGTAATAATTCAGTCAAGTTACTTAGGCTATGGCTATATGATAACAAAAGTACCATTTAATTCAGAGAAAAATTAATAGTCAAACATTTTTTGTCATCAAGTTGAATGCAAAAGAAAAAGTAGGGTGAGGGTTATTGAATGGAATTTTCCCCAATCTAATTGGTTAGATTGGAAATTGATACACCAATGGTTCTCCAAAACTGTGTTGTGTTTCCTTAGGTGATCTGGGAACTCAGATACTATGTTATTTCAGATAAAATAAAATTCATAATAAATTTATTTAATATACTTTTTTGCTGCATTTGCAGCACATAGAGACAGTCATATCCTTGATCTTGCCATTACCAAGAAGAATTCCACTTCCATCATCATGAACTCTGAAATTCTTTTATTTGACCTTAATATACTGATTCCAACTTTTCCTCTGCTTTACAATATCTAACCATGTTCTTTGTGCTCACCATGACTTCTAATCCCTTCATACCTCAGTTCTTTTCCGGGTCATCATCTCTGCACTTTCTACTCTTATCCTTCTTATCCTTGAGAAAGGAGCTCAGTTCTTCACTATCTTCCTCTCCTGAGACCCTTACCCCTCTCATCCTATAATATATCTTGCTTTGCCAAGACACAACCTTGAATCACTCCCACACTCCTACTCTTGACCTGCTGAAAAAAACTGGAGAAAATCACTGAACAGCATTGTCTTTGCCCACTAGACATTCATGTTAGATAATTACAACTTAGCCCTCACTGAAAAAAGGCAATCCTTTTATACTTCCTAATCAGTTCATTATCTCACTTACCATAGTGGTTCTACCAACCTTTTTCATCCTTTTTCAAACTTCTCATGACTCTCCTAACCCCTAACCTCTCAGTCAAGAACACTGCTTACTTCATTTTCAAAATCAGGTCATTTACTGAAAGCTCTCTTTTTACCTTCTCACCTCACATCGCTCAGATACCTTCTCCTTATTGTGTCATTCACCCTTGTCTCACATAAAGAAAGGGCCATTCTTCTTGCCAAGGCAAATCATTCTACATGCACAAATGATCCCATTCTATCCAAACTTATATAGCAGATTGCATGTTCTACCATACCTACTATCTTCCATTTCTCCCCGTTTTCTGCTTCCCTATTGCTTACAAACATGCCCATGTTTTCCCCATCCTCAGGAAATCTACTCTAGCTATGGTGTTATACCTCTCCCTACTTTCATATCTAAATTCCTTGAGGTATTTTGTGCCTCATCTCCTCAACAAGATAAGGCACCATCTACAACCACTACTTCTACTTCTTTCTTCTCATTCTTTTCTTAAGTCTCTGAAGTATAGTTTTTGACCTCATTATTCAAACAAAACTACTCTCTTCAAAGTTACCACTGGTCTTCTGATTGCCATATATAATGATTTTCCCCCCTTAATCCTCATCATTCTTGAGTTCTCTGCAAACTTTAACAATTATCATCTTATCCTTACTACTTTCTTCCTACTAGGTTTTTGTGATACTAATCTCTCCAAGCTCTCATAGTTACTCAATGATTTATTTTCAATCCTCTTTGCTGAATCTTCATTCGTGACATTCCTACAACTTATGATTGTCCCCAAGGATATAGCCTGGTCCACCTTCTTTGCTCCTCTATATTATGTTGCTTAATAATTTCATCAGCATCTATATATTCAATTATCATTTCTAGCCTTTCTTCTTACTTCCATTCTTACATCTCCAATTTCCTATTGGATTTATCAAACTGGATGTCTCATACACAACTTAAACTCAACATGTGACTTCCTCCCAAACTCTTCTATCTCTCTAAATTCTCAATTACTGGCAAAGTCACTCCTTCTGCCCAGTCACTCAAGCTTACAACCTTTTTATTATTATCAATTCCTCCAGCTCTCATCTCTACATTTACAATATGCTTCAAATTTATGTCAATTCTATATTTCTAATATCTTTAATATATCCTCTTTTTTCTTCTTTGACAATGCTACCACCATTGTGCATGCTCCTATCATTTCAATCCTGGAATGTTGTAATGGACTCCCTCTCTTTATTTTTTAAAAAAGAATGTTTTTATTTCCTTTTTAAAATTTCATTTGAAAAGAAGTTTAACATTCTTTTTTCAAACTTTTGAGTTCGAAATTCCTTATTTGCTCTCCCCCTTCTTGAGAATGCAAGCACTTTGATACAGATTATGCATATGAAGTCTTGCAAAACATATTTGCATATTAACCATGTTGTGGAAGAGAACACAGACTAAGAACAATAAATAAATAAAAATGAAGAAAGTTTTTAAAAATATGTCTTGAGACCCCAGTCCTTGTGATAAGAACTCACTATTTGACAAAAACTGCTGGAAAAAATGGAAAACAATAGATCACAAACCAAGTATAGACCAATACCTTATACAATATAGCAAGGTAAAGTGAAAATGGGTATATGATTTAGACCATAAAGGGTGACTCCATGAACAAATTAGAAGAATAAGGAATAGTAAGATGCTATCAAGGAATAGTCAGGACCTGTCAGATCTATGGAGAAGGGAAGAATTCATGACCAAAAAAAGAGATAGAGAGCATTATGAAATGTAAAATAGGTCATTTTGCTTATATTAAGTTAAATAGCTTTTTCACAAACAAAATCATTGCAACTAAGATTATAAGGAAATCAGAAAACTGGGAAATAATCTTTACAGAAAGTGTCTTTGATAAAGGCCTCATTTTGTAAGTAGAGAACTGAGTCAAATTCATAAGAATACATGCCATTCCCCAATTGATAGTCAAAGGATATGAACAGACAATATGAAGAAATCAAAACTATCTATTGCCATGTGTAAAAGTGTTCTAAATCACTTTTGATCAGGGAAATGCACATTAAAACAACTCTAAGGTACTAGCTCACTTCTCTCAGAATGGCTAACATGATCAAAAAAGGAAAATGACAAATGTTGGACAGGACGTGGGAAAATTGGGACACTGATATACTGTTGGGAGCATTGTAATCTGACCCAAGTATTCTGGAGAGCAACTTGGAATTGTGCCCAAAGGGCAACCAAATTGAACATAGCCTTTGATCCTTCTAGGTCTGTATCCCAGAGATATCATAAGAAAGGAAAGTGACCTACATGTGGAAAAATATTTATAGTAGCCCTTTTTGTGGTAGCAAAATATTGAAAATGGAGAGGATGCCCATTAATTGGGGAACGGCTGAACAAGTAGTATATGAATGTCATAGAACACTATTGCATCATAAGAAATCATGAATAAACATTTCAGGGGGGAAAAACCTGGAAAGACTTGAATGAACTGCTGCAAAATGAATTGAGCAAAACCAGGACAATATAGTATGTTACTACAATGATCAACTATAAATGACTTAGTGCTTCTCAAAAACACAATGATCCAGGACAGTCACCAAGAATTCATGACGGAAAGTGCTATCTATATCCAGAAAAAGAACGGATGGACTCTGAATTCAAATTGAAGCATACGTTTTTCACTTACTTTATTTTTTCTGTGTTTGTTATTTCTTTTTTGGTCTGTTTCTTCTTTCACAACTGTGACTAATAAGGATATGTGTTTTACATGATTTCCCATATGTAATGTATATTAAACTGCTAACCATTTTAGGAAGAGAGGAGGAGGGCAGAAAAATTTTGAATTCAATCTTTTTTAAATAAATTAGTTTATTTTCTTGTTTACATCATTCATTTCCACAAGATTTTGAGTTACAAATTTTCTCCCCGTCTTTGCCCTACCCAACACCTCAAAACAGCCATCCCACTGTATAACCCCTCCCCCAATCTGCTCTCTTCTATGTCCTCCCCCATTTCCCCTCTGACTTTCCAGTAAGGCAGGATGGATCTCCCTATGCCAGTGCCTATATATCTTAATTCCTAGTTGCATGTAGTTAATAATAATCATAATAATAATAATACATACATATATATTTTTAACATTTGATTATAGAATTTTAAATTCTAGATTCTTTCCCTTCCTCCCTCATCACC
>CM053588.1:119408222-119439072 GCA_028646515.1 Pseudochirops corinnae | reverse complement strand
AGTTCTGACTGTGTTGTCTTCTTCCCATTCCATGCTTTGATCCTTTTTGTCTCCAAAGAAGGAATCTAAAGTTTGATTGCTGTTCTTACTTTGCTTCCTTTGCCTGCTCATGTTGCCAGTCAATTACTTGACTTTTTAGCTCTAGGAAACTCTGCTTCCAGTGGGGAAAGCTCTGTCCCAAATCACTGGAGTTTTCACATCTGCTGGAGCTATTGGGAGGCTGCTGTTTTTTTGCACCCCCCAGGCGCCTCCCCCTCCCCAAGACCACCACCCAAGACTGCGGTCTGGATCCAGGCAGCTCAATGCAAGTGCACTTAGCCTCTGAATGATTGCTTGGCCCCCCTGCAATCTGCAGGCCGGGAGCTTCTGAAGAAGCCATGTGGAAGTGGCTGCTGGGCTGCCACTTCTGCCACTTCTTTGCCCTGGAGGCAGTTCAGCTGGACCACTTTTCTCCCCCAAATTTAGCTGTGGAACTCAATATCTTGTAAAAATGAATGCTAAAAACTGTCTTTATATATATAATTGGGAAAAATAAAATACTATTTCGAAAAAGTATGTCTTGATCTACATTCAAATTCTATCAGTTCTTTCTCTGGAGGTGGATAGTATTTTTTATTATAGGTCTTCAGAATTGTCCTGTGCAATTTTATTGCCAAGAATAACTAAATTATGCACAGTTGATAACCATACAATATTGCTCTTACTGTGAACAATGCTCTGGCTCTGCTCACTTAACTTTGAATTGGATCATATAATTCTTCCCAGGTCTTTCTGAAACCATCCTGTTCACCTTTTCTTATAATACAAAAGTATTCCATCACAATCATACATCACAACTTGTTCAGCCATTCCCCAGTAATTAGGTATCCCTTTAATTTCTAATGTTTTGCCAACAAAAAAAGAGCTACTATAAATATTTTTTTTACAAATGAAACCTTTCCCTTTTTCTTTGATCTCTTTGAGTTCATATTCTGCTTCTGACACTTAGTTGTGTAAGTAGTTAGATGGCCCTCAGCAATGACAGCATTCAGCCTGGAGTCAGGAATACCTGAGTCCAAATCCAGTCTCATACATTTATAAGTTCTATGACCCTGAACAACTCATTAATAACTATCTGCCTCACTTTCCTCAACTGGGGTTAAATTGGTGTTAATAATAACTATGTTGTTGTAAGAATTGAATAAGAGATATTTGTAAACTTCTTTGCACAGTGAAAATTGCCTATTCATATCCTTTGCATAGTAGGCACTTCTTTCTTTTTGTGATCACAGGCAAGACATTTAATTGATCTCTCCAAATCAAGAGTCTCCTAAGAGCTTAGTTTTCTCTTGGTTTTCAACTCACAGTGTTATCAGAGGGGGAGAATGAGGTAATATATGTAATGTAATTCGCAAACATTTTATGTCTATTTCAGCTATTATTATTATATGAAAATATGATCTCATTATATTACAAAGCACCAGGTCAGTCAGAGAAGCCCAAACCACAGTGTACATACTATGGACAAACTTATTCTCATTTGGCTAAGTCATTGTATGAGCTGTATGGTGCTGGGGTTTATGGCTATTTTCCCATAAGATACCTTGTGGCTATCTGTTCGCTGACAATTCAATCACCTGAAATGTCTGAATGTCAAAATATCCTTAGCAGAACTCAGGCAGAGACCAGAAACAACAATTTCACTGAAGACAACTATTTAAAAATCTTTCTAAAATGATTTGATAGTCAAAATGCTCATAAAGAAAATTATTTTTATAGGTGGAGACAAGATGGTGGAGCTCTCCCTCAAACCCCTCCAAAACTTTTAAATAATGATTTTAAAATTCTAGAGCAACAGAACCCACAAGAGATGGAGTAAAACAACTGTCCAGTCCAAGACAACTTAGAAGGTCAGCAAGAAAGATCTGTTGAACCAGAGTGAGAGAAAAATGCAATTAAGCACAGGCCATGCCAGTACAGACCCTGCCCCAGCAAATCAGAAAGCAGGCCTTAGGGTGACTGAATCAATGGCAGCAGTGGTGGTTTGCAGACCTCTCAGCTCACAGGCACCAAAGACAACTTAGAAGGTCAGCAGGAAGGGTCTGTCACACCTGGGTGAGAGTGGAGACAATCCAACACAGACCCCACCAGCACATCCCTGGTCACAGCAAACCAAGAACAGGCCTTGGGGGCACTGAATCAGCAGCAGCAGAGCTGCATCTGTAGCTCATAGCACACAAATGGTAAGAGGGTTGAACGACTGGTCAGAAGGAGATTACGGGGGTCTCTTTTCTAACACTGATGCTGGACTTTATTGCTTTTCCCATACTTGGATCAGGGTCCCATTGCTGGATGACAGTCCCAGGCTGAGAGGAAGCACTAGAACACCAGAGCTTACAGCCACAGTGGAGTAAGAGACCCTCTTTCAGTTCCAGGGCAAAAAAAGAGTGTTTGTGGTCACTCATAGACCAAAGCACAGGCCAGGAAAGGAATAAACACCTCACTTAAGATCATACCACCTTAGAAGAACTTAAAACTTACGGGTCCCTAGAAGTATCTCTGTAAACAACTGCACAAAACCCCTGAAGCTTGGGACAGTGCTCCCTCCACCCTGGAAACAGAGCCTTACTTTAACAAAGAATTAAAAGTCAAGTAATAGTCTGGGGAAATGAGCAAACAACTGAAAAAAAAATTGGCCGTATAAATTTACCATAGTGACAAGGAAGATCAAACCACACCCTCAGTGAGGGGAGCAGAACCAGGAGAACATTGTACACAATTACAGACACATTGTATCTGTGAGGACTAACTTTGATAGACAGGGCTCTTCTCAGCAATGCAAGGTTATAAGACAACCCCAAAAGACCCATGATTGAAAAAGTTGTCTACATGCAGAGAAAGAATTATGGTGTCTGAATGCAGATTGAAGCATACTTGCTCTCTCTTTTTTGTTTTGTTTTGTTTTACTTTGCTTTGTTTTGTTTCTTCTTTCTCATGATTCATTCCATTGGTTATAATTCTTCTTTACAACTTGACTAATGTTTAATGTGAAGGTATGTGTAGGACCTCTATCACATTGCATGCCACCTTAAGTAGGGGGGAAGACAGAGAGAGGAAGAAAATTTGTAACTCCAAAACTTGTGGAACTAAATGTTGTAAACTAAAAATAAATACATTTATAACAAAAAAGTACACTCAGAAGAAGATAACAAAGTCAAAACTCCTACTTCCAAAGCCTTCAAGAAAAATATGAATTGGTCTTGGGTCATGGAAGAGCTGACAAAGGATTTTGAAAATCAAGTAAGACAGGTAGAGGAATAATTGGGAAGAGAAATGAGAGTGATGCAAGAAAATCATGAAAAAGGAGTCAAAAACTCAGTAAAAAAAGACACAAAAAATGCTAAAGAAAATTACATCTTAAAAAAACAGACTAGGCCAAATGATAAAAGAGGAACAAACAGCCAATGAGGAGAAGAATGCCTTAAAAAGCAGAACTGGTCAAATGGAAAAAGAGACACAAAAATTCACTGAAGAAAAAAAACTCTTTAAAAAGTAGAATTGATCAAGTAGAAAAAGAGGTACAAAAGCTCACTGAAGAAAGTAATTTCTTAAAAATTAAAATGAAGCAAATGGAAGCTAATGACTATGAAAAATCAAGAAACAATAAAACAAAAAAAAGAATGAACAAATAGAAGACAATGTGAAATATCTCATTGGAAAAACAACTGACTTGGAAAATAGATCTAGAAGAGATAATTTTAAAATTATTGGACTACCTAAAAGCCATGATCAAAAGCAAGAAAGAAAAAGAAAAACTAGACATCTTTCAAGAAATTATCAAGAAAAACTGCCCTGATATTTTGGAACCTGAGGGTAAAATAGAAATTGAGAGAATTCTCTAATCACCTCCTGAAAGGGATCCCCAGAGGAAAACTCCTGGAATATTATAGCCATATTTCAGAGCTCCTGGGTCAAGGAGAAAATACTGCAAACAGTCAGAAAGAAACAATTCAAGTATTGTGGAACCACAGTCAGGATAACACAAGATTTAGCAGTTTCTACATTGAAAGACTGGAGGGCTTGGAATAAAATATTCTGGAAGTCAAAGTAATTAGGTCCAGCAAAGAATCACCTATCCAGCAAAACTGAGTGTAATCCTTCAGGGAGAAAATGGGAATTCAATGAAATAGAAGACTTTTAAGCATTCTTGATAAAAAGACCAGAGTTAAGTAGAAATTTTGACTTTCAAATACAAGATTCAGTAGAGGCATAAAAAGGCAAAGAGGAAAGGGAAATCATAAGGAATTTAATAAGTTTAAACTGTTTACGTTCCAACATGGAAAGATGATACCTGTAACTCATAAGAACTTTATCATTATTAGGGCAATTAGAAGGAGTATATTGTATACAGGTATGAGTGGAATATGAAGGTATATAATCTAAAAAAAATAAAATTAAGGGTGAGATAAAGAGTGTACTGGGAGAAAGGGAAAGGGAGAGGTAGAATGGGGTAAATTAGCTCACATAAAAGAGGCAAGAAAAAGCTTTTACAGTGGAGGGGAAGCTGAAGGGGGTGAGTAGTGAACCTTACTCTCATCAGAATTGCTTCAAAGAGGGAATAACATACACACTCAATTGAGTATAGAAATGTATCCACCCTACATGAAAGTAGGAGAGAAAGGGAATAAGAATGGGGGGCAGTGATAGAAGGGAGGGCGGATTGGGGAAGGGGGGTAGTCAGAAGTAAAACATTTTTGAGGAGGGCAGGGTGAAAGGAGAGAGTAGAATAAAGAGGGGAATAGGATGGAGGGAAATACATTTAGCAATAGTAGCTGAAAAAATTTTGAAGCAAGTTTCACTGATAAAGGTCTCATTTCTCAAATATATAGGGAACTGAGTCAAATTTATAAAAAATAAAAGTCATTTCCCAACTAATAAATGATCAAAAGATATGAACCATTTTCAGATGAGTTTACCAAAACTATTTGTGGCCGTATGAAAAACATCTTCTCACTATTGATTGGAGAAATGCAAATTAAAACAATTGCATCATACCTTTTAGATTGGTTAATAGGGCAGAAAAGAAAATGACAAATGTTGGAAGGGATGTGGGAGAAGTGGGACTGTTGGTGGAGTCGTAAAACAGTCCAACTATTCTGTAGAGCAATTTGGAACTATGGCAAAAAGGCTAAATGACCATGCATATCCTTTGACCTAGAAATGCACTACTAGGTCTGTCTTCCAAAAAAGATAAAACACAAAAAGGAAAAGGATCTGCATGTATAAAATTATTTATTGCAGCTCTTTTCTAGTGGCAAAGAATTGGAAATTGAGGGGATGCCCATCAACTAAAGAATGGCTGGACAAAATGTGATGTGTGTTTGTGGTGTAATACTATTGTGCTATAAGAATGATAAGCAGGATATTCTCAGCAAAACCTAGAAAGAATCACATGAGATGATGCAAAGTGAAATGTACTGAGTACAAAGTAATAGCAACATTGTAAGATGATCAGCTGTGAATGACTTTATGCTTAGTGATATAATGCTGCAAGACAACTCTGAAGGACATATAATGAAAAATTCTGTCCATCCCCAGAGAAAGAACTGATGGTGTCTGAACACAGATTGAAGCATACTTTTTTTAAAACTTTATTTTTCTTGAGGGTTTTTTTTTGGTCTGTGCTTTGTTTCACAACAAGACTATTATGGAAATGTTTTGCATGACTACACATGTACAACCTGTATTGAATTGTTTTCCTTCTCAATGAGGAATGTGGAGAAGGAGGAAGTGAGAGAATTTGGAACTCAAAGTTTTAAAAAAACAAAATTGTTTTAACATTTAACTGGGGAAAATAAAATACTAAAAAAGAAATTATTTTTAAATGACCTATTCCTCAGCCATTTGAAGTCCCAGATGCATGTCTTTCATCAGGGAGTTACTGGTTTCAAACAGATTTTCCACTTTATCTAAAATTAAATTCAGTAAGTGACAGGCAATAAAAATGTTTCCTCCAGATGATTGTATAAAATACCAAATAAAAACAGCTATCTCGATTGATGGTGCTATGACCCAATTGTCTATTCACTATCTGGGTAATTAATAGAAATGAAATGTGGGGAGCAACCCATGTGGAAATATTTGGAGATATGTTATGTTCAAAATCAATTGTGTCCCCAGTGTCTTAGACTTTCAAGTTTATTAGCACCAATATATTTTCATCAGCCAAATCAATAAGGACATCTCATAATGAATGTTTCATGCTCAGTCTTGGGGCTAATAGAAAAACTGACAATCTAAAAACTACTGGTATTTCCTTTCAGCTCAATATGAGGTCATTAAGGTGGATTTTGTGTTTCTGTAGATACAGCTCCTCCCTCCTCCCTTCATGAAGCCAGGTACATTTGTTTACTCTGAAATCACTCCAGCAGACTTCAGGCTATCTTATTCATCACATATATAAGGTGAAGAGTAAAACAAACACCCTTTGAGAAGGCAGAAGGCTTCAATCCTTTTCCTATCACTATCAATAATTCTCTGCAAATTCACTCTTCTCTTTCAGCAAAGAGATATAGGAGAGGCAAAGAAGAGGTGCACTGGGGAACAGGCTCTGAATCTGGAGCCAGAGGACCAGTCCTATAACTGACTTTGATAATTACTACCTGTATAAGTTTGGCCAAGTCACTTCCATTATTGGGACTCAGCTTTCACAGCTGTTAAAAGATGGGGTTAGAGTGATATTCAAAGTCTTTCCAGCTCTAAAATGCTACTGCTCAGACACTACAGTAATCTATTGTTTCATTAATGTAAACAAGTTCTAATCCTATCTATTCCTTCCTACCAAGCTTTAGTCTTTCTCCTGATTCCTAGGTCAAAAGATGCTGATGCTGATGCTTTGATTATAGGGGCAGAATGGTGTAGTCACAAGAATGAAGTCAAAGGACCTGGGTTTTGATCTCAGCTCTGGCATTAAATTATCTCACTTAATTTTTCCTGGCTTCATGAAAAGACTGAGACAAAGTTACCTCTGAAGTAACTCTTACTGCCAGCTCCAAATGTATGGCAATGATGATGATGATGATGATAACAATCACACTATTAGTAGTAACCATTCAACAGAATTCTTTTTGAATGGCCATGCTGGGGAGATGTGTACTCTGCAAGGTTAGAATATAAAATGATACTGATTTTTAATCTCTTTTTATTGATGAATTTTGTATTTTCATTATATTCATTTCTGATCATCTCTCTTCCCCTCCCCTACCTAGTAAGGCACATCTCCCAAGAAATATTTTTTAAAAAAGTAAAAGGGACAAAAAAAACCTGACTAACCAACCCATCAGTTGGGTCTGACAATTTATGGAATATTTATATCTCAGTCCCCCACCTCTGTAAAAAAGAGGTGAAAGTGTAAAAAAGTAGATGAATTTTCTCAACTCTTCTCTGTAGCCAAATTTGGTCCTTAAATAATATTGTCTCTTTTTTATCCTGTCCATTTACAATTTTATAGTCATATATATTTTTCCTCACTCAGTTTACTCCATTCAGGATCAGTTCACACATTGTCCCATACTTCTCACTTATTCATTGTTTTTTTATGGTATAGTAATGTTCCCCTATATTCAAGTACAACCTACTACACCATGTTGTCTTTCATTTATTATTACATACCTGCCTTAAAAAAAGTTATACCATTAATATTTAGATATTTAAAATAGGTTTTTCTTTAAAATTATAACAATTATATTAACATTTTCAAAATCCTCTTGTAAGCTTGATATATGATTACCTCTTTTGTTGAGTCTTCCTCTTGGACTTCTGGGCTTAAAACTCAGAATCATTATATCTAAGTGGTGAAAAATATCTCAGAAACTATCTAGTCTAAACTAGACCCAAATAGGAATGCCTTCTACAATATCCAAGTGATCATAGAGCCTCCAACTCAGGACCCCCAGTGAAGGAAAATCCAGTAATTTCCCAAAACAGTCCATTTTACGTTGAATGACTAATTGGCAATAAGGTTTTTTTTTTTCTCCTGAAATATCAAGATTAAATCTTCCTCTCAGCAATGTAAGCACACTGCTCCAAGTTTTCCCTCTATGGTCAAGCAGAATAAGTCTAATCTTTCTTCCATATGATGACTACTTTGAGATATTTGAAGATGGTTATCATGCTTTCTGCCCCTCTTCCTGGCCCCTGCCACTGTGTCTGACCGGCTTTTCTCCAGGTTAAAAAGCCCTGGATTTCGACTGTCACGGTCTCCTGTTCCTTCATCGTCCTGATGGCCAGTCACTAGACATTCTTTGAGCTTAGTGTCCTTCATAAAATTTGCTACCCAGAAGTAATCTATACTCCAGACATAGTTTCATTAGAATAGGGCATAGCAGGACCATGACCTCCCTTATTCTGGATACTAGGACTCTCTTAATGTCCTCTAAGATCACATTAAGTTTTGGGTTGAGTTTTTTTTTTTTTGTATTTTTAGTGATTTTTGGCTGCCATTTAAGATTGTTGGCTCATATTGAGATCAAGTCCATTTAAAGCCCCATCACTTTTACCCCACATCAAATTAAGAGCAAAAATGTGTGATAATTGATCAAGCAACACATATTTATTAAGCATTATGTACCTAGCACTGTGAGGAGAATATAAGAACAATAAGGCTTGGGGAATGAACCTATTCTGTTTAACATTTTGATCAGTGAATTAGATAAAGGAATAGATGGTAGATTTAGCAAATTGGTAGATGACACAATGTTGGGAGAGATTAGCCAATGCACTGGGTGACAGAGTAGGGATTTGAAAAGGCTACAACAGCATAGAACACTGGACCAAGTTCAGTAAAAATAAATTTATTAGTTCTAAATGTAAAGTATTACCCTTGGATTTGAACAAAAGTTTCACAATTATAAGATGTAAATGTAGCTAGTTAATTGTCTTTTTGGAGAAGAACAGCAAGCTCAAGATGAATCAATCCTGGAATATGACATCCGAAAAAAGCTAATGTGAACAGTGTCCTAGACTAAGGAAGATATTCCTGTTGTACTCTGCCATATAGGAAGGACATTGTGATCAGAATGAAAATGGTGAAGCACCTTGCAATCATGCTTGTGATTGAAAGAATTGGGGGTGGTGATTTTGGGGAAGAGAAAAATAATGATAATTAACATTTCTTTTGGGTGGCTAGGTAACATATTGGATAGCATTACAAGCCTGGACAGGAAAACTTGAGTTCAAAATTGTTCTTAGATAGTTACTAGCTGTGTGACCCTGAGCAAGTCTCTTAACCCAGTTTGCATAAGTTTCCTCATCTGTAAAATTATCTGGAAAAGGAAATGGTAAATCTTTGCCAAGAAAACCCCAAATGGGGTCATGAAGAGGTAGAAATTACTGAAACAACTGAACAACAACAGCAACCACACATTTATGTAATGCTTTATATTTTTGAAAGTCTTATACGTACATTGTTTTAATTGGCACACATATGTTTGGGGCACTTTGTTTTACTATAAAAGGTACTTAGTATACAGATTTTTAATGATTTCTGAACACAAAGCAAAATATTTTCTACAATTAACCATATGTCAGTTTCTTGCATACATAGTAAACTACTTTTTTCTCTTTACCCTTTTTTTATTAACATAGTAGAATTTTCTAGCTAAGTCTTCCTTTAACTTCCTTGAATATTTACATGCTTCAGCATTTCTACTCTTACATGCAGTCCCAAAAGAAATCTGTATCTCTATTTCTGACCCCTCTGCAATTCCACATTCCAACTGTCTACTGGATATTTTCACTTGGAAGTCACACCCTGACACTCACAAGCTCTGTCACCCTGATCCAGCTCCTTTACCTATTTGTGTCCCCAACTAACTCTCTAGGACTTATCTGATTCATCATCAGTGCATCTTCTTTGGTAAAGGGACTTCACAGAAGTTTTTCGTGTTGGTGAAATCACAGATCTTTTTATATCTGAAAATATTATAGCAGTGAACCAAACTGAAATTTGAACAAATTAGAGTAGGAAAGGAATATGGGCATGAAGACCATGGAGACTATATCAATAGTCCTGACTTGAAGTGATAAGAAATGAATCATAGAAATTTAGAATTAAGTTTCTTGGAAAACTAGAAATTTCTTAGAAACTAGAAATAGTCCAAATGGAACAGTGAATAGAATGCTAGATTTGGAATCAGATACCCTACATTCAAAATCCTGTTATTGTCACTTGCTACCTCAGTTTCCTCATTTGTGAAATGAAAGATTTCACCTAGAAGACCTCTAAGGTCCCTTCCAGATTTAGGTGTATGATTTTATGATACTTTGGCTTCAGATCCAAAATATTCCTCATACAAAATTTCTTCTAAAAATATCCCCAAGTGATCTTTCAGCATTTGCTTGAGCATCTCTAAGAAGGGAAACTGATTGTTCAGAAACCAGCTTTTAGATAGCTGAGTTACTGAGATAGTTACTGAGAAAGGTTTTTTTAATGTCAAGACTAAATCTGCCTAATGCAATATGATTATAGTGGGGCCCTTCCCCCCAAGAGAAAGCAGGGATGATATATTAAAAGAAAACAGCTGGAATGACAGATGAGTTCATTAAGCACAGCCACTGGCACCAAAGAAATTCTAACGTCTGTGTTTATTCCTATCTAACATATTCATGATTGGTGAACTCCAAATGAGCAAGGCTTGCTTTCTCTAGATTAGTGAATTTATTATAGGTGCCATCTCCTTTTGTGTACTTCAGTAGAAATAACCATAGGCCCTGATTATCTCAGACCACCCAGAATAAAACTGTAAAATTCTGTTCAGGGGTCTTTGCCTCAGATTTCCTGAAAGGGATGCTTTATTTCTTGCAATCAAGACATGAGTGGTAATGAAGCAATTCGAACATGTAAATGGTGGAAGGAAATAAGCATTTATTAAGTGCCTACTCTGTGCCAGGAACTGTGCTAAGTACTTTACAAATATCTCATTTGATCCTCACAACAATCCCAGGAAGTAGATGTTATTATTATCTCCATTTACAGCTGAGGATACTTAGGGAGATAGTGGTTAAGTGATTTATTCAGAGTCACACAACTAGTGAGCATCTGAGGCTGGATTTGAACTCAGGTCTTCCTTATTCCCAAACCACTATCCTGTTGACCCAGATGTCATTGATATATATACTATCAGTATCCTTTGCCCTCCAAGTTATAAAACCCATATTTCAAGGAAGTATAAAATTCTGTTTCTATGCCTTGAAGTCCTCAACCTGACTCAAGAACTGCTTCTCTATAACTTTAGTCAGTCAGTCAATCAACAAACATTAAGTGCCTGTTATGTGACAAACACTGTAATTGGTATGGGAGAAACAAAGAGAAAGAATGAAACGATCCCTACTTTGACTTCCATCCATTGCTCCTACCTTTACTATGTTGGGCCAAGGAAATGCTGTCTAACCTCTGGAATAATGAATCTATTCAAATGCTTAAAGATAGCTATGACCTGCCCCCCAAAAACTTTTTCTTCCTCCAACTTTTCAGCTTCTGTCAGTTGATCCTCATACGGTATTATCTTGAGGCACATGACATTGTGGACCACATTGAGCATACACAGTTCACTAAAATTCTCAGAACTTTCTAAGACAACTTCTGTTTATTTAAATATCCTCCATGTTGCAATTTTGAATTTAACTTTTGGAACACAAGAGTAAGACTTTGTATTTATCCCTATCAAATTTCATCTCGTTAGATTTAGCCCAATATTAGGGACTCTCAAGATCTTTTTGTATCTTGATTCTGTCATTCAATGCTTCACCTTTCCCTCTTAACTTTGTATTATCTAAATATTTGACACCATGCCTTTATTCGTCACTAATAAATGTTAAATAGGATAGGACTAAGTACAGGTGACTTGGCACTTCAACAGATACACCCTATAAATTAACAAACCATTACTAAACACTATTTGGATCCAGCCTTCCAATTAGTTAGAAATCTACATAATTGTCCATATCTTTCCATTTTCTCCATAAGAAAAATATGGAAGACTTTTAAATACTTCATTAGAGTCTTGGTAAACTATGTGAGGGAGATGTGTTGAAAATAGTATCTTAATCTTTCTGCCCTTCATCCCCAATCTTATGCAAAGCTAGTCTTTCCTTAATATGTTTTTAAAATCATTCTTGAGATTAATTGGTTTAAGGTACAAATATTTGGGATTTTATCACAGCTTCCTGGTCATCAGGGTACAAATGGCCAGCCTCTCCTAGAGACTTCAGACTGTTATTAAGCTATGCTCAGCTGAATCAATGTTTTTTCATTGAAGAACATCTCTTCCCTATTCTGAATATCCTTCTTTCCCTGCTATGGTTAAGTAATCCTTCTTTTATCAATTGTTAGATACATTTCAGCATGGCTAAGAGGTGCAATGGATAGGGTGCTGGACCTGAAGTCAGGAAGACTCATCTTCCTTGGTTCAAATCTGGCCTCAGACACTTTTTAATTTCTATGTAGCCATAGACAGGTCACTTAACTCTCTTTGCCTCAGTTTCCTCATCTGTAAAATTATCTGGAGAAGAAAATGGCAAACCTTTCTAACATTTTTGCCAAGAAACCCCCTAAATTGAGTCACAAAGAGGGGGACCCAACTGAAAACAACAACAAAGATAAATTTCAATTTTTTTTTTCCTTTCTAATTTTGGATTGAAATGACCAGATTGCCTATCTGAGTCAGGCCCAGCCCATTGCAGGAGATAAATAGTAGTCTCCCACCCTCACTCCTGCTCTGCTTTGGTTCAGCTCTGGGCCAAATCAAGGTGAACTCCTGCTTACCCCTCTTTATACATGTGTCCAATATTCATCTGATCTACCAAACTAGTAACCCTGACAAAATAGGAGATAAAGTATTGAAGGGCCTGCTCTTCATGGAGCCAGTCTTGGAAAACTAAAGTCACATTGAGAAGGCAGAAAAAGAGAAAGGAAGGAGAAAAAGGAGCAAATACAGAAGTTGGAAGAAAATCAAAATAGTTCAGTATCATAGCAAGCAAATGATAAAATAATTTCAAAGAGGGATGTCATGCAGTAAATAAGTTCATAAAGAAAAAAGACTGGAAAAAATAAAGTCTTTGTTTATTATGGGGTCATTGGTAACTTACAAAATTCTATTTCAATGGGGGGATTGGAATAGCATATGGACAATCCTACTCAACTCCCTCCTCCTCTAAAAAATCTTGGCACGTATGTAAATGTGTTGTGGCTCAATCACTCTTCATGGAAAACTCCATATACACGTAGAAGCAGATAGAGCAGAAGTTCAAAAAACAGATAGGAGGCAAATACTGTCTTCTGAAAAAATCAAGCCATGTGACCATCCCAAATAAATGGGCATCATTTAAATTCTGACAGGTTTTTAGAATTGTTTCAAAACAGAATGGAAATTATCCTATCCTTTGGTTTTCTGAGAATTTAAATTCACTCAATGGATTTAATTTGTCTAAGATGAATTATTTTATGACAGAGAAATGTCTAAATTTACATTTGGATTGCCACCAAGAATAACATTTGAAAAGTATCAGTTTTGCTGGGAAACAGTAATGAAAAGTTGTATAATTCAAGTTGGGGGAATTGGGGATCAGTTGTACAGGTAGAACCATGAGAATCAGTTGATTCTATAGGAAGCAAGTATCAGAACAGATCAAAGAGCAGCTTTTCTGTGGATAATTACAATTATCCTTTAGTAGCATTTTTTTGGAATTGACTTTTCAAACATCAGCATATTCTTTAAATGAACTCCACAATGGACACAACTGATAAATCTTTGGGATAAAACCTGGTAAAGAGAAGATTGATGGTTAAGCTTGGAGATAACATTAAAAAATGAAGTGTGATAATAATCTTTTTTTTCATGTAGCTCATAAATTGTGATTAGATACCATCTATCCAGTCAGTTGGTCAATCAAAAAACAAACAACAAAAAACATTTATCAAACACTCACTATGTATGAGGCTCTGTGCTAAGCACTGTGGGTACAAGAAAGGTCCATGGTCCTCAAGAAGCTCAAATTCTAACAAAAGGAGACAATGAGTAAATAACTAGGTACAAATATGAAATAGAGGGAGCTAGGTGGTGCAGTGAATAGAGTACCAGGTCAGGGAAGGGAAAGAAACCATTCTTGGTATGGGGCACTTAGGGAAAATGCCTGGAAATGGATGGTGGAGCATCTTACTCATGGAACATCAAAGAGGCCAGTATCGTAGAATGAAAAGGTAGGGGGGAAGAAGGAAAGGAAGAGTCTTGACCATAAAAGTATTTTATATTTGATCCTGGAGGTGAGAGAGAACCCCCAGAATTTATTGAGTAGTATATGCTCAGACTCATACCTCAGGAATACCACTTCAACAGCTGAATGGAGGATGGATGGGATTGGAGACAGACTGGTGTCAGGCAGACCAACCATCAGGTCTTTGCAATGTTCCTGATATAAGGCAATGAGAACTTGCACCAGGAACTTGGCAACATTAGAGGACATAAGGGAACATATTTAAAAGTTGTATAAAATGACAAAATCTACAGGCCATGAAAATTAATTGCATATGGAAAGATGAGAGTGAGAAGTTGAGGATGAAACTTAGGTTGGGTGACTGAAAGCATGGTGGTAATCCTTGACATCAGTAGGGATTTTAAGAATAGGGGTTAGTTTAGGGGTAAGATAATGAGTTCAATTATGGGCATGTTAGTTCTAAGATGCTTAAACATTATTGTTTGGGGGGTGACATAGTTGGATTTATGCTCTAGAAAAATTACTTTGGTAGCTGGTAGAAAATATATTAGAGTAGAGAGAGACTTAAAGCTGGGAGACAAATAGAAAACATATAGTACTCCAGATGGAGTCATTCTGATACAAATAATAATGTCTTCCTGGCCTAAAGAAAGTTGTCATTGTGACCCCAATTTATTGTGATGTTCAATAGAAATTTAACTCTAAATGTATTTCTGGTTTCACATTGCAATTTTGCCTCATTTACTAGATATGTTGAGTAATGAATGATAGATGATTTGAATACTCAAATGAATAATGTAATGGATGAAATTTACAATGGTGGTTTGCTCCATCTACTCATTAACTCACCATTAATACATACGTTCCAGGTCAGACTCTTGATTCGAATGTCGAACACCACTTACTGCTTCCACATTTGCTTATCAAACTCTAACCTCTCAGGAGATTGTTCCTCCTCCTCTCCAAAGGCCATGAGAACTCCAAAACAGGCTTACTATGGAAAAGGAAGAGAATCAGGCTCATAATTATTGGATTCTATTTTTGTTTCAACTTATTCCTCTTTGTCATTTGGCTGGGGGTAGTTGTATAGAATTTTATTATATTAATAATGAATGATAGTTCTTACTATATTAAGCACAAGGTCCCAGAGGATGTGTGGGTGTCCCTTTCCCACACAGCTGTCACCGTATCATTCAGTGGTTGAAGTTGGGGAGGGGGAATTTTATTTTCCTTCTGCATATTTGTAAAAGATTTCTATTGCTGTAATTTTCAGGGATCACAATAACTTATATTTATTGAGAATTTGACATATATCGTTTCTTGAGTCTTGCTCCAATACTGAAAGTTGGTAGGAAAGTATTCTGAAATTCTCAAAGGTTATGCCAGCAGAGTACAAGCTCTGGCAGGCACCACCACCTGGAAAGATTGTGAGTAGATCCCAGTGACAGACTGTTTTCCCAAGACCACTTTAGCTGAGTTCAGAGAGGCTTATCATATGGGTAAGTACAGAAACTGGTTACTTGGGGATAGTGACTCTTCTGGCCATGATAATCCAGGAAATCAAGAAAAATACAACGTGGCCCTCAGGCCTGTACAATTCTTCTGCTTCTGCAGTGCCAATGGCAATGATCAAAAAGAAAGACAAGGGTGCTAAGAGTCATCAGGTTTTTAAAACACCTACAAATGTTAACTTAGTTATCAATATTCTAAATGTGAGGTTCTTGTCCAGTGATCAATGAATGAGTATATTTTTGGAGTGATCGACTTGTATAACTCTTGGCAGATTTGCTCTAAATAAAACTCAAAAATAGAAAGAAGTTGAAGTTAAATGAAAGGATCTATCAATTACTTAATCAACCAATCTTTATCAAGCACCTATTATGTATCAGAATGTGCTATAAGATGGGAATACAATGACAAAAATGACACATTTTGGGAAGACAAGTAGAGAAGTTGGTGAAATTTATTTTAGCATGTGTCCGAAGGCAACAGGAACCATTACATGGGACATTTGGTCAGTTCATAGTGTTGTAAATGCAATAAGCATTTGCTAAATGATCACCATGAAAATTATTGCAGTTTAGGTGCCAATATCTGTTGTAGAGAGTGAAAAGGTAAAAAAAAAAAAAAATTTATAAAGAACTTAGAAAGACCCTTCAAATGAAATCAGAATGTATTTTGATACTTGACTTTGATACAAAGGTGAGACTAGATGAGGATTGTGAAAATATGGTGGAAAATATAGTTCAATATTAAGCAATGAGAAACCCCAAAGAGATTTAAAGACTGTACAGAAACCTCCCACATATGAATCATAGAATCTTTCCTCATGAAAAGAATATAAAAGCAGTGAATGTCATGAATAACATCAAAAAATGAATTGGTATATGAACAGACAGTAAACAACTTGCTACTGATGTGAGAATCATACTTGAATGAGTTATCTATATAGAATCCAACAACTGCCATCTTGATACAAAGAAAAAAATCGGCATAAAACTAGATATAAGAAATTAAGAGAAAATAGATATCACAAAAATAAACTCGAACCTAACCTATTTAAAGAATTCACTGAAGTTGAAAAGTGGCATGTGACTGGAGGAATGACATTGACACCAATTATAGCAATTTAAAATAGACATTTAACCAATATAAAGTAATCATGATATTAAGAAAACCGAAGAGTCTCCTAATCTTCTTAGCCAGCAGCACTTACTTGACTTACTTGCCAAGCAGAAGGATATTGTTGATTTTAGCCAAGAACAATACTGATTTAGAATACAAACTCATTTGTAAAACTTTATGAAGAATGATGATAGATTATGAGCAATATTATATAATAATGCAGTATTTATATAGTTTTTAAAATGTCATTTGGTAGAGCAAGCCTGCCTGAAAGACTGTATTCTAACAAGGTGTTACCATGAATATGTCAAAATTATATAAGATTACTTCAATGACAAAATAATTTTTTATAAAACAACTTAGACTGAAGACCCTATGGTCATTAATATGATAAACAAAGGGAAACAATGTAAAGAAAGCCAATTTAAAGAAGGCTGGACAAGAGATTGAGCTAAGCAAAGTGACCCCACAAAAATTTAACTGAAAATGGAAAGATTAAAGTAAAATTGTTATAAAATGGAAAAGATCTACGGAGGCATTTATAACAAATTCTTTTTTTCATTTTCAAAGATACTGGAATTATTACATCACAGTTCCAGATGTGCTTGTAAAGAAAATGGAAATGTCAATGGAAAAAACAAAAAGAGAGAGAAAAGTAGCAATACTAGATGATATAGAAATTTAGTCTGCACTGGAAGGAATGTAAGTTTGAGAATGGTGAAAGGTAAATGCTTTAAGATATCTGAAATCAGTGAAGAGATCAAAAATGTTGAAAAAAATCAGACTTTATTATTACCCCAAAAAGGGCAACTAAGGGACCAATTACTACCAACCTCTGTGCTCATCTTCTCATTGGAAAGACCCCCTATGTTGAATCTATGGATAGATATGGGTAAAAGTTTCATAGGATAGCTATGCATAAATGCACTATTATATGCATCATTAGAAGGAACATCCCAATGTATAAAACCATATATCCACAGATTGGAGTATTGTATGTCTGTGAATCATGGAACACTACAGTCTCTGAAGAATAGAAATTTAGAATCTCCCAAAAAACAGTTGAAAGGCATATGGTAAGTATCAGCAGGCCCCTACCATTTCAATCAAGGCATTGTGAAGGAAAAATCAATATATAAGATGTCATTAAAGGAATGTATGATTTAAAAAGAATATATGAGCAATCAAATATACCATCTTTAGGCTTTTTCCCATGTGGTCCCCCATACCTGGAATGCTCTTCCTTCTTACCTCTATCCTTTGGATCCCAGATCACCATTCATGACTTAAATAAAGTACCAACTAGCTGTGAGCATTTTCCCTTACTCCTGAAAATTATTATGTTTTTGTTTCATATATCTTAAAGCAATTTATCTCTCTATATGTTTCCTTCCCAGTAGAATGTAAGCTCCTTGAGTGTTATGACTTCATTTTTGTCTTTGTATCTCCAGTACCTAACTCAGAGAATGGCATTTTGTTGGTGCTTAACAAACACTTTTTGAGTTTAATTAAACTGAATTGGAAATAAAAGATAATCCATGAACTTTGTGTTTCACTGTTATCCCCACAGTGAAAGAGAAAGTGAAAAAGGCCACCCAGCACACTGAGTAGATATTTCTAGGGAGCTAAAGGAGGGAATGGACAAGAGTTCATAGGATGGATAGCTTAGGATCAGCATCTTTGGTGGGAATAAACACATACATGTGATCAGAGATTTGGTTTATTATTTAATTATTTTATTTAATTATCTCAACACAACTATTTGGGTGGGTGGAAACAACTATAATGTTATTAACCCCACTTTATAGATGAGGAGCCTCATGTAAAATAACCTGTCCAATTCCCATATCTAGCAAGTAGAGGAACTGAGAATTGAGAACTCATATTTTAATTTTAAATCCATTGATCTTCCCACAATATTGTCTTAGTCATCTGCCTTTCATTGTTGTGTCTTCATCAAATGTTAGCCATTGAATGATTGGATTCACTTATTTCCAACCAATCTAAACTTTATATTCTATTTTGAATCCTCCAAGACAGCTATAACATGGTATAGGTGAGTCTTAGAATACGCTGTCTTCTCCCAAGCCTGACATATTTTATTATTCTCAATTTCCATAATATATTTTGTAGGTTACTTTTTCACTAACATAATTTTCTTTGCTTTGAAGTTTCTCTTCACTTTAATACATGCATATTGGTGCAAAAATGTCATCCTAAATATAAAATCACATTATCAAAATATGGAACCTGGCGGCTGGTGGTGACATCCTTGAGTTGGAGATATCTAGGTATGCTTTATTATTTCTGTTTATTTCTCCATCTCTTTCCTTAATTGACTAGCAGCCTCTTCTACCTAATAAGTGTACAGGGATACAAGGTAAGAATGAGCCTTTGACCCAAATAGCAATTGGACCAACTATCACTTCACCATTATAATTCTATTGCTTTGAGTCTAAGAAGATATTTAATCTCTAGGAAGCTCCTTTTCCATTGTCAGTATCCCCTGGGAGATGTTAATTGTACTTGTCTAACATCTTCATGACAAGTTCCTGAAAATTTGATATAGGAATGGAATATAGGATGAGTGTAGAAGATGAAAAAAGACAAAGATACAAGCTGCTGGCAGGGTTTACAAGGAAAGAGGAAATAGACATTTCAGAGGAGAAAACACATTTGTATGAGTGAGTTTCAGACAAAACCTAGATGAAGTCAGATGTTTTCTGGATAAGGGAAGAAGGCCAGAAAGCAAGAAGAAACCAGGAAGGTGTAAAGGTTATAAGGAGATGCCACTGAGGGAAAAAGGGAAGGGAAATGATGAAACTGATGATAAGACAAATGTCATTGACTTCACAATTTTGCCTCCAATGAACTCTCTTTATCTGTGTC
The DNA here is from genome assembly GCA_028646515.1 of Pseudochirops corinnae. Taxonomy (NCBI): domain Eukaryota; kingdom Metazoa; phylum Chordata; class Mammalia; order Diprotodontia; family Pseudocheiridae; genus Pseudochirops; species Pseudochirops corinnae. The sequence goes on along the minus strand of CM053588.1, from coordinate 119,419,308 downwards.
CCAGGCACCAGGAGCTGTACAAAGCAACCATACCCACACCTTAGAAAGAAGAATATTCCAGCATATGTAGTAGTTCTCAGAATGTTCTGTTCTTTGCATTTATGTTTTAAGGTCTGGGCCAGTGTTGGTTTGAATGCAGCTCTTAAATCCTTTCAGAGTCTGTGGTCAGGACACTAAGACAAATTTTCACTTGTATCTTGTTCCTTTTAGGGTTGAGTTCTTGGATCTTTATTCTTTGTGTAGGAATAGGTATATGCATTATTGTGTTTGCATGTATGTGTGTGCACATATGTGCTCTGTGGAAATGCATACATGTTTATCCTGTATTATATGCATATATATATTATTTTTTTTTTGCACAGGTGTTTTATGTGCCCACTGTACCTGTGTGTGCATGCATTTGCATTCATGCCTATGTATATGCTTATATGTTTGCAATGTGATAGCTAACACAGGGATATTTTGAGTGCATTTTGTAGTTTATAGTAGATGCTAACAATTCAGATTCATTGGGTTCTCTAACTTGTAGCTGCTGGAACCTTGATCTTTTAGAGATTACTTTTGGTCTCTATCATGAATGCTAAAATGTTTTGAGTTTTCTTATAATTGGATGCCTGGAAGAGCGAAATGTGATTAATCAGTTTTAGACATTTTAAACATTTGTTGGCTATGTCTCCTCTACTTTCTAAAAATATAATTTAGTCATCTTCAAGGTCAAAATTCTTGGGATTTCTGTCAAAATTTCTATCCACTAAGCAATTTTCTTTCTCCTCACTTCTGTATTATTGCACAGTTAACACTGTAAAGCAAGGATTGCCCAAAGAAGGTAATTCTCACTTTTATCCTCAGAAAGGGTCACTTCTCAAGTTCTCTAAGCTTCTTTCCTGCTACCTTAGAGCTGATACCAAATATTGCTATGCAACTCCACGAAAGATACTCTAAAACTGAAGTCATTACTGGTAAAATTCAATTAACTTATAAATATTTTGGTTGTTCTAGAAGGCTGTTAGAAAGATTAAAATATCTATTTGATATATGGTCTCTCTATTCTCTGACTTTTTTCTTAATGCCCAAGCTAGCTATTTAGTGGTTTATCCTAGACATAATCTGAAGTCACATAGATCAAGGGTTTTGAGTAATTAAGAATGGATGTCTGTCTAAGCAATCAGCTACAGATTGATACTCATGTGGCTAAACTTATTTCTTCTGTGGAATTTGAATGAATAAGATTAAGTGATACTTATTTTCAGCAACAAGGTATCCTCATACTAATATTTAAAAGGATATTATTTTTTAATCACACAAAAGAAAACTTCCATTTTATTTTAAACTCAAACCAATAAGGCTATGAGCTAGTAGAGTTGTAAGGAACCTCAGAACCTCAATCTATACCTCAATAAGAATCTCTTCTCTAACATTCATGGAACTTCCCTGAAGAACTCCAGTTATCAGGGAACCAAAGGAGACATTCCATTTGGACATCTCTCCATTGGCATACTTTTATATGGTATACTTTTTAGTACTCTCATCAATTTGCCCAATGTAATGTAATGCAAGTGAACTCTGCAATGCAATACTTCACAAGACAACATAACACAGTTGTTTTCCTGGCCACTGCATCCAACTCAGTATCCTTCCATCTCCAAACACCTCTCCAGGTATATTTTCACATTATGTTGTATAGTATTGCATTATGCTTTATTGTATATATTTTATATAATATACTGTACAATCCATAGTATTGTAATGTAGAATATTGCATTATATTGTCTTGCGTGTCACTGACACCAGCATACTGTTCCTGAATATATCTCTCTGTTTTATGCCTTTCTTGCTTGATGCGTGTTTAGCACAGTACTTGGTATATAGTAGGTGCTTAATTTATGTTTATTGATTGACTGACATGCCAACACTTACTTAGGCTTTAAATAAACATAGTTCTATAATTGAATCTGTCACAGAACTGTGTTGAAATGATGTGTATGGATACATGTGGGAGACACTTTATTTTAAAAAGTCTTTATAGATACATTTGTCTCTATTGAGTCAAATAGCTTTATCTGTCTGCTTGTTTTAATCAAGAAACACTCTTTGCAGCAGGATCTTATGATCTCTATGTGGGGGAGCAAGAGGGGTTAGACAGGAAAAAAAAATATTAGAAAAGAATTCATGAAAACCACAATGTGCTGAGCCAGATAAGGATCTTTGGGAATGTGAATGGCTTGGGGGCAAGTGCCAGATATAGGGTAGAGTGACAGCAAAATTCTGGGGAGCCAAGGAAATGCAGGCCAGGATGACAAAGTGGTTGTTTGTATAATTTGTTTTGTCTTAAGCTGAGAGGAGAATACTGACTTGATGCCCAAGCAGAAAAGAAATTTATTTCTTTGACCTGGGCCCTGAAGACTGAACCATATGGATTAGTAAATAGTACCATAGCCTCTAGAATTCAGGGCCTAAAAGAGCCAAAGTGGACCAAAGTGGATTTATGATAATGAATGAAGGAATGGATGAATCAACAAATCAATGCATGAATCATTGAGTGAATAAATGTAGCATTTAAGTGTTTACTATGTTCCAGACATTTCACTAAACTCTGGGAATACAAATTTTAAAAAATGTGATTCTACTCATCCTCCAGGAGCTTATAATCTAATGCCTCAAGGCAACTGATGGTGTAGTAGGTAGAGTGCTAGCTGAGTCAAGATCTATGTTCAAATCTGGTCCCAGACACTTACTAGCTGTGACCCTGAACAAGTCACTTAACTGATGTTTGCCTCAGTTTCTTCAACTATAAAGTGGGGATAATAATATCACTGGGGATAATAATATCACCTACCTCCCAGAGTTCTTGTGAGGATCACATAAGATAATGTTTGCAAAAGCCCTTAGCACGGTGCCTGGCATAGAGTAGTGGTTAATCAATGCTTGTTTCCTTCTTTTCTGCCTCCCTTTTTTCTTTCCTTTGCCTTAGAAGACAACATATACATGGGAGTACTTGACAGGGAAAAGAGTTTTGGTCTGAACAGTTTCATGGATAGTGAGTTAACTCACAGGACAATCTATTAGAGGCTTCATGTAAAAGCAATGATAGTTTTGATTTGATTATTGTATCCAGAGCAAGAAGTGTAAAAGGGGACAAAGGAAGCACAGAAGCAGCCAGATGGAAATTTGGCCCAAGTGGCTGGCTAGATGGGTTGAAAAAGTGGAACTTGGACTCATCTAGGATCTTGGGATAACCAGACATGGTGAACAAGGTAAGTTTGCACTTAGCTGATAATCAATATGCAGAATCCCTGGGTGGCAGTTCCAGATACGAGCAAATAAACATCTCCAGTGACTTTGGGCAAGGCTTCTGGAAATTCAGTGCAGAGGGCTGGCAAACAAGCTCATAGTCAAGGAAGAAAAAGTGTGATACTCTATACCTGTGATGAAATAATTGTGATGTCCAACAAGTTTTGAGCTATATAATCCACATGTACCCTGGAAATCCCTTATGCTGTATATTAAGGGGTTTTTAATGCTCTTCTGCAGATGAGGCCTGATATACTTTCCATCTACTCTGTTTATATCTTCTATGAACTTAGTTATTTACATATTGTCTTCCCCATTAAAATGTATACTTCTTGAGGGCAGGGACTATCTTTTTGCCTTTCTTTGTATCTACAATGCTTAATTTTATAAATTCTTATTGACTAATTAATAGACCTATTGATATATAGTAGTAGATAGGACTGGCTAAAGAGCCATCAGGGGATCAGGGTACCATATCTCATTTCATTATGCTACCCATCCATTAGTTCCTACATGGAATATGACATTGGTGAAAGGATGTATTCTTTGTTCTGATTTTCCAAGCTCCCAGAATTTGACAGTTTACTTATATAGGTGGCTAACAAAATCTGTTGCTAGTTCTTAGGTAGCTTGCCACATGATGGGGTTAATGTATGTCCAGGTCAGTGCTTCCCTTCCAGCTCTATATATACTCTTCCCAACAACTGGTAGGTAAAGTAAGAGTGAGCACCAAGCTGAGCAGTGCATCTTGAGGCTGACAGCCCTGAAAATTGCATGAAGCTTTGTTTCTCTCTTAGTGCCATGAAGGCAGAATTGCTCTAGCTCTGGCAAATATAGATAGATTGAGATAAACTGAGGCCAGTCGACTAGTTCACAGATTTACACAGATTCATTCAATTTATGTATTGACTTTTATGGTCCTCAGCATTGACCTGGATATAGTCAAACTTGAACCCAGGTAATAAACCATAATCATAATAAATGCAACAGACATATGCTGACTTTTTAAAGTAGTCTAACAAATAAATGTGAGCAAGTGCCTCTTATCAGCCTGTAGACATGTTTTCCTAGGCCACTCTTGCCCCAGAAAAGCCACACTGCTGGTAAATTTGATGAAATCAGCTTCTACTACTACTCACCTGGCATAAGAAACTACTTGCTGTAGGCCAATGGAATGGTGGCTCTTTGCCAGAATGCATTTAGCATATTTCTAGCTCAGCTGATTTAATGACTAATAATAAAATGCATAGCAATCTGTATGCTTATTTCAAAGAATATCAAGATTTATAGTCACTCGGATTCAATATTGATTTCCACTTCACTTGAATCAATATTAGTTCCTTTGGTCAATACATTCTTGATGATCACCTAATCTGCCAACAACATCAGCTTTCATCAATGGCCTAAATTGAGTGAACAAATTATACGTGGCAGGTGTTTATGAATTTCATCAATGCAAAGGACAGAATTTTGTGAACCCTTTTGTTCCTAGGGAAGCCATTGACTTTGGCAGAACAGGGTGGAACAAAGACAGGTGCTCACATCCTTAAAGGGAAAACTTTCTTTCCTTCCTTTTTTCTTTAGTAGAAACTTACTAATTTAAAGAAAGTGTCCTCACTCATTAAAAAAACAAACACCCAGTTTAATTTTATATCCAGCTCAGAGAAAAGTTACAAAGGGAATATAAGTTTGCTCCAAAACTTCATAGAGTCATAATTTCATCCATCTTCATCCTCCCTCCACCACTGCAGACTCCAACCCTTAGTGCCTTAGTGTATGGTCTACCAAAGCTGCTACGGTTGGAAAAATTGATGACCTTCTGACCAATCTGGTACTGAGGCTCCCAGAGGTCAACTGGTAGACTTTTCCTTAAACAATGGATGTTACCAAGCCTGCACTCAAAGCCTTTAATGCTTGAGGTTTACTAGAACTTAGGTTCCTCTGGTAAAGACTTCAAGGACCCAGGGTTATCATGGGGAAGAATCAGAGGACATTAGGGAAGGAGTACCTGAGAAAGTAGAAAAGATAGAGGGGACTTGTAACTATATTTTATAAGGTTCCATTGAAGGAAGTCAGGAATTTTAGCCTCAAAAAAGAAAAATGGAAGATAATTTTATTGTCTTTAAACGTTATAATAACTATAGAGTGAAAGAAGTGTTAAGTACATTCTCTTTGACCCAAGACAGAAAATGTAGACAGATTTCAGTTTAGGTAAATCTAAAGAAGAATTGATCAACAATATTATCCAAAAATGTAATGGTTTGTGGCCCAAGGCAATCACTGTCACTGAAGGTGCTGGAGGAGGATCTATATAGGCACTTGTCAGGGAGTTTGTAGAGGAAATTCATCCACCTGGCTTGGGTTTAAACTAAATGATAACTAAGGTTGCTTTGAACTGTAGGATTCTATAATTCTGATATGTTAAATGCGTATGTTGTGATTAAAGATATGTAGAAGGTATTTATTTGCAACAGGAAAGAATGACAAATTTATGAACCAAAATTTGGTTACTTTTCCTTTTGTGAAGCATACTTATTTATTCACTTAAGTAATACTATACATCAATTTGTATTACTCCTCTGCTAAGAGTCAGTGAGGTGGGAATACAGCGGTTCTCAATCTGTGAGTCGCGACCCCTTTCGGGGTCGCCTAACACCATTGGAAAACATATATTTCTGATGGTCTTAGGAACTGAGACACTGTTCCTCTATCTGTCTCCAGGTGGGTACACCCACATGCAGATACGCCCACATACAAGTATTAAAGGGTCATGGCATTAGGAAGGTTGAGAACCACTGGAATAGGGGAGAGAACACTGGGCCTGAAATCAAGAACTGAGTACAAATCCAGCCTTAGAAATTTACTAGATTGTGACCCTGGAAAAGTCAATTAATCTTAGTTTCTCTCAGTTTTCTCAACTGTAAAATGGAAATAATAATAGCACTTATTTTGTAGTCATTGTGAGGATCAAATGAGATAATATTTGTAAAGCATTAGCATAGCCTCCCACATGTCATCATATAAATGGTTATTTTCTTCTTAACGTTTCCTGTACATGACATGCCACCTCCTACCTCCTTGTCTATGTACAGGATAGCCATCCTATCAGGAACGCTCTATCTCCTCAATACATTGCTTGGAATCCTTAGAGCCCTTTCAAAATAGTTAAAGGGCTGGTCCCTACAGGAAGGAGCCTTTTATGACTCCCCCAGTTGCTGATGCTTACAGTAACTTTCTATTTATTTTCTACTTGTTTTGCATTTTCTTATTTATGCTATTCTTCTCTCCTCCTACCCCATCCAATAGAATATAAGCTACTTGAGGGCAAGGATTGTTTCATTTTTGTCTTCGAGTCCTGAGTATCTATCACATTGGTGCTTCACAAATGCTTGTTAAATCTAATCAAATTCCATGTGTCAGCATACAAATCCAGACTAAGTCTTAATCCTTGCTTTTCAAAAGAAAGCTAAAATTTTAAATGATTTATGACATCCAAACACATTTTTATTTACTCATAGATATCACTGGTTTTAATTTAAGTAGACTCTCTTACTTAAAATAACCGCTATCTCACATGTAGTAGGCAATTCATAAATATCTGTTTAAATGGTAGAAACAAGTAATTATCCCTAGCCATAAAATTGTGAAAGGACTGAAATTAATGTATGATTGATAATTTTGTTCTTTTCTGCCACAGTCTTTGGTTTCTAACATATATAAGTAGTGAGGAAAAACATTAAAAGAGGGAAATAGAGAGGAAAAGAGCTGAGCAGGGAAACTGATCATGCTAAATAGAGACATTGTACCCACCAATCACAAGACAGTCACGGATAGAATTCTGAAAGATGGACAGATAGAGTGAGAAATAAGGCACATTTTCAGGAAGTAAGACAAATGGCCCATTGAATGGGCCTAAAGAGTTAAAAGTTGGCTTTATTGTCTTTTCTGGTCCCCATTTGTCAACAAAATGTTTGTTTGTTTGTTTTCCAGAGACACCTGGAGTTTGTGGAGCTATTAGGTTCCCTATAGTCTTTCCTGGTGAGGATCACAATCTAAGAAACCCCATATCTCATCACCATAAACAATGAAAGCCATCTCTGACAACAAAGGCATATAATTTCTGACCCTGTACCTTCTACTTTTAAAAGAAGGTGGAGGGGAAGGAGAAGAGAAGTAACAGTAAACAAAAATTTTCAGGAGTTTGAGTCTCATATCTGCCTTTTGACTTTCTCATGTTAGGTCTAGAAAGGACTGTGTAAAGTAGAGGATTGGCCAATTCAATAACTATTCCTTAGAGGTGTACTATATACAAAGCATTGTGCTGGGCACTGACTGGCAGGGGAGAAACACAAATGAAACATGGCAGGGCCCCAGCCCTTTTTCAACTTATGCTGAAGTCAAAATTCATGGAAATAACAATAATATAAAACAATGTTGTATCAGTCAAGGCCCCTTGATAGACATGGCCAAGGGAAAAGAGGTCCCAGAAGGTGAGACCAAATTTGGAATTGTTGCTGATCTTTTTCATCACCCAAAATTCATCAAGATACATCATCCAAAAATCAACCAGTTTTTTCCTTTCCATTATTCATGAGAACAACATGTATGGTTCACTGTATCAGGCTATCTGTTCTACTCATGCCTCATTTTGTTCCCTCACTATCTTCTCAACAACTGCCTTAACACTTGGTCCAGAGACCATACCTGGACAATTTAGGCCTTTCAGTTGAGGTACCCACAATTCTGATTGGATATTATCTCTCATGTGGCCAATTCTATCAGGCCAGCTATACTGTAGCCATGTTTCACCTTAGCCTCCTGCCATATTCTTGCCATCTGTCTTTCTTCCTGAGCCAGAAACAATGCCTTGGAGGAATAATCTTTTTTTAGCTCTCAGACTCCCATCCTGGGCTCTGGAGGTTCTGACTGGTGAGTTCTTTATGTTTGGGCAACTATATCAGACCAATGGTTTCAGTTGTGCTTCTCCTACCACCCTCCTTCCCATGCTTTACTTTCCCAAAATCTTTTTGCCAGCTGGTTGGCCACAATGTCCCCTCTGCACCAGCCCCCTTCCTGTTCTGGAACCATAATCAAAGCAATACAGTGATTACTCCTTGCTACTGGAAAGATATTATTCTTCTCCTTTATTATTCTGCTTGCTATCCCTATAGCATACCTCCAGGATCACCATTCCACTCTATTGTTTTGTCTCAGTCATTAAAATATAAACTCTTCAAAGGTAGGGGTGTTTTACATCACCCAGTACTTAGCACCAGGCTTGACACATAATAAGCACTTGATAAATGTTTTTTCATTCATTTACCAAGATCTCAGGCAGTTTGCAGTATAGCCTGACAAATAAAATGTTCCCAGAGATACACATGGGGCAAGAGAGAAAGCCCTGAGAGGATCAGATTTAGAGAATCATACTGCTTTCCCAAAGCAAAATGTTCACCTGGTTCTACCATCTTTCTGCCTTCCCATGACAAACAGCTCTGCAACCACAATAAACAGAGCCAGTCTAAAATATACCAGCCTTGAAGTTATAGCTCTTTGCTCTTATCTGTAGTCTATAGGTTTCCTCAGGATGGGAAAGACATTGATGCAGTCCTCAGGACTATTTCTTTTTGCCAGCTATTATTTGGTGGGACCACAGCTTAGTTCCTCTCATTTCTTTAATGACCCAGCAAATGTATTAGAGAAGTGTAACGCTAGTGCTGAATAAGACCTGAGGCAGAAAAAATCATTTGTACCTAAAGGAGTCAAACATAAGTCCCCAGAAGATGTGTGTTTGTGTAGATGTAGTGGATTAGGTAGATAGACAAAGGAGAAGTTTGAAAGTATAGAGTAATATAATCTCTGAGAGAAATCAATATTATACTATTACCTTAATCACTAATGATTAATTTGTGATCTATGCTTTTCCCTCTTATTTCTGCTAAAAACCCATCTCCTGAAAAATTTAGTCAGTCTCTGAAGGACATGGCTGAATGATGAGATTTGCTCCTAACCCTCAAGGCACATGCTCATTGTTAATTAGGTGTGTGGGACCCCATAATGAGGATGGGAATTTGAAGATTTTTCCTGTCCCTTAATAGACCTAGGGGGGAGTTTGAAGACCTCCCCTGCTTTGAAAGTAAACTCTGCCCCCTAATAGGATGAATGTAATCACATGGAGCTTATGATTGAGAGAATTTGCTAAAGGGTAGAGCAGAGCCCACAGGAAGCTGGTGGTCAGAGCTGGTAAGATGGCAGAGAAGAGAGGATACTCAGGCAAGGAGTCAGATAGGCTTGTGAGTAGATATTGATCTTGTCTTGGTTTGTGGGAAAGCTGAAGGATGTTGTGGCTCTCAGTGTTATTATGGCTTCTGAATCTCTTTGATACTATGATGGAATCAGCTTACTGGTTTTGGGATTTGGTTTTCTGATGTCTGAATAAATGCTTCAATTCTGTCCTCTACCTGGAGAATCTGGTATATTTTGTGATCGAACATCATGCAATATTTATAGTCATGGTCTTTATTGTGACCGTGGATGCCGTAAATATTGCATTGATACTGCAGACCCCATGTAACTGGAGACATAATTTCTGTTTAGAGTATAAACAGAATGCAGTCTGGGTGAGCCTTTGGTGAGGGAAGAATCCCCTCTCCTTGGTCCTCTCTATCGGGGTTTAGGGAGACTCAGGTCATTGAGAAGAAAACAAGCTAGAGAGGTCAGGATGGAGATGGTTTCTCCTTGCCTAGATGTCTTAAGACGGCTGAGTCCCATGATCAAGCCCATTCTCAGTAGGAGGAGCTGAAGACTTTTAGCCCACCTCCTCATTAAATGTCTACCAATCAGGGTTGAGTTTCATTTGTCAGGAGAGTTCCCTTTCAGAAAGGATGTAAGACAGATCAGGGTCTCCCTTGGAGTCTTAGATTACTGAAAGATTATCAGTTTGGTCACCACTGACCATCAATTTATTGATTGCTGGCTAGCCTCATTAATAAATTGATTATTAATTATCCAGAAACTCTATCTGTCAGGGTTTTCATTGGTCTTATTACTACACACAGATAATATATGCAGTAAGAAGAATATTAGACAGAAGACACATCAGAAGACCAGGAAGCAAGTGCTACCTCTGAGGCTTATTTGTTATGTGACTTTAGATCATGCAAAATCTCTGAGGCTACTATTCTTTTCCCTCCCTATGCTCAGGAAAGAGAGAAGGAAACAGTATTTATGAAGCACCTATTATGTTCCAGGCACTGCACAAAGTGCTTTCCAAATATGATCTCAGTTGATCTTCATAAAAACCCTAGGAAGTAGATATGATTATGCCCATTTTATAATTGAGGAAACTGAGGCAGACAGAAGATAAGTGACTTTCCAAGGGTCACATAGCTAGTAAGTGTCTGATGCTGTATTTGAACTCAGGTATGTCTAACTCAAGTCCTTTGAGACCTGAGATATTAAGTGACTTGTCCTGGGTCAGGTAGCCAGTAAGCATCAGAAGAAGGACAGGAAACAAGTAAACAAGTAAACAAGTAGGAGCTTACATTCTAATGGGAGAAGACAACGAGGTATATAAAGAATAAATAGAGCTTCAATCCTCATTGGTAGAGGTAGTTTAATCATCAAAAATTCCCTATAATACTGAAATCATAAGACTCCATTCCCTGTACTTCCTATACCCCACCAGAAAGAAAAAGACAAAAAGACAGAAAGAAAGACAGAAAGAAAGAAAGACAGAAAGAAAGAAAGAAAGAAAGAAAGAAAGAAAGAAAGAAAGAAAGAAAGAAAGAAAGAA
>CM053588.1:119392318-119407722 GCA_028646515.1 Pseudochirops corinnae | reverse complement strand
GTGGTGGGATAGGATAGAGGGAAATATAGTCTTTCACAATATAACTACTATGGAAATGATTTGGGTAACTACACATGTACAATCTATATTGAAGTGCTTATCTTATGAGTGGGGGTGGGTAAGGAGGGAAGAAGGGGAAAAAAATCTGGAACCCAAAGTTTTAAAAACAAATGTTTAAAAATTTGCTTTTTTACATGTAACTTGGAAATAAGATATACAGGTACCGGGGTGTAGAAACCCATCTTGCCCTACTCGAAAGTTAGGAGGATGAAGGGGGAGGATACAAGTGAGAACAGACTGGGGGAAGGGGTATTCAGCAGGCTTGTTATTTTTGGGTCGGAGTAGTGGCAAGACAGGGAGAAAAAATTGTAACTCAAAATCTTGCGGAATTGAATATTGAAAAATAAAAATAAATAAAAATTGAAAAAAAAGAATGAGGTATCAAACCCTGCAGCCACAGGAACCACATTAAAATGTAATTGGTAAATATTTAATAAAGTACAATAAAACATAACAACATTACATTTTAAAATGAAAAAAAAAACCAGAAAATTTATACCAAGAGGGAAAAAGTGACTCACCTGAGGTCATATTACTAATCTATGATAAGGCTGGGACTGGAATTTCTGTTCCAACACTCCTTCTGCTAACTCATTCTTCCTTGAAACTGCTCACTTCTGAGATGTGATGCCTGCAAATTTGTCTAGGGCAACCTTTTTGCTCTTACTTTGGATGACAGCTTAGGGAAGGCCATCTTCACTTGTTTGAAGCTGTAGCAATCCTAAATTAGAAAGTAGCACATCCATTTAAAAAAGGACACCCTCCTCCCAAATCACCACTGTCTCACATACTCAGGCTGAAAAGCAAGCAGGACTGATTTAATCTTAATAAGGCAACAAATCTAAACAATCACAAGCATCACCATGGTACAGTGGAAAGAGTGGCATGAAGCAGAGAAACTGTCAGATGTTTAATCAGATGACCTGGGTTCAAATCCTGACCCTTTCACTTGCAAAATGTGTAACTTTGTGCAAGGCATTTATCATTCCAAGGCCTCAGTTTGTTTATTTGTAAAATTAGGAATTTGGACATGATGGAATCTAAGATCCCTGTTAGTTCAAAAGCTCTGATCCTATGATATCCCTCACCTTCTACGCTTGGTTTCATGGGAATCTTTGTGGAATCCACTGAGTGTCTTTTTAATCTCTTTTATTATTATAAATGGTATTTGCTGTCTGTGTCATTTATGTGGCTCTAACCGACATTCTGCTTTGTGACATTTCTTGTTGAAGTAGTTAGTATATTGTTGTTTTATTTTCCAGAGTATTGGAATAGATAAAGACCTGTATTCATGAAAAAGTTAAATGTAAGAGTCTGCCTTCACGCACAGGCAAACCAGTGAAAGTTAGGAGGCCGATGTGAATTCAGCACAAAGAAGTATAGTTATTAGAGCTGTCCAAAGACTGAATGAACTGTTTTGTGTGGTAATGTCACCTCTCACTACAGATATTCAAGCACAGTCTGGATTACCATTTCTCTGGGATGCAATAGAGTCAACAGGCTGGATCAAAAGATGCTTCAGGTCTCTTCTATTGGGTTAGGATCAGAAACAGAAGGCTTTTAATGAGAAATGTATCAAACAAAGGCAATAAGCAAACATATAACAATTGTCAAGAATTGCCTGTTTTTAAAACATTATTTAAAGAGACCTTATTGATAAGTGAGTTCTCACCTTATTATACCCAGAACCAGGCTGCCATGTCAATTTCCAGCCACCGTCAAAACATACTACCTACAGTCCAGACACCTATCTCATCCTTGTCATCCCCTTCCCAACAGAAGACCAGAATCTTGGGTTCTGCCCCAAGCACTGAGCTATGATAGATGAGTTTTCACTTTATCTTATTTGAAACAAAACCACCATATCATCACCTAGCCATCTCCAAACCATGTCACCTGCAATACGGCCCTCATCTTCTATATTGGTGGTTCTCAACCTTCCTAATGCCACAATCCTTTTAATATTCATATGTGGGTGTATCGCCTGGAGATGGATAGAGGAGCAGTGTCTCGGTTCCTAAGACTGTTGGAAATATGTGTTTTCCAATGGTCTTAGGTGACTCCCGTGACCCCTGTGAAACAACCCCTGTTGTTTGACCCCCAAAGAGGTTGTGACTCACAGGTTGAGAACTGCTGCTCTATATGTATTCCCTCTCCCTTTCTAATTCTAGTTCTACTTTTGTGGTGCTGTTCTCTATTAGAATGTAAGTTCCTATGGAAAGGGACTGTCTTGCTTGTTTTTTTTGTATTTTCACCTCTTAGCACAGTGCCTGGCATACAGTAAGCACTTAATAAATGCTTTATCATTTATTCACTCATACATTCATTCACATATCATTGTCATTTCCATACTACCCTTCTCTGTTGCCCAAAAAGAACAAATGTAAAGATAAAGAAAAAAATCAATTCAGCAAGACTAATCAAGATATTAACATTCTGAGAATATACGTAGTGTTTCACACATATTTTTCTCCATCTTGGTATTGCAAAGTAGAAGGTACATTCTCATATCTCTTCGTTGGAGCCAAGCTCGGTCATTATAATTAAACAACATTCAGTATGAATTTTTAAATTTATGATATTATAGTCATTGTATGCATTGTTTTTTCTGGTTTTGTTTACATCATTTTATATCATTTGGAATTTTCAGGGCAAATAAATTTTAAAGATAGCTGAGGAGGATTTGAAATATATCATACAATTAAGTAATAGTCACTTTTTTAATTGGAAGCAACATCTCTGAAAAGGAATTTGATCATAAGGCCTTTAAAGAAAATAGAATCTGGGAAAAGACTATCTAGAACAGAGGGCCTAAGGCAGAGGGAAAGAGAGCGGGGCATCTGTGACTGCATATCAATGTTGCTTAATGTTACATAGACTCTTATATGGATTATTGTGTGACAAGTTAATTTTACCCTATATGTCTTATTTCCATATCTGTCATTCAAATAATTAAAGTAACTATAGATTTTAACATTTGGCATATAGATATGTTTAAAGAGCACTGTCCTCAAAGAATTGACTTTCCAATACATCTAGGGAAATGGTAGCCAGGAAAGGTAGTTTTTGTCTATTGAGTCACAGGAATGGCAAATTAACATATAGGGCAGCCAAAAGACACGCCTTTTCCAGAAGCAATAGTGGCATTGATTTAATTGCTTTGTTCAGGAGGTAAAAAGTAGTGGTGATGGGAAAAGGGTTATACGTGAACTCAGTAAAGGACAGACAGCAAGATGGTTTGAGTGGATGTTTGGAAAGTAAATGAAATAGTATCTGGTCTGGGGCTCCATGTTACTTATCAATCAAAATCACTTAGCTCCCCAAGGTAGGAGTTATGAAGCAGAGCAGATCTGTTCCTGGGACAAAGAAGGTGATCTCTGAATTTCTGGTGAGGGGATGCACTTCCAAGTGGAAAGAGATGAGACAGTCAAAGAAAAGATGGCAAGATGATCCAGGTAGATAGCAGTTCCTTTATCACTGGATAGTGACTGAATTACCATGTCCAACACACACACACACACACACACACACAACAATAACGGTAGAATAACACTGACGAAATATGGTTGGCTGAGCCCCCTGTCCCTCTTTCTTTGTCTTACCCCCTTCTTTTGTTCTTTGTCCAGGGGGTGGTTAAGGAAGATGATATGAAACAGGGTCTGGGATGGAGTCAAATGTTTTAAAGTGTATATTGAAAAATGGTGACTTAAAAAATGTGTCAAAATCTTGTAAACTCATTGTGAAACAATGTCAAACAGATGCTTAAAGAAAAAGAATGGAGCCAAGATGGTGGAGAGAAGCCAGGAAGTTGCCTGAGCTGTCCCTAGTTTCCCTTGGAAACAATGTTAAATCAAGCCTCTAAATGGATTCTGGGGAAAAAAGATCGAGTGAAACAATTTTACAGCTTAAGATGACTTAGAAGACTTCAGGAAAGGTCTGTCTTACTTGGGTAAAAGGGGGATGCAGCCTAGCACAGATGGTATCTGTGCAAGGCAGTATGAGGTTCTTAGCCAGAGCACAGATTGAGTCCCCTTGGTCCTAGTTCAGTAGGCCAGAGGCATAGCATGACAGCTGTGAGCTCTCCAGCCCCAGCTCAAAAGGAAAATAGTCATCCCTGGCACCCAGGCAACAACAGGTGTGAGTAGGCCAGGCCTCTCCAGCACAGTAAGGAAGCTTCCAGCACCCGAGGCCCCAGTGCAGAAAACAGTGACCAGGACTCTGGACTCTTGCACAAGAAGTTTGGGACAGTGCCCCCTGTGTCCCAGGAAGAGAGCACAACTTTGAAAGCCATGAAATAGGCAAAAATAAGTGAGAAACAAAAAAGTCCTTGACCATAGAAAACTATTATGGTGACAGGGAAGATTAAAACACAAGCTCAGAAGAGCACAACATTGTCAAAATGCCTACATGTGAAACTTCAAAGAAGATTGTAAATTTGTCTTAAACCCTAAAAACCTTGAAAAAGCTCAAAAACAATTTTAAAAGTCAAATAAAAGAGGTAGAAGAAAAATTCAGAAAAGGAATGAAAGATATGCAAGAGAGAATCAACAGCTTGGAACAGGAAATTCAAAAATTGACTGATGAAAACAACTCCTTAAAAAGTAAAACTGGTCAGCTAGGTGGTGGAGTGGATAGAGCACTGACACAGGAAGGACTGAGTTCAAATGTGACCTCAGACACTTGACATTTACTAGCTCTGTGACCCTGGGCGAGTCACTTAACTCTGTTTGCCTCAACGCCCCCCTCCCCCCCAAAAAGTAAAATTGATCAAATGGATAAGGAGGTATGAAACTAACTGAAGAAAATAATTCCTTAAAATTTAAAATGGGGCAAGTAGAAGTAAATAACTCTATGAGACATTAAGAATCAGTCAAACAAAATCAAAAGAATGAAAAAATAGAAGAAAATGTAAAATACCTCATTGGAAAAAACAACTGATTTGGAAAATAGATCTGGAAGAGACAATTTAAGACTTATTGGACTACGTGAAATGTACCATGATCAAAAAAAAGATCCTGGACAACATCTTCCAAGAAATTACCAAGGAAAACTGCCCTGATAACCTGGAACAATAGAATAAAATAGTCATAGAAAGAATCCACCAATCACTTTCTGAAAGAGATCCCAAAGTGAAAACTCCAAGAAATATTGTAGCCAAATTCTGGAAGGATCAGGTCAAGGAGAAGTACTGCACATAGCCAGAAAGAAATAATTCAAATATCAAAGAGCCACAGTCAGGATTACATAGAATTTAGCAGATTCTACATTAAAGGATCAGAGGGCTTGGAATAAGATATTCCTGAAGGCAAAGGACCTTGGGTTACAACCAAAAGTCAACTATTCAGCAAAGTTGAACATAATTTTTTTTAACAGAAAAGATGGATGTTCAACAAAATCCAGGACTTTCAAACTTTCCTGATGAAGAGACCAGAGCCGAACAGAAAATATTATCTTCAAATAAAAGACTCAAGAGAAGCATAAAAAGGTAAACAGGAAAGAAAGAAACAAAGAAACATGTTGTTCAATAAAATTAAACTGTTTATACCCCTACACAGGAAGAGCATATTTGTAACTGTCAAAAACTGTATCACTATTAGGGCAGTTAGAAGGAGTATATATAGACAGAGAGTGTGGGTATAAGTTGCTTTGTTATGATGACATAAAATAAGGGATAAAAAAAAAAGGATTGTACTGGGAGAACAGATAAGGGGGAAGGCAGTTGTAGGGTGAAGTACCTCATATGAAGAGGCATAAGACCTATTACAGTAGAGGGAAAGAAGGTTGTGTGTGAGCATTGTTTTAACCTTACTCTCATCAGATATGGCTCAAAGAAGGAATGACATGCATATTCAGTCGGTATTTAAATTTATCTTACCCTATAAGGAAGTAGCAGGGGAAAGGGGAAAGAACAAAGGAGGGGAATGGATAGAAGGAAGGACAGAAGTAAGAGTGGAAAGGGAAAGAAAAAGAAGGAGGGCTGATAGAAGGGAGGGCAAATTGAGGGAGGTGGTGGTCAGAAGAAAAACACTAGTGAGGAGGGAAAGGGAGAAAAAGAGAGAAAAGGGGGGGATTACAATGGAGGAAAATACACAGTAAGTAATCATAATTATGAATACAAATAGTATGGATTCTTCCATAAAATGGAAATAGATAGCATAGTGGATTAAAAACCAGAATCCTACTATATGTTGTTTACAAGAGACACATTCTTTTATTAGTTAATTTATTTATTTTTAGTTTTCAACATTCCCTTCCATAAGTTTTAAATTTTCTCCCCCTCTCTCCCCAAGATGGCATGCAATCTGGTATAGGCTCTACATATGCATTCCTATTAAACATGTTTTCACAATAGTTATGTTGCATGGAAAAATGATCAAGTATGGGAGAAACCATGAGAAAGAAAAACAAAACAAAACAAAAAGAAAATAGACTGCTTCCCTCTGGATTTGGACTCCATAGTTCTTTCTCTGGAAGTGTGAATTTTCCATCATGAGTCCTTTGGAATTGTTTTAGGTCCTTGCGTTGCTGAGAAGGGATAAGTCTATCAAAATCAGTCATCACACATTGTGGCTGTTACTGTGTACAATGTTCTTCTGGTTTTGCTCACTTCACTCAACATCAGTTAATATGTCTTTCCAGGATTTCCTGAAGTCTGTCTGATCTTCATTTCTTATAGCACAATAACATTCCATTACATTCATGTACCACAATTTGTTCAGCCATCCCCCAATTGATAAACATCTTCTCAATTTCTAGTTCTTGGCCACCATAAAGAGAGTTACTATAAATATTTTTGTACATATTTTATGATCTCTTTGGGATATAGTCCTAGAAGCAGTATTGCTGGGTCAAAGGACATGCAGATTTTTATAGCCCTTTGGGCATAGTTCCAAATTGCTCTCCAGAATGGATGGATTAGCTCACAGCTCCAACAATAATGAGAGTTCCAACTTTCCCACATCTTCTCCAACATTTATCATTTTCCTGTTTTGTCATGTTAGGTAATCTGATAGGTGTGATGTGGGTACCTAAGAATTGTTTTGATTTTCATCTCTCTAATCAAAAGTGATTTAGAGCATTTTTATATGACTATAGATAGCTTTAATTTCTTCCTCTGAAAACTGCCTGTTCATATCCTTTGACCATTTATCAATTGGAGAATGACTTGTATCCTTGTAAATTTGGCTCAGTTATCTATGTATTTTAGAAATGAGGCCTTTATCAGAGACATTAGTTATAAAAATCCTTTCCCAGTTTTCTACTTCCCTCTTAATCTTGGTTGCATTGGCTTTGTTTGTATAAAATCTTTTGGATTTAATGTAATCAAAATGACCCATTTTTGCATGTCATAATGTTCTCTATCTCTTTCTTGGTCATAAATTCCTCCATTCTCCATAAATCTGACAGAGAAACTATTCCTTCCTTCCCCCCCCCCTCCAATTTGTTTATAGTATCAGCTTTATATCTAAATTATGTACCCATTTGGACTTTATTTTGATATCAGTGTCAGATGTTGGTCTATGCCCAGTTTCTGTCATGCAATTTTTTAGTTTTCTCAGCAGTTTTTGTCAAATAGTGAGTTTTTATCTCAGAAGCTGGAGTCTTTGCGTTTATCAAACAATAGATTGCTGTAATTATTAACTACTGTGTCTTGTGTACCTAACCTATTCCACTGATCTACCTCTCTATTTCTTAGCCAGTGCCAAGTAGTTTTGATGTACATGTGAAGCAGAAAAATACATACAGAGTAAATGTAAAAGGGATGGAGCAGAATATATTATGCTTCAGCTGAAGTAAAAAAAAAAAAAGACAGGGGAAACAATCCTGATATCAGACAAATAAAAAACAAAAATAGGTAAGAGAGAAAGCTACAGTTTGCTAGAAGGTATCATAGATAATGAAGTAATGTCAATACTAAACATATATGCATCAAGTGGTATAGCAACCAAATTCTTAGAGGAGAAGTTAAGTGAGTTACAGGAAGAAAACAGACAGCAAAATTATATTAGTGGGTGATCTCAACCTCCCGTTCTCAGAACTAGATAAATCTCACCACAAAATAAACAAGAAAGAGGTGAATAGAATTTTAGAAAAGTTATATATGATAGACCCTAAGGAAAATTGAATGGGCATAGAAAAGAATATACCTTTTTCTATGATATGTGGCACCTACACAAAAATTTACATGTATTAGGGGACAGGTAGGAAACCTGCATCCTCATGGCCACTTGTGGCTTTCTAGGTCCTCAAGTGTGGCCCTTTGATGGAATCCAAACTTTGCAGAAAAAAAATCCTTTTATTAATGGAATTTGTTCTGCAAAGATTCAATTCAGTCAAAGGGCTACCTTTGAGAACCTAGAGGGCCACATGAGGCCTTGAGGCTACAGGTTCCCCATCCCTTTATTAGGACATACAAACCTCACAACCCAATGCAGAAAGGCAGAACTAGTAAAGAACTTGGCTCATATAAAAACCTAAATAAATGCTCTGTATGTCTAACAACAAATGTTATATCTCTTATTATATATGCAGATAGAGATAGATAGTTAGAGATATAATTTATATATATATATATATATATATACATAAACAAATATGTAGTCAGAGACATTTTGAATGTGACCAGAGAGAATTAGATTGGCACACCCCATTGAAAAACAATGGCAAAGTTCTTCTTATCATGGTTCATAGTTCTTGAACTGGAGGGGGGAAGTAGAATGAAAGAAACACACATACATGTACACACTTGTGTGTGATGGCAAAGTGGATGCTGTGGTTGAAATAGCTAGAGAGTATACAATGTGGCTGAAGCTTTCCTAAAATATGCGTGCAGAAGAAGCAATCACCAATCAGGAATGCTGGTACCAGGGAGGAAGTTCTGGTGCTGAGAGGGACATGTTCTCTGTTATGTGTGATAGCTTGGTTGGTATAAAGACAAGAAAAGTAGTACTTTGCTGCTTCTTTTAGCTATTCAAGTGCCTTTGAACCTTGCTTTTGATTGTGTCAAGTCTTTGTAGGAAACAGTGTACATTGTGTTGCCCTTAATAGACCTGAAGGAGTTTGGAGACATTCCCTGTCCTTAATAGGCCTAACATCATCACACAGAGCCCATGGATGGAGGAACTTGCCAAAAGAGCAGAAAAGGAAGAGTGGAACAGAAAGGAGCAGAGCAGAGAAAAGCTTCGGCATGAGCTGGGACCAAGAGGAACAGAGAGAGAAAATGTTTGTGATTTTTGGCACTCTATTCATAGTACTCTGTTGGTTTGTCAGACAAAAGCATGCTATCTATTGTTTTTAGACAGAAGTCCTGAAAGAGGACTTTACTGATGTTACAGAAGCCCTGAAAGAGGACTTTGCTGCTGTTTACAGAAGTCCTGGGACTTTATTGTTGATTTATGTTTGATTTCTCAGACAGAAGCTTTGTCTGTGGATTTGTGTTACTTAGAAAGTTAATTGAGATGATAGTGCCAGCATTGTGTGTAAATATTGCTGTAGCTTTGTTAAGCCTTGTCTTTGTAGAAATAGAAACTTCAAAGAACAATCCCTATAAGCTGAGGTATGAAACAGGAGCAGAGAATTGCATCTGTGTGAGTCTAGGCAAGAGATGGGAACAGTCAGCTCATGTAAGAGGCACCATGGGGTTTGGAAGTCAACCTTGAGTTAAGATGAAAGAGGACTTTACTTGGGTCTCTGAATTGAATGATGAGATTGTGACTTATTGTGACCTAAGAGTGGATAGTGTTTGTATTTTCTCCTACCCTTTAAGGGTGATTGGTGGCTAGCCTCTACTTAAGATGAAAGAAGACTGTACTTGGGTACTCAACATTAACTGATGAGATTGTAACTGTGACCTAGGAGTGGATGGTGTTTGTATTTCCTGCTACCCCTTAGGGATGATTGGCTTAAGAACGATTGGAAGCCAGCCTGCAGTCAAGATACAAGAAGACTTACTTGGGTACCATATACTGTTTGAAGAGATTGTGACTTACTGAATGATGTGTTTTGTTTAAGACTATATGGCCACCTTAGTAATAAGTTGTTATGTTATATTGTTGTGAATGTTGTGTTTTAGTTTCTTGATTATTTTGCTTTAATTTATTGCTGAATAAATAGAGAGTTCACTATACTATGCAATTAGATCCTTAAAGTTATTCACAGCAGCAGTCCTTGGGAGAGTTGCTTGTGATTTTTACTTTACAGTTGGCCAGGCCAGAGAGGCAAAGGGTGGAGAATGAAAATGTGCAGAAAAAAATACTTGTTATGGGCAAAATAATAACAAAGACCGAAGTATTGAAGGTTGAAGAAAGGTAATTTTTACTAAGGAAACTTACCTTTTCATTCTTGGATAAACCAAAAGCATTATCAGGGAATTCTGAGTAAACTTGTAATATTTGGGTATTATCATCAGATTCCAAAAAGTTTGGGAATTTTTTTCTTACTTACAGTAGATTTGGAAATCTTGTCTGTATTGAGGAAATGATTGATTCTGATTAATTTATTAATATACCAAGTGTCAAAATTGCTCCAGAATTATAGAAATTCCCCAATGGAAATGGAATATTGTGACCTGGCCTTGCATCATATCACACATCAATACAGATTAAGCAATTTATCTAAGAGATGGAAATAAACATGCTTCAATGATCTGGGAACTCATCTGATTTAAAATCTGTTAAAAACTATGGGTTATATTTAAGGATAGACTGAGAAAAATGCACTATTCCTGAAACGTCTACTTCATATCTAGTGTAATAATTGTGTGGTTTGACAATGAAGAATCAGAGATTACATGTTAAAAATCTTATGAACTCAATACTAAATCATGTAAAACTAATTGTCACAACAAAAGAACGTATTTCATATTAAAAGTTTTTTAAACATGTAAAGAGGTGTGAGCTTATTGTGTAAGTCAAACCATTGTATTATGTTATTTTTTCACAGCTAATTTTCATACCATTGCACATCACTTATCAATAGTTTAGGTGTTACGACAAGCAGACTAGCTATTGCAATTCACCTAAAGTCAGTTCTTAACAGAAGATTCTGTTTTCTTTTTCCTTGACAAGGAGTGCTTAGACAGTTATAAGTTGACTTGACATGTAAAATCAGGAAAGCTGCTGTCTTCCTGGGTCAGGTATCAGGTACATAAATAGAGAGACTTTTGAGACTTGTCAAATCTGATGATCAATATCCACTTCTAGCTATTTGTATGTGAAGAAATAATATTTGCAGAGTAAACCTAGAAAACATCTCTAGGGGGTCATGAAGACCTGGTCAAGACACTACAAAAACAGTGTTTTCAACTTTGTGACAGATTGAAGGGTCAGAAATTCAGAAGGAGCAGGTGGATGGAGAAAGTGAACAGTTGGTTAAAAAGATGATATTAACAAATGGGATTTGAATTTCTAGACCAGGATTTAAGACACATTGATAACAGGTTTGTATCTAGCAAAGAGTAAAAAGACTCTGTTTGCCTGGAGGCACACAAGTCTGATCAAAAGTGCATTAAATAGAAAATTTATGGGAAAGGAAGGGAGAAGCCTGTTCATATATGTCATTAGATACTTATGAATCAGCAGTTATAACAAAGGAGTAACAGCATTAATTCACAGAATACAATATCCACAAAAAGTAATGTAACTTCAGATATATACCAATAAATACATAGAGTATGGGTAAAGAGAAAAGGAGTGACATAAAGGTGATCACTAGAATGATTCAATTAAGAATGCATTATGGGAGTGGAACCAAAACAGCAGAGTAAAAGCAGGAAGTTGATTGGGTTCCCACTCCAACCACATTTAATACCCGTAAAAAAATGACTCTAAACAAATTTTAGAGCTACAGAACCCACAAAGTGACAGAGAGACACAAATCTCCCATGGAAGGCAGCCTGGCAGGCTGACAGGAAGGGTCTGTCACACCAAGCTAGGAGTCAAGCACAATCTCACATGAGCCATGCTGGCCCAGAATTGTGATCCAGTCCAGCTAGAGCAGACTTCAGGAGAATGAATCACCGGCAGCTGTGGTGGTTTCCAGACTTCTTAACCCATAAACACCTAAAAAAAGTAAAAGATCAGGAGGGAACTCTGTTGGAACTAGGGGAGACAAGAGCATGGTCTGGTCCCTGCCCCCAACATGGCAGAGGTAGCAGTGGCACAGGGGCTGCAGCTGCTGTTATTTCACTGCCTCTGGAGCTCCTGGCCCATAGACCATAGGGAGATCAAGCAACCATTCAGAGGGTAATTGCTCTTGCTTTGACCTGCTTGGATCTAAGTAGCAGTCTTTTTTTTTTTTTTAAGGTTTACCTATATTCTCTTTTTTTTTTCTTTTCTTTTTTTTTTTTAAATTTATTTTTTATTTACTCATTTACTTTTAATTTACAAGATTCAGTTCCACAATCACTTGGGTTTCAGATTTTCTCCCCTCCCTTCCCCCCCCCCCCCGCCATGGTGGCGTGCAATCATGTATAGGATCTGTAAATTAAGTAGCAGTCTTGAGTAGTGGCCCTGGGTGAGGAATGTTGGCATGCCAGAGCTTGTGGCAGCTGTAGAGAGGGTGTCCTCCTCATGGCACTGACAATGACAACATATGCACAAAACCCCAGAAATGTGGGACATGGCTCTCTCCACTCTGGAAGCAGAGTTCTACCATGGCAAAGAACTCAAAAGTTAAGTAATTGGCTGGCAACATGAGCAAACAGGAAGTGCAATCAGGCCTAAAATTTGTTTAGAGTCATTTTTTTACAGGTATTAAATGTGGTTGGAGTGGGAACCCAATCAACTTCCTGCTTTTACTCTGCCGTTTTGGTTCCACCCCCAAAATCTTTTTTGAGGGACAAAGAGGATCAAAACATGGAACCATCAGAAGACAACAAAGTCAAAACACCTGCATCAAAAGCATCCAAGAACAATATGAACTGATCTCAGGCCATAGAGGACTTTGAAAATCAAGTAAGTGAAGTAGAGGAAAAATTGGGAAGAGAAATGAGAATGAAGCAAGAAAATCATAAAAAGTGAGTCAACAGCCTGCTAAAGGAGACCCCAAGAAATACTGACAAGAATAATGCCTTAAAATATAGACTAACTCTAATGGGAAAATAGATCGAAAAATCAATGAGGACAAGAATGCCTTAAAAAGTTGAAATGGCCAGATGGAAAAGAAATTTCAAAAACTCACTGAAGAGAATATTTCCTTCAAAATTAGATGGAAGCAAATGGAAGCTAATGACTTTATGAGACATCAACATACTATACAACAGATCTCAACAAATGAAAAAATGGAAGGCAATGTGAAATATCTCATTGGAAAAACCATTAACCAGGAAAATAGATCTAGCAGAGATGATTCAAAAATTGTTGGACTACCTGAAAGCCATGATCAAAAAAAGGGCCTAGAAATCGTCCTTCAAGAAATTATCAAGCAAAATTGCCCTGATATTCTAGGACCAGAGGCCAAAATAGAAATTGAAAGAATTCACCAATTGCCTCTTGAAAAAGATCCCAAAAAGAAAATTCCTAGGCATATTGTAGTCAAATTCCAGAGTTCCCAGGTCAAGGAGAAAATATTACCAGCAGTCAGGAAGAAACAATTTGAGTAACACAATCAGGATAACACAAGATCTATTAACTTCTACACTAAGGTATCGAAGGGCTTGGAATATGATATTCTGGGATTAAAATCAAGAGTAAGTACTTAGCAATCCTGAGTTTAGTACTTCAGGGGGAAACATGGATATTCAATGAAATAGAGGACTTTCAAGCATTCTTGATGAAAAAACCAGAGCTGAGCAGAAAATTTGACTTTCAAATACAAGTATGAGAAACTAAACAGGAAAAATAAATCATAAGGAACTTATTAAAGTTGAACTATTCATATTCCTACATGGCAAAATGATAATTGTAACTCATGAGACTTTTCTCAGTATGAGGATAGTTGAAGGGAATATATGTGTGTGTATGTATGTAGGTAAAGGAGTGTGTTTGTGTGTATAAATATATATATGTGTATCTATATATGCGTGTACATGTATACATAGACAGAAGGTGCAGGATGAGTTGAACATGAGGGGATGATATCTAAAATATAAAATTAAGAGGTGAGAGAGGAATATATTTGGAGAAGGACAAAGGGAGACATAGAAAAGGATAAATTATCTCATATAAAAGAGTCAAGAGGAAACTATTACAATGGAGGAGAAGAGCAGGAAGGTGAAAGGGAATGAGTCAATCTTACTCTCATTGAAATTGGCTTAAGGAGGGAATAACATACGCATTCAGTTGGGTATCTTATCCTACAGGAAAGTAGGGCAAAAGGGGATAAGAGGGGCTATGATAGAAAAGAGGGTAGATCAGGGAATAGGGTAGTTAGAAGCAAACACTTTTGAAAAGGGACAGAGTCAAAGGAGAAAAATAGAGTAAGTGGGGGGTGGGATAGGCTGGAGGGAAATATAGTTCGTCTTTTACAATATAGCTACTATGGAAATATTTTGCATAACTATGTACAACCAATATTGAATTGCTTGTCTTCCCATTGGAGGTAGGTGAGGAGGGAAGAAGGAAAAGAATCCGAAACTCAAAGTTTTAAAAACAAATGTAAAAAATTGTTTTTTACATGCAACTGGGAAATACGACATACAAGCACTGGGGTCCAGAAACCCATCTTCCCCTACAGGAAAGTTAGGGGACATAGGGGAGGGTATAAGAGAGAGCAGACTGGGGGAGGGGTCTTCAGTAGGCTCGCTATCGAGGTGGGGCTGGGGGAGAGATGGGGAGAAAAGTAGTAGCTCAAAATCTGGTGGAAATGAATGTTGAGAACTCAAAGTAAGTAAATAAATTTAAAGAAAAGAATCAGCTTTATGTTTTTGCTGCAAGTTTGTGTTCATTGTCCTCCAGTGCACTGGTAGGGACGTGTGTCCCAGGTTTGCAATTGGGATGTTATTATTATTTGCCTTCTGATGATCAGTAAATGCTTGGTGTTAAGTGGGAGCGGGGTCTCTCCCTCCCCCCCAATATAGATACACGTATGTATGTGTGTATGTACATATGTGTGCACACACGTGCAGACACATGTATAAAATCTCTAATAAAGAAGCATACCAGCAGGGTCTCTGGAGCTAGAGTATACAGTAGTAGGAGTGTAGCCATCTTACCCGCTTTATTGCTAGAGCCTGAGGGAATGCATTGAAGCAGTGACCACTCCCTCTGGGAACATTTGTCCTATGAGAAATGGTGAAGGCTGAGTGATCGAGCCAGTGGGATGTGGGAGAGTAGAGGAGGAGGAGGAGGGAGAAAGAGAGAGAGAGAGAGAGAGAGAGAGAGAGAGAGAGAGAGAGAGAGAGAGAG
>CM053588.1:119376452-119391818 GCA_028646515.1 Pseudochirops corinnae | reverse complement strand
CTGACTTTAGTGGGAAGTATCTGTGTGCGTTTTTGAAGTTCTAGGTTGGTCCAGAGTCCTATTCCATGGGTATTTGGGGGTGGCTATGTGAGAGCTGCGATATATTGCTGCTGCTACGCCGCCATCTTGGCTCCGCCCCCCATTCTTTTTCTTTTATTTGAATCTTCTTGTACAAAGTGACTAATGTGGAAATATTTTACATGATTGCACATTTATGTCCCATATGATTGCTTACCATCTCAGGGAGGGGGAAAGGAGAAGGAGGGGTGAAAGAATTTGGAATTCAAAATTTTTTTAATGTTAAAATTGTTTTAATATGTAATTGGGGGAAATTATATGTATATAAGTATACATATATTTAAGTGTGCATATATATGTGTGTATATGTATACATATACATATATAGAGAGAGATAGATATAGATATATATACAATGCTTCAAAAATAGCAAGAAATAGAATCATCATCTAGCAAAACCTTTTAAGAAAATTGCATATCTATATGCTAGAAAATGGGTTCAAATCCTTATTTCATTTAATATTCAACATGAACAATTTATATTTATCAAAGCTCAGTTGAAGAATGCTATCGTACATATGGTAAATTCTCATCACTTTTTAAGTTTTTTGTTTGAAGAACTATTTTCTGTTCATGTTTTACTCTCAAATAACTATAATATCCAGCTTGAAACTAACCCTAAATGATATGTAGGAGAATCCATCTTCAGGTACTTCTTCCTTACCAGTGCTATTCACAAAGGATAGTGCCTGGGATGTTAAAAAGTATTCAAAAGGGCTTTCTTCCAGAGTATTGTCATAATTGCTGAATGCTTAATAGCAAAATAACTTCTTTGCCATCTGTATATGTCCTAGCCAACTCTCCCCCAATGACATTTTATCTACAGGATGGAGATAGGATGCAGTAAATGTTTCTCCATTCTAGAAACAAAGGTTTCAAGAGCAGGGAGAGATTTCAGGCTTTCTCTTTAACCTCAGATACACAAGAGCATTTGACAAGTACACAAGTCCAGCCCTACTACTACCTAGGAATAAGACAAGAAATCACGAACTGATTCATAGTGATGTTGTAATGCTCGGGCCCAGGAAGAGTATAATCTATGCCTAAGGGACTCAAGACTTCCCTTCCACGGAACATTATGGGCTCTTAAGCACTTACAGCCAGTGATAAATACTAAGTAAGTCATCGATCTACATTTTTTAATCATTACAAGAATAAAAAAGAAAACTTTTATTTGTCTCAACTATCAAAAAGTTGCACATTTTTATAAATCAGGGAAATGGGTTACTTATACGCACTAGGATGGTAAAAAGAACCAAGAAAAAGAAAAATTCGCTGTTGGATATGGATGTGACTAAACAGGCAATCTAATACATTTGTTGTGGTAAATGTAGACTAATGCAAATATTTGGAAAGCATGATGGCATTATACAATGAGAATAACAAAGATGATCATAGTTTTACATTACTGACATTTTATTGTAAAAATTTAAATGGAGAAATAGAATTTGTCTGTAGAAAAGTATTCATAACTATATGATTTGTAGTAATAAAAGCCTAAAAGCAACCTATCTCCATTAAATGGAAAGCAGCTGAAAAAGTGATGATAAATTAGTGAAATGGAATATTACTGTATCTTAGTGCTCAAATTAAGAATATAAGGAAATATGGAGAATACTTATACATTTGTCTGGCAACATTGCCAAAGAGCAAATGAGGTTAGATAAGCTGAGTATATCATAGTGGGCACGCTTCCTAAGAAGTAGTCAAAGGGTTCATAGTAGGGTGAAGTAAGTTTCCGCAGCCTAAAATTCTCAAAGCAAAGTCAGACCAAGAGGCACAGGAAGTTCCCAAGAATGAGATTCTGAAGACATTAAGAGAAAAAATTCCCCAAAGAAAAAATAAAGAGGAGCTATTGAAAGAAATCCAGGGAGTAGGAAAAAATAACTTTGAGTTTGGAGTTAGGGGACATTGATCCAATCCTAAGGTCTGCTATTTTATTCCATGACTTTAGATAAATCATTTAACCTCTCTAGGTCTCTGTTACCTCATATATAAAAAGAGAGTTGAAATAATTTATTACTGAAGTCCTTTCCATCTTGAATCCTATGATTCCAAGTGATGAAAATAGATTTCACAGAAACACAATATTGATTACAATTACAAAATCTTAATGATTGGCCTCATTCATATGGATATTCATTTCAACAAGGCACATCAAAGTCCATTCCTGCTTGCCCATCCTTTGTCATTTTTATTGATGACTGTCCATAAGTCACAGGGAGTCCACACAAGAGGTTCGGAATCTTCCTTGCATTCTGTTAACAGTGAATGTTTATCCATGAAGCCCATGAGCTCTCCATAAGCTGTGCCTTGCTCTCACTACACCTTTTTTATCTGGTCATGCATTTTTATGACAACACACTTATACAAGTTTGCTCTCTGTCATTAATTGTTTGTAGTGACTTACAGTCCACTTATACCTACCATGTGTTTCTCTGTTACCTTTTGGGTGATTCTCAACTTCAATACCTCAGAGGCTAACATACCATGACATACAAGCTATACATTACCAGAGGAATATTGGTGTTGAAAAGATGGATAGGCTTTGGCAATAAGTATATTGAAAAGTAAAATTAGATTGATTTAGAAAGGATTATATTTTGTTGGGATATATTTTTGTTGGGTCCTTTTGGAAGGACCAAAACCCTCCAAACCTCAAGATCTAGCTTCCTGGGCTCCACCTTATTAAATGTTAAGTAAACGACAGGTAGCAGACTTATATTCAAGTCTTGGCGCTGATATATACCAAACTGTGTGACCAAGAACAGCTTCTTAACTTCTCAGTGCCTGAGATTATTCCCTAAGACCAAAAATTACAATAGAGTTGACAACATATGTTGATGAAGGGACCCACTATGTTGAAAGTTGCCTCTATGGATGAAAACACAGATATGGACCCCTTCACCCTCAAAAAAAGGAGAAGTAAATTAAGATTTTTTTTTCCTTTTTGTCTGTTTTCAATTAGTTGGCATTTTCATGACTATTACTTTTATATTAAAAGGTTGTTTAAACTGCTTTAAGCAGTCAATTGCATTACTTTGAGTCCCACTTTCAATGACTGTTTCATACATGCTGTACTAGCAACATCTTGGGAAGTCTTGCAAAATGTAAGACACTGATTAAATGCTTCAGATGGTGGTTAGAGTAAGAAGCACGTGCAGCAGGAAATGCATACCCATGTTTCAGTGCCTAGGGCCCTGAGAAGAAACAATCATCAGCTCTGAGCTGATAAGCACCTTGGAGGGGCTTCAACACATGCTCACCCATGAGGCATGTCTGCTGTTAGCAACCCATTGCTCTGCAGTTGGGTGACCAGATTTGCAAAGTGAAACAGGGGAACAGATTGCCACTTTAAGAAGAGTTTTGGGGACATCAGCCAAGTGTAAAAAAAATGCTGCACAAGATGACACATTTCAGATGCCCGTGTACCTTAGCAACACAATGATAGATACCACCTCTGTGATAAAGTGCCTTACAACCTACAGAGTACATGAACTACAAAGGGTGACACATATTTTTAATAAAAAAATAAGAGTGTTGAGAGGTGAGGGAAGCTTCCCATTTTTTCCCTTCTTTCCTACATCATTTGCTTAGCTAATAAACTTTTTAAAAAAAGGAAACATGAGAACATACAGGAACTAATTTGCGACAATGTTAAGTGGACTGTCAGATGAAAATAACAATACAAAATCCAATGATGGTCTTAGTTCAAGGTCACACATTGGAATGTGAAGAGTATACACACATACATACATATACATATGTGTATGTATGTGTGTATGCATACATACATGCATATATATATGTATATGTGGATATACACAGAGAGAAAGAGAGAGATCCTGAAACCATGACATAATCAGCTGTGACACATGGATTAGTCCTTAATTCCAAATTGCTTTCTTTGTTTTGGTGTTAGTCTTATCTTCTCAACTAGATTGTAGTCAGCAGGAGGAGCCATGTCTTATGGCTCCCCACCCCACCCTCCTTAGACTCTAAGCTCCTTAAGAAGAGGACATGTTTTCCCAAATTAATTCACCACCGTTCTTCTTTGGCCTCTTTCAGTTTTGGGCCAAGCTAATTGTTCATCTGTAATATCTGTCCAAGAAATGGATCAGATTAAAGATTATTAGTTATTAGTTATAATTAGTTATTAAGCTACAGATTAGAGACCAACATTCATTTTTAACCTGTGTCTTCTGCCTTTACGTGTATCCACAGTTCTTAGCATAGTGCCTGACACATCATAGGCACTTAATAAATGTTTATGGGGACTTCTGGGAATAGAACCAAAATAGAAGAGTAGAGGAAGCACTCAACCAACATCTCCCCACAATATTCCCCTCAAAACAAATTTAAAATAACACCTCAAATCAAATTCTAGAGTGGCAGAGTAAACAAAAGTTCAAGGTAAGATATTCCTCCAGTCCAAGACAAGCTGGGAGGTTGGAAGGAGAGATCTGTGATACAAGGGTGGAGGTTGGCCCAGAGCCCACATGGATGTAATAACAATTGGAGGGTACTATGTGTTGGCAACAGAAGAAACAACAGCTTCAGAAGCTCTCAAGCCAGAGATAGTAATGGGACCTGGAAAATGGTCAGAAATCGATTGCAGGGAACTCCTGTGATAGCAAAGGATGTAGACTAGACACTATTTGGCAACTCCATTGACTATACTCACTCTTAGGTCAAAGTTCAAGGGCAAAGAGGGGTATTTTTAGTTACATGGGACCAGGAACCAAAAGGAGCAATATTACTTTTGATTCCAAGGGAGCAAGGACCCTGAGGAGCAGTATCAATTGCAGTCCCAAGAGATCAGGGTACCTTCCTGTTTAAGGATCAGAGCACAAACCAGAAAAGCAGTGACCATACCTCTGTTCAGATCACATCGCCTTGGAAGGACCAAAACCCTCCAAACCTCAAGATCTAGCTCTGATAAAAGCAGTGTAGAAAAATTCAGAAGCTTAAGACAATCCCCCACCCCTTATGCCCCCCACCACAAACACACGTAGACCAGAAACAAAGCCTATCTTTAATATAAAGTCAAAGTCTAGAAAAAGTCTTGAAAAATGGACAAACAACAAAAAAAAGAACCTGACCATAATAATCTACTATGGTAACAAGAGAGATACAGATACCTACTCAGAAGAAGATAATGAAACCAAAACAGCTGCAAGCAAAGCCTCAAAGGAAAAAAAAAAGTGAATTAGATACAAGTCCAACGGTAATACTTGGAAGAACTAAAAAAAAAAAATTATTTTAAAAATCAAATAAGAGTGATAGAGGAAAAATTAGGTAAAGAAATTAGAGGAAATAAAAACTATAGAAAGACAATTGTTTATTGTCATTCATCCTTCAATTTCAAAGAAGATCAATGAAATTGCAATGTTGGAGTCAGAGGACAATGTGATTGTCTGTGGTTGATAAGTCTGATATGAGTTCAGAAGACACTACCATCTTGGACACAAGTGGTACTTTGGAATATTTAGAGTAGAAGTGGCTCTGGATTTGCATAGCTCAGTTTTCCTTTGTTCTTGTACAATTCTGTTTTGCTCATGGAATACAGTAGTCTTCTTTGACATGGGCACACCAGGCATGTGGCACACCTGTGCCATTATTTCTCACAGAGAAAGAGTCTTACCAAATTCCTTTCATGATGCAAATATGTGATGCCTAAATCAGGGAGAGCAAAAAATAGAAGGGAAAAAAAACCCTACACAATACTTGCCTTCATGAGTATCGATGCAAAAAGTATAAGTAAAATACTACAAAAAGATTACAGCAATGAATAACAAAGATTATGCACTATGACCAAGTAGAGTTTATGCCAGGATTTCAGGGTTGTTTCAATATTAGGAAAACTATCAACTGATCATATCAATAAATCACATGATTTTATCAATGAAGAGAAAAAAACTTTTTGACAAAATACAAGTCATTGCTAGTTTTAAAAAAATAGAATGCATAGGATCAAGATTGCATTTCTTAAAATGGTGACTAGAATCTATCTAAAACCAAGAGCAAGTATTATCTATAATGAGGATAAAATTGAAGCCCTCCCAATAAAGGCAGAAGTGAAGCAAGGATGTCCATTATCACTACCATTTTTCAATATTTTATTAGAAATGCTAGCGATAATAGTAAGTCAAGAAAAAAATTGAAGGAATAAAAATAGGCAATTAGGAAACAAAACTGTTACTCTTTGCAGATGATATGAAGGCATAGTTAGAGAACCCTAGATAATCAACTAAAAAACAAGCTGAAACAATGAACAACTTTAACAAAGTTGCAGGATATAAAATAAACTGACATAAATCATCAGCATTTCCATATACTACCAGTAAAACCCAGCAGAAAAGACAGAAAGAATATTTCCATTAAAAATAACTATAGACAATATAAAATACTTAGGTATCTACTTGCCAAGAAAAACCCAGGGACTATATAAACACAATTGTAAAACACTTCACACAAATAAATATGAATCTAAAAAACTGGAGAAATAGTCACTGCTCATAGGTAGGCCAAGTCAATATAATAAAAATCACAGTTTTATCTAAGTTAATTTACTTATTCAGTGACATGCCAAACAAACTAACAAAGAATTATTTTACAGAGCTATAAAAAATAATAAATTTCTTATGGAAGAACAAAAGGTCAAGGAAATCAATTGAAAAAAGTGTGAAAGGTGACCTAGCAATACCAGATTTCAAGCTATACTACAAAGTGGTAATCATGAACAGTATCTGGTACTGGCTAAGAAATAAAACGGTGAATCAGTGGAATAGATTAGGTACAAAATATACAATAATAAATGACCATAGTAATATAGTGTTTGATAAACCCAAAGATCCAAGCTTAGGGGTAAGAAATCACCATTGAACAAAAATTACTTAGGAAACTGGAAAGCAGTTTGGAAGAAACTAGGCACACATCAACATTCATACCATATATCAAGAAAAGGTCAAATGGATAAATAATTCAGAAGATCAGCAGGAAAGATCTGTCGCCCTGGGATAAGGATGGATCACACACAGTACAGTGATTGTCCATGTGTCCCACCACCAAAGAAAGGCTCCCTTCCTTTCCTTCTTCCACCCCTTTTTCAATCCTTCCCTTCTCACCATGTCTCTGGTAGGCTCTTAGCTTTCTGAGACTACAGGAGTCACCTTCCCCTCACTGTCAGCCCTTGATTTGATCCTGACACATCACACATTCCTCTCTTGCTCCCTTCTCCTCCTTCACGAACCCTCCCAGGCTGCAATGTAGACACACACACACACACACACACACACACACACACACAATTTACTCATCTGTAAGCCAGGTGTCACCAGACTCTGTCCACAACGCTCCAGGCCTGCTTCTTCACTTTTACTTCCACCAGGCTTACATCTTCTCTTCTCTGTCTCCTGGCACACACGTAGAAAGAAGTCTGACAGGTGTCTGCTGTCACGGTTGCTATGCTTTCCTGCTTCATTTATTCACTTCTACATTTCTGATTTTTAAGATATTGAAGAAGCAAATATTCTATTCAGTTTTGATTTACTCTCTTTTTATCTTATTTTTTGGTGGGAAAGGCAGGGCAATTGGGGTTAAGTGATTTGTCCAAGGTTACACAGCTAGTGAGTATGTGAAGTGTCTGAGGCTGGATTCGTACTCAGGTCCTCCTGGGCTCCAGAGCTGGTGCTCCACTTACTTTCATTTACTTTCTGAAAGTGTTTCAAATGCTTCTTCATTATTGAACATCCATCTTTTTTTGCAATGGTTAAGCCCAGGTTTGCAGAGTAAGTTACCCTGAGCTGCATCCTTAGCTTCAACGCTAGTTGAAACCCATTATTCTACTCCCTCCTACATTTTCTGGTGGTTGCAGGAGAGGATTTTTTTATTTGAATTTCCTTTCATTTGTACTAGAAAATCTTTCTCTGATTGCTTACAGTATTAATTGTTTCTACATTCGATTGTTAATTTTAACCATTTTGTGTCTTGGAGACTGCAGCTTTGTTTCTGTTTATATTTTTTTTTCTTGAAATGATCTATGAATTCTTTCAATTGGTATTATATTTGTTGGAAGTTGTCTATGATTTCTTGCATTTTGGTTATAAAGTGGTTTTTGTTTGTTCGTTTGTTTGCTACAGTCATGTTCTTCTAGGAAACCTATAATTCTTCACTGCATCCTGTCTTTAGGTTCAGTGTGATTTTCTTGCATAGGGAGCATGTTTTCTTTTAATGTTGCTGATTTTGCTTCTTTTTTCTACAGCATCCTTCACTTCTGTATATTTGTTATCTACTGTTTTCTTGTCCCTTTCTTTGATGAGATTTACCATCACAGATTCTAGATTTTTCTATTTTGCCCGCTATTTTTACTATACAAGTCATAAATTCTGGCCCTTTATTTCTCACTTCCCTTTTGAACCACTCAGGAACAGAATGTTTTCATTCCATGTACTCACATTCACACGCACAGGGTCCCCTAAAGGCCATGTTTCTGTTGATAATATTTTCCTTGTTGATTTATTTGCTTTATGTTCAAGGTCATTGAATTTTCTTCTTCCTGAGATCTTTGGTAATTTCTGTCTCTTTTTTCCTAATGGTCCCCTATTACTTACTTTCTGATTTTGATGGTCATTTCCTTGGGAACTGGATCTCAAAGTATCTCATCTTCCTCCATCACTGGATGGAGGGTAAATCATGGTTCACTTACCTATGTCTCTGCTACAAGTGACTTCTGGGAAGACAGAATTGATCTCAATTGAAGGCTGTGCTCTTTCCCTCAGACTTTGTGGGATGTTACAGATATATACACATACCACCTTACAGAGAGACAGACAGATACAGAGAGAAACAGAGAGAGAAATAGACAGAGACAGAGAGTCCTGTCCCACTCCTTCTGTTCCACATTTCTCCAACCCAGAACCAGAAGTTCAGAAAGCTGCTATTGTGGTGCTATGAGATTCTTCACCCCAGCACTGGCAGCTCAGAACTTCGCAATGTTGGTGCAATGAGATTGTCTGCTGCTGCTGCACTAGCTGTCTGCTATGACCTCCAACAGACTTTTCTTCCTAAATAGTTTCTGCTACACTAACTGGCTTAAGCAAGCTTCCACAATATGGAACCAGAGTCTCAATAGGGTGTGGGGTTGCATCTTGTTGCAAGCCCATATGTCAAGTCCTTGGATCTACTAATACAGCCTTGCTCCCAGTAGCATGGGAGATGGGAGTTGGGGTTGCTGAGTGAACCGAGAGTCAACAAGTGTCAGTTCATGTTTTTTAACCTTCCTTTTGATTCTAGGTATCCCGGACCACAGAGACAGCTGAAGTTCTTTTATCTTTGGAGCATAATTTCAGTTTTGGAGGTTTGAAATGTCATGGGGATCAAGGAAAATGTGCAGACCTCTATCTTGTTCACATGACCCAGAAGTCTGTAACGATACTTTTTGAGGCCCACACTATCTACTATTGATTGACTAAATCTAGTCTTGTCCTACAGTGAATACACTGTCTCTTAGACAGATAAATTTTTTCTGAGAAAATCATAGCAACTAAGTGCAAAAAATTTTCTCAGTTGGGGTTTATTTGCATCAATGTCAGGGAGATGAATGAGAAATTTAGAAGTGTCTTTCTTCTCACTTGTTGATCCTTGCTTCCTGGTTCTGACAAAGTTAGATGCCATTTTGATTTTGTATGACTCTGTAGGTCCACCCTGGAACTTCCCTCAGAGCCTGTGTCTTCTCACCCTGGAACATCCTTCCACTATGCCAGCCTCCTTCTCCCATTGATGGTTTCCTCTTTGTACCTCCATTTTAGGGAAGGGCCCTAGTTCACAACCTTTGTTCTCCTCCTATTTCTGTTTCTGACTATTTAGATTTCAACACCATGCCTCCACATGAGCATCACACACATACACACACACACACACACACACACATACACACACATTTTTGAGCTCCTTTTTATGTGTTTTCATTAGAGTATAAGCTCCTTGAAGGCAGGAAGAAATTTTCTTTTTCTTTGATTTGTATTTCCACCATTTAGCTCAGTGTCTAGGATATAAAAGAAAAAGGAGTATCTAGCAGCAAATCTCAGAATTATAAAACATCTTGGTGACCTTCTTACCCAACACATATCTAGGAGGAATCCCTTCTATAACATCTATGACAAATTACCATCCAGCCTCCAATGATAAAAAAAAAATGCCACAGGCAACTTTTCTAGTTATAGAACTGGTTTCTTCCTCTCCAGCTATATCTTAGCTTCTGAACCAATTATTTCTTTGGGGGCAAAAAGATGAGAGAGTGCACAATGAGGCACCTTCTTTCTACTTGTTCCATATATTGTACCTGTGGAAAAAAAAAAACTGCAGCAAGCTTCCTTACAACAAATTGTATTGCTCTAGGCAGAAATTAAATTAATCCCTCACCCAGATTTAGCTAATCCACTGGAAAGGGAATCAAAGATTTTGAACTAGAAGGAACCTTAGCGTTCATCTAATCCAACACGTTCATTTTACTGAGGGCTTTGGGATGTTACTCTTCCAGGATCACACAGAGGCAGGATCCAAATCTTCCTGGCTCAAAATCTAAGGAAAGAACAGTAACCTAGGACCAAGAACAAAAAAGGAAGAAAAAAAAAACAGGGTGTGTCAAACCACATCTATGGAACCATTGATACTTTGATGCAATAGTTCAAGTTAATACCTTTGCCTTTCATATTCAGATCAAAGTACTTTAATGTGACCTAATTCCATTAAATGCTCTGTGGATTTAGCTGGGAGTGGGATGTTACTTCCTTGTTAATTAGGAAATCACCATTTCTGACTTATGACACTGAAAAGGGAAGAGAGTGAAATTGGTGCTAATTCAGAAAAGGGATTGATTAATTGATGAGAGAGCAGAAGAGGTGGACTGAGACTGTGGATCAAACCAAAACAGTCTTGTTTTAGGAGCAGAAGGAAAAGGGAAGTGATAGGGGACCCACAACACTACCTGATGAAGTACAAAGATTGAGAGAAAGTCCTAAAGTTACTGAGAAAAGAGACCATGGTTCAAGCCTTGGTTCTGTCACTAACTATCTAGATGACCAGTGCCTGGCAGGAAATCTTTGGGATCCTTTCATTCACCAAACATCAATTATGCACTTACCAGGTCATTCCTGTCTAACTGTTGCCTTGCTTCTGTAAATCAGTTTTGGCTGATGCATTGGTCATGCTGTGCTTCCAACACCCAAGAGAGAAAGAGGGATCCCATGGGCATTCATGAATGGTTCTGCTAAATATGGTTTTCATTTTCTCATTATAGGTGATATTTTGGAGACCAAGCATTTATGACTGCCTCTGTTAGCCTCTTAAACAGGGCTGGGACTAAGGTCTAAAACAAAAAAGGGAACATGGAAAAGAGGGAAATATGGGTACAGAGTTGCAATGATAGAAGTAGGGAAATAGCTTCAGCCTTGCCTGCTTACAGCTGTGACCAAGAATATAGTCACTTAAGAGAAAAGAAAGAAATGTAAAAGAGCAATTTTTAGCTGCACAGCTGGCCTGCTCCAGACAGTAAACACCTTTGACAAGACTATCTTTTTCCCTTGTTTGTTGGCTGACAGTTCCCCTGCCCCTCCCAATGGTCTATGCCATTAAAGAAATATTAGGAACAAAAGATCCCAGAATAGGAGAAGTGAATTGAGAGATTCTGTAGCCAAGCATTTCTTTTTATTTTGTAATCTCATCTTCTTTTTTCAGACTTTCCACAAAATTTCTTCACCCTCTGGAATCACAGAATTTCATGAGTCAGAGGAGACCTGTATGTTCCCCTTTGCAAATTCATGGTGGATTGCATCATATTGCTAATTGTGAGAACCAGCATACAAAGCATAATCAAGGACATAGAAAAGGAAAGTAGTCAGAAAAGGAATTAGGTTGGTGTCTCATGTAACAAGAGCGTGAGAAGACAACCCAAGCATTGTACTGATATCCACAGAATATTTCAAGTATCAGGGGAAAAAGTCTTTAAATCATCAGGCAGATCCTCTGGGGAGAATTTGTAGAAGGACAAAAACACTACTTGTATATGATGAGAAGACCTGGATAAGGGGTTGATTATCAGTAGCAGAGAAGGGAAAACTTAAGTTTGAGATAATAGATCCACAAAAATGTTGAAGGAAGGTCAAGTTCATAACTATGCCTTTTCTCCTTATTAATACTTATAGTGCTATAGGAGTAAAATGCCAAAGTTTTATCAACCGTGGCTCACCCAGATTTACCTAATCCACTGGAAATGGGATCAAAGATTTTGAACTAGAAGGAACCTTAGCGTTCATCTAATCCAACGCGTTCATTTTACAGAGGGTTTTGAGATGTTACTCTTCCAGGATCACACAGAGGCAGGATCCAAATCTTCCTGGCTCAAAATCTAATGTTGCAGCCTCAATGCCCTGCTGCTTCACAAGTCCATAGTGGCTGTGTCAGTGCTGAGCAGAGCACAGATCAAGCACAAGTCTGTTATCACTACTCAAATAAGATCTGCGAGTACATGTACTATTGTCCTTGAGTTAGTGTGGCAAAATCTTGGCACATAAAGGATATCAATGTTGATGGGGAATGGGATGTTATTGTAATTGTTATTAATAGTCGGATAATACTTCAATGCCTCAAGGATCTTTGGTCTCGGTGATGTCCTGTGCTTTGTAAGATCCCTGAGGGCAAAAGCTGCCTCACTTTGATTTTTATATCCAAAATGCCTGGCACATAACAGGAACATAATAAATTCTTATTGACTTATTCAGTGCTCTCTCCACTGACCCCAACAGCAATTTCTATCTGTACCATTCCATATAGGGGCTTTCACAATTACTGGGGGGAGAGAAAGGGGAATTTACCACATACAATTCAGAGCTTCTCTGCACTTTCCTAGGCTGGTTCTCAGGCAAAAGATATACCCTTTTTCAGCTCACTAGGACCTGATAGAGTTCATGTTCTGTTGGCATAAACCTTGAAAACACAGAGTTGACTCCATAGCACCTGAAGCGAATTGTATGGAAGATTAGGTAAGTAAAACAGTTATTCCTATGCTAGGAAATTCCTTTCTTCACATCTTATTTGAACCTCAACTCTTCTTAACTTAAGGATGCTTAGAAGTAGGACATGCTGAAATTCATAGCCTTTCTCTTTACAAGGGAATCACAACTCAGACTAAATACATGATGTTGAGTCATCGAGTATAGAAAGATGTATGGGGCCTGTGTTTCCACTGACACAGAGAATTCCTAGGAGAGGAAAATCCCTCCAACACTACAGGTTGACACTTTATCTGCTAAGTATGGTCTTAAAGAGCTGTTTTCAGAACCAAGAGGAAACATGATTGGTGAAAAATATAGGTGGCACAGTTGGTGCAATGAATAAAGAATTGTAGTTAGAGTCAGGAAGACCTGGGTTTGAATCCTGCCTCAGACACTGGCTTCATAACCCAGTTATGATCATCAATCTGTGCTTCAGGTTCTTTATTTGTACAATGAGAATAGCACCTAACTCGGAGTTATTGTGAGGGTGAAATAACATTTAAATCATTCTACAAACCTGAAATCTATACACTAACACTAGTCATTATCACTATTGCTGTTGCTGATGTTATCGTTATTAGTATATCCGTATGTTGGGAACAGGACTTGAACCCACATCTTCCTGGCTCTGAGGCTAGCTCTCTATCTAGGATGCTATGCTGCCTGATATATTGGCTCACAGACTAGACACGGCATTCTTCCCTCTATAATCTTGCTTTCCTGTCTTTCTTTCCATGTTGCTGCATCTAGGGAGGGTGAATGGCAATTATCGATGATCAATGATACTTTGGGCCCCCATCCTCCCTATTCACTTGCCCTTTGTATAACTAGAAAATTATTCCAGATGTGCTTAGAGTTCAGGAAGGAAGTACATTTGTGCTTTTTCAGGGCCAAAGCAACAGCCAAACACCCCCTCTCTCATTTACATTTTGCAAAAAGCAGCTGAGACAACAAATTGTATTGCTCTGGGCAGAAATTAAAGCATTCTTTGTGTAAACACAATAAAAATAAGGAGTCTGGGAGATGCATACAGAAAAATAAAAGTCATAAGCCCATTTGATATTGGCAATAATTCTAATCTGCAACCAGCATTGGAAGGTAGTTTTGCTGCAAATTATTTCTGCAAAGCCTAGAAATAACAACATGCATATACATGAAGCTCAGATAATAATACTCAATAACTCCTACCACTGTTCATAATCTCTCTTTTATTCCATGCCCTTGTTCTCCCATTAAATCAGGATACAAAAAAAGAAAAAGAAACCTTAAATATAATACCATCCTTGGGCAAGAGAACTGGATTAGAGGATCATGACATTAAAAAAAGCAGCATCATAACCCTCTCTCCTTTCCATTGCCTACTTCTTTCTCCACGATATGCAACTAGAATCTTATTCTCCTGCCCCCAAAATCCAGCCCCTCCTCTTTCTTGCACAACTCCATTTCCATATGTCTGTTAAAGGTCCTTAGTCCCTTATTCATATCTTTGCATGGGCTCATTATTAATCTTTGTCTTTCTTGGGAAGCCTTCAATTGTTCATGCTTTTCTGAATCTGACCATAATAGATGCCACGGGAGGGTCAAAAGTTAGTATACTCCCCTGATTGTGCTTCTCAAACTGCTGTGCTGTATTTTTTTTTTCCAGAGCAAGTCACCTAAAATGGCTTAAGTCAACACTGCAGGAGCTTTCATCCTCTCTGGAGGAAAAAGTGGTGACCTAAAGAAAAGCATTTAGAATTTTCAGAGGTTTTTCTAAGTACTGATTTGTGACAGTAATTTCATTGAAATTCTAAGTGGAATGTTTTGTTTCATTTTTTTTTTTTCTCAACAGAGGATTTAAATTCATGGACCAGATAAAAGACTATGGCCCTCACAGATGTCTGGAACCAGAATATTGCATTTTTTTTTAAATCCACTGAATGTAATGGGCTATTCTTAAATTTCTATAGAAGAGTGGGGAAAAAAGTTCCCCCTTTACGGGTTTACTCCAAATGTGCAGCCAAATCCTACAATTAGGTAGGGTTTTAAAATCATAGGATCACAGGGTCATAGATTTAGGGCTAGAAGAGACCTTAGAGGCCATCGAGTCAGTCAGTCAATAAATGTTTACTAAGCACCTGCTAAGTGCATTGGATACAAGGAAAAGGAATAACCAGTCCTTGCTCAAAGAGATCACAATCTAATAGGAGAAAGAACATGCAAAAACTATGCCAAATGAGATATATACATGATAAAC
>CM053588.1:119354802-119375952 GCA_028646515.1 Pseudochirops corinnae | reverse complement strand
TGGTATGATACTAGAGGCACAAGGGACAATGAATAAAGACACAGAGGCAGGAAATCAATGGACATTTTTATGAGGCAGTGAATAATCAGGGTTAGCTAAAATAAAATATGTATAGCAGAAAAGTATAAAATAAGGCTGAAAAGGTATGATGGAGCCATGAGGACATTGAATT
Source organism: Pseudochirops corinnae (assembly GCA_028646515.1). Classification (NCBI taxonomy): domain Eukaryota; kingdom Metazoa; phylum Chordata; class Mammalia; order Diprotodontia; family Pseudocheiridae; genus Pseudochirops; species Pseudochirops corinnae. The sequence goes on along the minus strand of CM053588.1, from coordinate 119,375,780 downwards.
TTAGGCAAAGAAGGTTGAACTACTTACTAGGCAACAGGCAAGAGAAAGGAAAAAGAGAGGAGAAAATGAGGAAAACCACCAATCTTTTAAGTACAACCTAGTATAAACTATTTTTAGGGAAAATTGTATCTTAGCCATAATTCAAAATAATTACAATACTTTCGAACCTTTCTTTTCTTCTACTGAGAGGTCAAAACAGGAAGGGTTATGGTAGTATGAAATGCCACTTCTTTCAAGAGGGCCAGTCACCCCTCTGATATCTTTTAGAGGTATATCTGAACCCTTGGATAAGCCAACTTACTTCCTTATTTCTATGGGAAACCTCAGAATAAAAGAATGCCAGAGAGCTCAAAGAAGCTCAGCTTAATTCCATTGTAAGCCACTAAATCCATTTTGGAATTGATTCCACCACTCCAGGGTTCCTTCTGAGGTTGATAGCAGCAAAGGTCAGCAGGCTTAGTTCTTTTTGTCAACATCTTAATGCCATCTCTGAGACCTCCTACCTAGAAAAACTTAGAGCTACTGTCTCCCTTCCCCCCATTTCTAATATTTAACTGTCTCCCCAATCTTAAAGATAAGAAGTCCCTAACCCCACAAAGAATACTGATTCCCAGCTGTTCTTTGCAGTTACCATTTCTCCTTCTGGTATAGTGGGATCATTTTCAAACCTCTGTATCTCAATCCATCTCCTCTCTTGCCTTCAACACCCACAATCATAACATCCAGTAACAATAGCAGTAGAAGTCAATCAGTCAACAATCATTTGCATTGTGTGCAAAGCACTGATACTAGGTAATGTGATGAGCAGTAGGTTAGGATGCAGTAAAGAAGTAGAGCAATAGAGTGAGGGGCTTCAGGGATGAAGAAAGCATGGCATGATACATTACATACGGTGAAGATCATTGGAATTGGAGTTACGACAAGGGACGTGAGTTTGAATGCCATCTCTACTACATATAAGCCATGCAACCCTGAACGTTAACGAATCTGGACTCAGGCTAATTTCAAAGATCCCTTGGAGCTCTAGATCCTGTGATTAAATCTGCTGTTTGTAATAAGCAAGGTATTTACAGTGTCTGCCTAGAGAGAAAAATAAGGAAAGCCTGAACCTTCAGCACTTTCAAAAGTACTTGGGAAAATACCAAGTCTAGGGTCTTCTGAGGCATTTGCCCTTTTAGACCCTGTAAGAGGCACGGATGCCCCCCCATATGGGCTGGTCAAGGGTTCCTGTGCTCCAGGCAGTAACTTGTAGTTGTTTTTCTTCAGACTGCTTGTCTGTGTTTCAGGTTTAACTATGATTCTGACTCAGACTTTCCACCTCCTCACACCTTGTTTTGCTGTTGTTTTTGGTCTTTATTTATGGCAGTGCCCAGCTCCACTACCTGGTCTCTCAGCTCCCAGATCGCTATCTTGACAATACTTCTGCCAGACTTTCCCATTCATCATTTTGTCTCCCAGTGTTTTCCCGTTTCAAACAGATTAACCAATAGGACCAAAGTTTTCTTTTCATCCTGACTCACCTCCCTGAGATGAGATGAGGAGCATACAGATTCCATGGAACTTTGAGGGCCTTCCATTTGTATTCAGCCAATAAGTCACTTCTAAATATTCCCCAAAATAATATCTAGCATTTATAGAACGTTAAGGTGGGTGTTATTGTTATCCCCATTTTACAGATAAGGAAACTGAGAAATAGAAAATTTAAGTGATTTTTCCCTGGATCATACAGCTAATAAATGTCTGAGGCTGAATTTGAACTCAGGTCTTCCTGACTTTAAATCCAATATCCTCTCCACTGTTCAAACTGGCTGACTAATCAGCCTTCTCTTAAAGACTCTGTGTGTGTGTGTGTGTGTGTGTGTGTGTGTGTGTGTGTGTGTGTGTGTGTGTGTAACTGGGACAGGAGAGGGAGAGCGAGAAGAAAAAAACTTATTACCAATCAAGGAAATCCATTCCATTTTTTTAAAATAACTAATTGTTAGGAATTTTTTTCTTTATACTCTGCTGTTGTTGTTCAGTTGTTTCAGTCATGTCTGACTCTGTGACTCCATTTGGGGTTTTCTTGGCAAAGATACTGGAGTAGTTTGCCCTTTCTGTCTCCAGCTTATTTCACAGATGAGAAGAGTGAGACAAACAGGATATAGTGACTTGCCCAAGGTCACACAGTTAGTGTCAGACGCTGAATTTGAACTTAAGCATTCCTGACTTTAGGCTCAGAACTCTACCCACTGAGCCACCTAGCTACTTATATTCTGCAATTTCCACCAATTATTCTTAGTTCTTTCTACTAGGAGCAATCAATTAATCAATTACTAAGCGTTTATCAATTCCTACTATGTGCCAGTAGGCCAAGAAGAATCAATTTATTTCTTCTTCTATATGACAGTCCTTCATGTACTTTATAACATCGATTATGGTCTCTCTGAGTCTTCATTTGCCCAGACTAAAGATCTCCAGACCCAGAAATGGCACAGACCCAAGCCTCTCAACATATTAGTTACCCTCCTATGCCCTCCTCCAGCTTTTCAATTTCCTTTAGTGGTGCCAGGGTGCATTCATGGACTTTCAGATAGGCTGGTAAGACAACTAGAAAACAAACCCTATGAAGATCATTTGAAAGAATTTGGAGTGTGTTTAGCCTGGAGTAGAGAAGACCCCATAACACAAGAACAGTCTTCAATTAACTAAAGCATTATCACAAAAAAAAAAGGAAATTAGGCTTATTCAGGTTGGCTGTATAAGGAAGAAATAGGAGCAGTGGGTATAAGCTGCATGGAAACAGATTTCATTCAGCTTAATCAAAAGAAAACCTTTCCAACACTTACAGCTATCTTTCCAAAATTAGAATAAACCTTTTTAGAAATGTAGTGAATCCTCCATCTTTGAACATAGGCTAGATACGAACTAGAAGGGATTTTGTAGTTCTTGTTCAGGTATGACTCAAACTAGGTGATTGCGTCTTAGAGCCCACAAAAATTCAGATTTTGTGATGCAAGGATTTGGTGATATGTATGTTCTAGCATTCAATTCACCAAATGAACAGACATTTAGGGAGTGCCTACCATATGCAAGGCCCTGTGCTAGGTTCTGAGGATACAAAGTCAAAAAGGAAATAGCCTGAAACTTCAAGGAACTCCCATTGTACGTGCACAGCTAAATGAACACAGGGCAATTCAAGGAGGGAGAGAATGCTAAAATTGGAAACCAGAGGCAGCTACAGAGAGGAGCTGGCACTTGAGTTGGGAATTGAAGTAAGATGAGAAATGACGAGAGATTGCCTTCCTGGCACAGGGCAATGGCTTTAACCAGTGCAAAGTGGTAGAAGATGAAATTTCAAGTTTGGAGAACAGATTTACTAGAAAGTAGAAAGTAACAATGAAAGTGACAGAAAGTGAGGTAGAAAAGGTAGATTGAAACAAAATTGTGATGTTCTTTAAATTGCATAAAAATAGTCAGGTGTTCGTATTTTATTCTCAAGGGAAGTGGGAACCACCAAAGGTTTTTTGACAGTGCAGGTAGATGACATAAAGCAGGGGTGGCGAACCTGTGGCCAAAAGGCCCCATGTGGCCCTCTAGGTCCTCAAGTGTGGCCCTGTGACTGAATGCAAACTTCACAGAACCAATGATTGTTTGGATTCGGATTCAGTCACAGGGCCAGACTTGAGGACCTAGAGGGCCACATGGGGCCTCGAGGCCACAGGTTCCCCACTCTGGCATAGGGGACAGAATGTTGGTCTTGGAGTTAGGAAGAGTCAAGTTAAAATCTGGCCTGTGACTCTGAGCAGGTCACTTAGCCACTATCTGCCTCAGTTTCCTCTCTATAAAATGAAGGTAATAATAAAAATAATAACAATAGCACCTACCTCCCAGTGCTATCGTGAGGATTAAATGAGCTAAAATATGTAAAGGGCTTTGCAAAAAGCACTTAAAGAAGTAAATAAATATTATATTATTATAAATAATAATAAATTAAAGTACCTTAAAAATACTGACTAATATTGGTATTATTATTGATCTAGGAAGTGATATGGTCAGATCTGTGTCTTAGGAAAATTATGCTTGCAGCTATGCATTTAGTGGATCAAAAACAGGAGAAATCAAAAGCAGGGCAACCAATTAGCAGTCTCTAACAATAACCTAGGCAAGAGGGGACATGGACCTGAGCCATGTCTAGGGGCATATGAAAGGAAAAAGGAGGACTACCACAATAGGTGGTATGAGCATGAAATGGTTATGACTTAGTAATTTCTCGGTTGTGAAGACTCAAAGAGAGAGAAGGGAATGTGCCCCTGAGTAACTGGATAGATAGGAGGTTCCTCAATAGAAACAAGGAGCTGGGAGGTACAGGAGATTCTGTTTCGGACATGATGACTTTGGGATGCCGGTGGGATAATGTGTCTCACAGAGCAAGGAAAAATAAACTCAAATACCTAAAAGGCAACAGCCTTGGGAACAAAGGAGGGAGAGGATGCTATGCTGTAGATGCTTTGCCAAGCAATCATCACATTACCCAAACACACATAAAACCTGATCATCTTTTGTTGTGCTTCTGCAAAGATAAAACTGCCAAATGTTGCAGTGAGATCTTTCATTACAGGGATTCGATTAATGTGACATGATGTACTACAGCAATTTTATCTGTGTACTATTAAGTATTATCATAATTAAAACTCAATCACACCTGTCAGAATAAAAGAAAAAAAAACCATTTTGTGACTCATTCTTGCGTTATTATCAGTAACAACCAGTAACCCCTGGCAGAGTCATGCCCTAGGCTTCCCAGTGTATACTGGGTGAGTTGGGGATGATTTTGTGCTGCACATTTATGCAATGGGGAAAGGCTCTGTTTCCTAATCCTCTAATGAAATGGAGCAGATACAAAAAGAAAAGAGAAAGGCACCAAGGTCTTTGAGCTCTGCACCCCTTCAGAGAATAGGCAAGAAGTGGAGAAAGGATGGTGCCTACTTCAGCTTTCCTCCTTCATGGGGGTCCTTCTTCAACAAAACTAATATTTCATCCCACGACAAAGCTGTCCAAAAGTGGGATGGGTGGCTTCCTGAGGTCATAAGACTCCTTACAGAACTTTACCTGGATTCCTCATTTATTCTTGTCAGTATTCCTGTGAAATACGCAGGGTCTGGGACCTCAGTACTTGGAAGAACAAATAAAGACTTTTCTTAGTGAAGTCACATACAGGCCCTAAAAGTTTATCCGGCTTGTGAGGATCAAAGGCCAAAGCACAAAATTCATTTATGCAAGTGCATGTTCTCCCCAAATGACTAGAAGTTCTTTGAGAGCAGAGATTGTGTCATTTTCCATAATTTTATCCCTTGTCTCTAACCCTGGTCTTTGCACATATTAAGTACTTAAACAATGTTTGTTGCCTGGCACTTACATGGGTTGGAAAAAGTCGGGTAGGTGCAAAAGCCAGGAGAGGACATCTGTGAAACCTTGGCAAAATTTGCAAATTTCTTCTCCTATGCTAAAAAAAAAAAAAATCACGTCCCATCTTTAAAGTCAGCAGAAGTTTTGGGCCTTCATTATAGCACACGCCTTTTGACTCCTCCATTATTAGACTATAAGTTCCTTGAGAATAGAAACTATCTCTTGCCTTTGTTTGCAATCTCAGCATTTAGCAAAGTGCCTGGCACAAAGTAAACAATTAATAAGTGCTAGTTGACTGACTCTTCAGAAAATAAATGCCTGCCTACTATGGAGAGAAGAATTTTCAGGCACTAATAACATGCAGCCTTATACTTCAATGTATCCTCAATCCAATCAATAAGGGTAGACTCTGCATCAGAGATCACAGCTCACTCATTCCTGTGTGAATCTTTTTCATGTTCATCCATAAAACCTTCACAGAAATTCTTGATTTCTTGTGATCTTTAGAGCTATGTGTCAAGTCATCTGCCACAGGAGTGGGGCCACTTTTTAGCTGGCAGGCTTGACAGTAACTACACCTCCTCATTCCACTCAAGTAGTTCGAGTTGTTACTGAAGGAGACATAGAATACACTGAAGCCAAACTTTTCCTTTCCTTTTACCTCTGTTCTGTATGCCATGAGTAAAGAGGATGCAGCAGAGCCTGGGACCTAGGAACTTGGAAGAGCAAATACAGATTTTGTTTTTAGTGGAGTCATATGGAAGCATTTGAATGTTTATCAAGTATGTGAGAAGATCAAATCCCAAAAGAAAGCTACTTATGAGGACTGTTCATTTCAAATTGTCCTGAAATCCCAAAGTCAAAAACATACATAGATATAAATATACACATACACACATATATACATATATCTAGGTATGCATACGTGCACTTATATATGTATATACACATACGCATTTGTATGTGTATACACACATGTGTATATATGCATGAGTGTGTGTGCCCCATGTGTATACATACATGCACCTATATGTGTATATACATGTGTACATGCACACCTGCCAGAAGATTTTTATCTCTGAGGAAAGGTTAACAACAGAGATTAATGAGACCACACATGATTTTACCTGAGAGCAGTATTTCTAAACTGAATTATTCTATAAATATAAGGCTAATACTAGTATAAGTATGGGTTTTGATTGAATCAATCACCCTAATCCATTAGCCAGGTGAAAACACCCTTATTCAATCAATCAAAGACGTTTTAACTAAATGTAACAAGAGATATATTCAGATTGACTGAAGAGCCTCAGCCACCTCCTGTGAAGCTTGTATAAAACTATCCATTTAATTCATCTTTGGACGTTGCAGCGTCTGACCAGTGATCAGTGGAAGCACTTTCGGATGATCAGAGGGAATCACTTTGGGGTGGGGAACTTCTCTATCCTCTCCTGTCATTTCCTTTGACCAAAAGAAGACCTTATGAATTTTGGACTTCCAATTTGTATGTTAGCGGTATAGCCAGGATTACACTGGCTGGAGGCAGTGACTGCATTGGGAGTCAAGAATGAACTAGGCCATGCATCAAAAGTCAGTTCTGAGACTCTACAAGAAGACTCCCCATTCCTAAGGAGAACTTCTCCCCACGCATGGGAGAAGAGGACTTCTGGCAAGAAGGAATTGTGAATCACTTCTCTTCAACATGTACTTTCTGAATTTGAGACCATTTTCCATTGACCTCTGCATGTGCTTTTGGAGACCATGTCACAGACTTTTGAAGATGTCTATACCAGCTCTTCTTACTAAATACCCATTTCTAAAAGTTAATTATGTCTGGTTGGCTAACTGATATCAACTGATAATCATGGGTTGAAGCATATAAATTAGGGTTCATGAGTTATAGCATTGGAATACTCCCTTTTTCCCCTCACATTCACTGAGAACCTCATTCCCTAGGGACCCAATCTTCTAGTGCAAATGGGAGTTGTTCCAAAGTATCACTACATTAGCAATCTATGAGTAGTTTACATTACGGCTTTGTTGGGGGTTTTTATGTTTGATGGTGAAAGTGGTAATAAGCACAGTTGACTGGAATCAGACTAACCTACTCTATCTGTTAATCACCCAGATGGGAAACCCACCTATTAGGACCATGTGGTTGCAGCTCAAGCATCACCATTCACCTGACTAGTTACGGGAACTTAGAATACTATCAAGTAGCCTGTGTGGCCAACCTCAAATTAACAAGAGAAGGGCAACATCATAGTCTGGCACAATGAGCTTTTTGATGTTCATAACTCCTCATATGCTGTGTGCCCAGAATCACTTTGGCTGCCATGACCAGAGCCAGGTGGGAAGTTGCTGATAAATCTGGATTGGCTATGTCATGGTAAAACAATGCTACTTGCCTCTCTCAACCCATGAAGACACAGCATATACATCTGACCAGATACACACCTGGAGAAAAAAGAAATCAGATTATCATTTATAGCTTCAGCCTCTTAATTTAACCTCAAATGGGATCTCCTGGCAAGTTGACTTGGCTCTCTTGGTACTTAACTATCACAGGAGTTTCTTCTGTCCTTGGGTCTGACACCAAAGCTGTACCTAGAGGCCTTAGACTTATCTAAATGCACAGAGTGCTCGACCTAGCGTCCCAGAAGACCTGAATTCAAATTTGACTTTAGATACTTACTAGCTATGTAACCTTGGACAAATTGTTTAACCATTATCTGCCTCAGTTTCACCATCAATAAAATGGGCATAATAATAGCTTCTATTTCACAAGGTTGTTGTGAAGATCAAATGAAATAATATCTATAAATCACTAAACACTGTGCCTGGCATATAGTAAGCACATAATAAATGTTTATTTCCTTCTTCCCTCCCTTCCTTCCTTCCTTCCTCCCTCCCTTCCTTCGTTCTTTCTTTCCTTCCTTCTTTCTTTCCTTTCTTCCTTCCTTCCATCTTTCAGTTCTTCTGTCCTTCCTTCCTTCCTTCCTTCCTTCCCTCCTTCCTTTCTTCCTTCCTTCCTTCTTTCCTTCCTTCTTAGAGGGAGAGAAGAAAACTTGGCTGTCTTTGGCAACTCATGACTTCCTCTGCAGTCAATAAGAAAGAAGCAAGATTAAACCCATTGTGGCCGATACATCTGCTTTTCAGCTGGAAAGGAACTCTACTGTCTAGTCCAACATTCTGACACAAGTAAAGTGTTTGTGTCCCCATTTCACAGGCAAGACAATTGAGATCCAGAGAAGAGGAGTCAAAATAGCTTACATTATATAGTACTTTAAGGTTTACAATCAACCCTAAGGAGTAGGTAATGGAAGTATTACTATATCCTTTTTTATGGACAAGGAAACTGAGAGTCAGAGATATTGAGACTCATCCAAGACACTTAGGATGAGGGGGTACTAAGTCCTATGTCCCCCACCCCTGATACAGTATACTTTCATTTATACTGTGATATCCTTGGGTCTAAAAATCAGAGTCTTTACATTAATTAATCAAGTAAAAAAACTACTGATTTCAGTTCCCTGGACAGGGACTATGGGGGATACAAAAACAGGTAAGACATTATGTCTTTCCTTGAAAAGCTTAACAAACTTGCTGCAAAAACCAGTGTACACACCCCAAACAAATAATGAACAAAATAATCAATGAAGAATACCAATCCCTTCCCTCCTTCCTGCCTCAGGATCTTCTCCCTTGTCTTTGGTCAGCTCTTACTCTTCAGGGGATGGTTGGTGGCTAGATGCCCTGTGTAGAAGTCAAAGGGGAAAAAAAAGATCACTCTGGCTATGAAATGGCAGAGAGGGATGCCCTGCCATTCAAAGTATGAACTGATACCCTAGGAAGCAACCCCTCATCTTACCCCTGCAGTTAAAATATGGATCCTTCTGATCCAGAAGGGTTGAATGTCCATCTATAAATCACTGCTTCTGCTACAATGTTTACTGATACTTGCCTATATTTATGTCTAACCAAAGGGTAGATTTCATTAGGGTACAACCTAGTTGTGATGATGAAATGTACCACTTTAACATAGTGATGGGTAAAGGATCATTTCACTTTTTGGATGCTAGTATTTTCATACACACACACACACACACCAGCACTATAGTCAATAACCACATTCATTTGCTATAGATGTTTCAGAAACAAAATAGCTTTGTTTTGTTTTCTGACTTTTACTGTTCTTTCTTTGTGGTGATTTTTTGTAGCATCAGCTCTGAAAATCAATGCCATGAAACCTCGAAACTGTAAACTGTCTCACAAGCAGCACTTGCCCATCCAGCAGACATATATAACTATTTATATCTAGTGGAGAACAAGGGAAGAGAATTTCATTCACTTTACTACCCATCTCCTTTGGGGACTGGGGGAGGAGGACAGGGGGGATAATGACGACGGCCACCACAGCAATGACTGAGATGACATTTATAGAACACTTTAAGATTTCCAAAGGACTTTATGTACATTACCTCACTAGTGCCTCACAACAACTTTGCAAGACAAACCTTTTGTTATAACATGGGGGAATTAAGACTCAGAGATCTTAAGCGATTTTCCTATGGTCATTTCTCTAATGATAAGGTCAAAGGAAAGAAGCTTCCTTTAAAAAAAAATTGAAACCTCATTTTAAAAAATAGTACTTATAAATAGGACTGATTTCTAGTTCCATAGGAATTTCTCTTGAGGCTAATGCAGATGTGGCAATGTATCAGTGCTATATGACCTGTCTTAAATGAGCTTATGTTGCTGCCTTATCAGTTTGTCTCTTTTACAGGCAACCCCATGCTAGAGAATTCTTCTAACAGGGCCCAATTCATAAGTTTGCCAAGTTTGAGTTGTTCATCAGGATGCCAAGAACCTTATTTTTCTCTTGATGCCTAATGTAATCCTCTACTTGGATCATTTGACAAAGAAACTTCCACTGAGATTAGAAGCTGATGGTATCAAATTCAAGATGGTATCAAATACAAGATCCAAATCCAACCAACTCTGTGGTTCAAAATAACTAATATGGAAATATGTTTTGCATGATTACACATCTGTAACTTATATCAGATTGCTAACTATCTCAGGGATGCGGGAGAAAAATGAGGAAGGGATTGAATTTGAAACTCAAACCCTAAAAAAATAATGTCTAAAATTGTTTTTACATATAAAGGGGTGGGGGGAATAAAACACTATTTTAAAAAAAACTGTGACTGTGTTTGGTGTGCATGGGGAAGGATTGTTTATAGTTGTCTTACAACATTAAATCATTAGATTTGCCCCCTGGAGTTGGAGTGTGATATACTCACTCCAACAGGCAAAGAGATAGGGCCATGTCTCCAAGAGTGATAGCAGGCCAGCAGCAGATTATGAGGCAGCATTTCGACTTTTGGGGCTGCAAACTGAAGGTGAGTTATGCTGCACAGTGTTACAAGAATTCTACCTGTCACATCTTTTGAGTTTGTCTGGTTATTAGCACAAACACCCAACTCTTGAAGCCAACAACACACTTATAGGCTTGATTAATAATGCATTTGACATTGGCAGCTGTGGTGATTATTGGAAAAAGTCACAGCATCTTCTAGAAAGGAGCTGGAGTTCAGTTCCTATGGATTTTTTTCAGACTTAATTTCCAATGTTTATAAGAAGTTCTTAGACTTTTCAGAGTCAAAAGTGAACACAAAATTGTATTCCTGGGATGGTTCCTGGCTCTCCCAATTGGGCTCTGCTCCATCCTTTCTAACCATCATGAGCATACTTTCATTACTACCTGATGTGACCAGAATCAAATTAAATTGTGCTAGCTATCAGGTAGACAGGCAATAAGGAGAGTGATAGCCTGGCCTTTATATTGCTCAAGGCTACCTCCTAACAGCAGCTGACACTTTGCAATGTAGTACTGAGCTTACAAAAAAATAAATACAGTAGTTGGAGGTGACTAAGCTGACCCTGAGTAATTGACTTTTCCAAGAAGGTGCTTGACCTTTTTCTTGATCTGATGGCTGCTTGACCTGGACAACATAAATATTCTGTCTAAAGATCATAATTCAGGTTAAATTTTAGCCCAGTCATTGTTAGCAGAGCACATAATTGTACTCATCAGCTCACATGTCAATAACCTTTGTCTTGGGTCAGGTCTGAGATCATAGAGAATTATGACCTATGCATGATGTTGGAGGAGGAGAGCAACCCAAAAAACTGAAATGTTAATGTGATTTGTGAATAACTAAGATTCCACAGATCAAACGCCATGGGAAAATTCTCATGCCTGAAACAACTGAGAGTTGTATTTTAAAGGAAGTATGATCAAAAGGACTCTGGAAGAGAAAAATTTAATTAGATCTGAATTGCACACAAAAGTGCTGTTGAGCATTTTCTCAAGTGGTCCTGAATTTCAGATCGTGAATGATATACTCATGAACAGTTAGGTGGTCCAATGGATGGAATGCCAGACTTAGAGTCAGAAAGACTCATCTTCCTGAGTTCATATCTGGTCTCTGAAACTTACTAGCTATGTGACCCTGACCAAGTTACTTAACCCTGTTTGCCTCAGTTTCCTTATCTGTTAAATAAACTGAAGAAGGAAACACCAAAACATACTCCAGTATCTCTGCCAAGAAAACCCTAACTGGGGTCATGAAGAGTCAGACTAAGTATTAGAGAATCAGGTTGCATCGTAGAAATGGTAAGCTCCCTGGCAGGCCTTGCCTCTTGTCTTCCCCATCTTATACAGAATCCTCTAGTCCTCAACCACTGCCCTACAACCAATATTTCGAGAGCTCATCGCAGCTCTCGAATCCTGATGGTTCAGAGATATCCTGATAACTGTCCAGACTAGCTTATCCATTCACATACCTTGCTCTCTTCCAACGAACTCAACTCCTTAACCCCAGGCAGGGAAAGCTCCTTCCCCCATGTAGGGCTTTTCCTATTCACTGGCCAATTTTGCCCTCACTCAGACAAGATGACAGTTTAGTTCAGGGGAAACTGTGACCTCAAGGCCACATGTGGCCTTCTAGGTTCTTGAGTACAACTTTTTGACTGAGTCCAAGTTTACAGAACAAATCCCTTTTATAAAAGGGGGTTTGGCTGTGAAGTTTGGATTCAGTCAAAGGGCAGCACTTGAGGACCTAGAAGGCCACATATGACCTTGAGGCGACAATTTACTCACCCCTGGATAGTTTAACTCCAAAAAGAAACTGATTAAAATTGAAGGATAGAGCTGCTTTTTCCATTTAAAGCCCCAACTAGAAGGCTCCAGAGACCCAGTTTCCTAAATTGCCTCATGGCATGCATGGGTCACCATCTTCTATGATCTGACTCAATGCAAAGGTTATTGGTATGTGAGTCATGATACAGTAAGTACTCTGTTAACCCTGACTGGGCTATGCTCTGCCAACATAATGTTTATATTGCCCAGGTCGGCATCTCTATTGAAGAGAACATGATGGAATTGTGGCACAAGTTGTCTCAGAACTTTGAAGAAGTAGAAAACCTACAAGGCATTACTAGGAATTCTGAAGACCATAAACTACAAACTTAGTAACCTCTGAAATACTGCAGACCTGTGTTAGATATTGCTTAGAGTTTACCAAAGAACCTCCTAAGGTTCCTGGCCCAGTCCAAGATGTTCAGAAACCTTTACCTCAGAGATTCCCCATGAATCAGGATGTGATGTCCACTGGAATAATACAGGCCTGCTGAATGCCAACCCTTTCCCTCACTGAAAATGTGGCTATTACCAAATTGTCTTCCAGAAGATGTTATGTGTGCTCATTTGCACATACAAACACACATGCATACACACACACAATTGCCAATCAGCAGATCAACTCTTAGTTAATTAGTTTAAAAACCTTGGCAAGAAATAACCACGGACTGGTCTTTCTGACACCATAAGGAAGAGGTCAGTAAGGTCCCCAGAGAAACAAGTTTCTCAGAGAGGAAGATGACACCTGCATCATTACCATAAAGGTCACCTCTTAGAGGCCACAACATCCTCCTCTGCATCCAAAGAGCTAGCCAGTCTTGGAGACAGACCTTTGTTGTTGTTCTTGTTCAGTTGTATCTGACTCTGCATGACAACATTTGAGGTTTTCTTGGCAGAGATATTAGAGTGGTTTCCCATATCCTTCTCCAGTTCAGTTTTACAGATGAGGACACTGAGGCAAACAGGATTAAATGATTTAACCAGATCACACAGCTAGTAAGTGTCTGAGGCCAGATTTCAACTCAGCAAGATAAGTCTTCCTGACTAGGCCCCACACCCTATCCCCTGTGCCACCTGACTGCCCTGGACGTAGACCTATTTGCAGTCAAAGTTGTATTTGAGGTCAGAGAACAGAATATCCCAGCACTGTCTACACAGAACATAAGAAGTAAAAGTTCTTGTGTATTGTTTCAAGCTCAATCAATGTCAGGTGTGCTGCACATCAAGTTTGACTCTATTATCACCTCCATTCCTAGATGTCACAATCTCTGGGCAGATACACTGTCATGAAAAGCCATAATTGGACATGTATTGGGTGAATAACTGATAAACCCTTCCATAAGACCACACATTTTCCTCTAAAACTTTAAGCAGATGTGATTTTGTCAATATGGACATACTTTCTCACCAATACAGATTTCAACCCATCTATGACTTATTAGATGGTCTTTTAGTGCTGCCATGATGGAAAAATTCATCACCCAGATACCCTACTGGTGATGAGTGACTAAAATCTTATCTAGGCTTGTCCTCAAAGAACAGACATTCATATATCATCTGGCTACAGCTGTGAAAAGGTTGAGAAGAGCCTTCCCACCACTGGCAAGTGTAGGACATTCACCATAGAGCCCAGCTCTTCAACCAAAATGGCTTACATTTATATAGCAATTTAAGTTTTACAAAGTGCTTTACATATGTTTTCTCCTTTGATCCTCATATCAACTATACATAATAGGTGCTATCATTATTCTCATTCCACTAATGAAGTAACTGAGACAGAGGGAAGTGACTTGCCCAGGGTCATATAGCTACTAAGTGTCTAAGGAGGGATTCAAACTCTGGTCTTCATGACTCCAAATCCATCATTCTATACCCTCTATTTTGCTGCTTCCCAATGTTAAGTGGGCACAATACCCAGAGTGGAGGGCTGCTTTCTCACATCACCTCCAGTTCAAGTACCTAGTTAATCTCACATTTCTCATCTACTCTATCAATGTTGTTTTTTTTTTAAGCAAAAAGAATCACCATAAATTAGAGATAACTGAGTTCAAGTCTGTCCTAAGATACTTACTAACTGTGTGACCCTGGGCAAATTACTTAACTTTTGTCTGTCTCAGTTTGCTTATCTGTAAAGTGGGGATAATAGCCCCTGCCTCACAGGGTTGTCCTAAGGACCAAATGAGATAAGATTTGTAAACCACTTAGAACAGTGCCTAGAACGTAGTCAGTGCTTAATAAACCATTGTTTCTTCCTTTCCTTCTTTCCTTCCTTTCCTTCCTTCATTCTTTCCATGATAGTGTCACAAATGCAATAGACAGACTAAGGTAACAAAGCAGTAGAACATTGTTACCTCCAGCATTACCACTTCTACTCTCAGAATGACTAGGTTATCCTATTGACTATAGTAAAACTATAATAATTGGTCAGGATATAAATAATAAAAAATAAATCTCCCCAGAACATTCCCTTCTTAAGTTTTTTAACCTATTTTTTTCCTTTACTCACTCTCTCCATTGCAGTTCCCTCATCCAATGATGACTTCAGAGAATTAGAGATGGCACATACTTATTTGCAGTATACCAGTAGAACTCTCCTGGCAGGAAAAAAGTATTCCTCTTCCTGTTCCCTCAGACGGTCATATTCATTGTCAACTTAACCAGAAAAGCCCTCCATATCTTAAAGCTACCTCATCCATGTTCCATTGTACCTTGCTATGATAGATTAGAGATGACTTACAACTCTACCTGCCCTCTCCCATCTTTGCTAACTGTGGAACAGGAGGAATATATTGTTCAGGATACCCTTGACCCAAGGAGATGTCAATCAAACCTCTAGTACCTGGTAGACTAGTAGAGGTACAGGCTCAAGGAGGGGACATGGGACACAGTAAGTAAGTGTCTGAGGCCAGATATACACTCATGAAAAGGAGTCTCCCTGACTCCAGGCCTGGCACTACATCCACTGCTCCACCAAGCTGCCCATTATAATCCATATCCTCTCTTTAATACCTTCTACCATTGCTTTGTCCAACCAGTCTTTTTTGTTTCCTTCCAAACTGTCCCTACATCCTTTGTCTTCCATCCACCTGCAACCTAGGCCTAATCTCTCTCCAAAGTCTATCTGTCCACCTTGTCTTTAACACATATTTTCCCCAATCCATCAACTTCTTCAATTTTCTGCACACCTCTTTTGCCATTATCTAGTTTCTCTCTTTACCTTCTCTGCTTAGATCAATAGCCTCCCCTCTGCAAAGAAAGTGAGAAGGAATTTAATGCTGACTAAATCATTCAACATCTGACAAACTCCCAAGTTTGGATTCATCCCATCCTGGCTTAAAACTAGAAATTGCCTTCAAGTGATTTAATTTCAAACTCAACAGCAGCCAAGGTTTCTGAATAGATAAGTGTAGAATTGCCCTTAGTGATTCTCATAAAGGTATACATAAATATGTGGTTGGACATAATGCCATTATTGCACATGTAAAATTATCTTGCCCATTAATAGTGATTGATTGTCTGAATCTGTTGCATATGTCAAAATCAATAAGCTGAGTATATTTCATTCTGAGTATAGCAATAGACAAATTTATTTTCAAACATTTTATAGAATGCAATGAGGAAGTGATTAAAGAATTTGGAAAAAACTATACCTAATAGCTAACAGCAAATGGGAGAAAAAGAACATATTTTGTGAAATTTAGCATCTAGCATATTTTCTAATAACAATGTTTCTTAGCAGAATTAGCCAAAGGCAAAATTGTGAAATAAACAGAGCTTAGCTTAGAGATGGTCTCTTTTCTTTAACTATTTTCCCCTTTCCACTGGGCCCCTTGCTTCCCTTAGGAATCTAGTGGCTCAGATTCCTTCATACTTCCCAGTATTTAAACCTACTCTCTGTAAAGTATGACGATGATGATAACGTTAATAACAAGAACAACAGCTCACATCTGGATAGGCCTTCCAATTTCGTAAAGCATTTTACTTACAACTCTGAGAGGTACAGAATGCAATGATTTTTATTCTCGTTTTGTAGTTGCAGAAACAGGATATAAAAGTTGAATTGACTTGCTGAACTGTGCACTGCTAATAAGTGTAAAAAGACAACTTTTACCCACATTTCTCCTTATACCACAACCAGCTCTATATGATACAGCCTCTCTAGAGCTGGCATAATGCTTCTTCTACATGACGTCCATCCAGTCCTCAAGGACTATCATATTTCTCCCTAACTGTCTTTTTCAGGTTAAAGGTATTGATTTCCTTCAAGTAGTTCTCAAAGAATTACATCTGAAGTCCATTTACCATACTGGTTACCATTTTCTGAAAGTATTTTAGGTTGTTAATGGTCCTCCTAAAATGTGGTTTCTAGAGTTAAACCCAATACTCTGAATGTGGTCTGTCCAGGGAGGGTCAAGTAGATGGGGTAGCCATCACCAGTCATCTTGATTTAGGTCTTGCTGCTGAACTCTGATGACTCTGAAAGAGATAGTGGGGCTGACAACTTTGCGCAGTTCTGCCTCACTTAAATCCAATTCACTGGCAAGTCAAGACATTACCTTCTGATGTTGCTGGTCTTTTTTGAGAACAATAACACATAATAACAAGTAGATGGGACAATTACTCTACTTGTTCTAGACATTATATCTCTTAATGAGGGTTTAATGACTAATAAGCCTTATTGTAGAGGGGACAAGTACCAAAAAAGTCAGATAAGCTTCCACCCACCTCCTGTCCCCCAACAAAGTGTGAATTCATTTGACAAAGTGCGAATTCCCCCTATACTAGGTCTTCATTGTCCTTCACATTTTCTCTTACTCAAGTCCTCACCCACTCATCACAGCAGCTAAGAGTATGCTAATATGACACCAAGTACAATAGACTTCAGCACACACTTTATTTGGTCCTTAGACTTAGCTTTTAAACAGAGATGGAAACTTGACCTAAAAGCGGAAAAATTTCCAAAGAAGAGGCCCTTCTATGAGAAAGGATGCCAGAGTAAGCAGAGAAATCCTTAGGATAAGAAGACTCAGAGACAAAGAGATGAGCTCTGCATGACCAAGACAAGACTATCAGGAAGCTAAGCTACAGGAAAAGGAATCTAGACTAGTGCTTCTTAAACTATGGATCACAACTCCATATGGGGTCACATAACCAAATGTGGGAGTAAAGAAAAAATTGGCAACTGTGAAAGGTTTCTTTCTCAACAACCAAAAATTAATTCAAAATCAAAAATGTAATGAATTCAAGGTGTTTCTGGCAGTGCTTGCCCATGTTGCCTCATGCAGTTTCACTGCACTCTTGGTTGTGAACACGCAGCATGCACACTGTGTACTGAGCATGCCTTCATGCCACATGGCAATCACCAAACTCAGCAAAAACACCTTGCCTCAGAGTCAAGATTATTGTATGTTATGAATTGCAGAGCTTTTACTATACATACAAAGTTTTCTGTTGTTACAGAAACATAACAGTTTAATTATGGAAAATAAAGACTTTTAATATTTTCCTACATTGTTCCTCAGCATGTATCAAATTATTAGTATATCTTTGGATTGTATTATGCTAGAATGTTTGAGTTTCAAAGACAAAAGTCCTTTAATAATACTTCTCCACCATCACTGTTATATGTGTATGTAACTGTGAACACAAATTTTTTGAATTAAGTACAAATATAATTTCATAAACTAATATTGAGAAATTATTAGCAATATTTTTATATTTTAGGGCAAAAATATTTTTTGGTTATGGATAAGTAGCTAAATTTAGACAAAGGAGGTAAAAATACTGATGACAATGTGGCAGTGTTTGCTACCAGGTTGTAGTACACCTAAATTGACAAGAAAAAGAAGATGTGTTGAATCATTTTTGAGATATGGATTTACTTCTGGTAATGATGATGGTGTAGAAAAACTTCTTTGCTTAAATTGTAATGAAGCTTTGAGTGCAGAGAGAATGAAATCAGCCAACCAAAAATGACATCTTAATACCAAGCCTACAGCATACTGAAATAAACCAAAGGAATATTTTGAATAATTTTTAAAATCTTCAAAGAAAAACATTTTGAGAAATTTGTTACTGTTAATGGAAAGCATTTATGTGCATCTTACTCAACTTCTTATTTAATTGCAAAAATTAAAAAGCTCTCTATGACAGAAGATTTTGTGTTACTTGCTGCCATTGTAATGTCAAAAATGGTTCATGGGAAAAAGTATGGCGATGAAATTCATAAAATTCCTTTATCAAATGATACTGTCTCAAAAGAATTTCTGAGAGTAATGACCAATTCCAGCAACTAATTACCAGGCTTAAGAGTAGTCCAAAGCATTCAATTCAGTTAGATGAAACAATCGATATTTCTAACAGTTGCTACTTTATGTAAGACATATTTATGAAGAAAGCATACATGAGTGATTATTGTTTTGTTGCCCTTTGGAATGGCATAAAAGAGGGGAAGATGTATCTTAAAGATGATGAATTTTTCCTAAATGGAGATTTACAGTGGAAGAATTGCATTGGAGTCTGTACAAGCAGTGCTAGAGCAATTATGGGTGAGAATGTTGGATTTGTAGCAAAAATTAAACTGGTGGCAATGATCATATCACTTCCAATTATAAAAGCTTATTACTATATGCAGAGGTAAGATGGCCCTCAAGAGGGTGAAGTTTAAGCAGATTATTGACATTGAAAGATGAAGTTGTTATATTTTTGACTGAGCAGAAATTCAATTGTGTTAATTTTTTTTTCATAATGATTTATGGCTTTCAACACTGTGTTAATTGTAGGATATTTTCAATGATCTAAACATGTCATGTCAAGGAAAAGTTGTAACATATTTATGTTAAAAGGTAAAACTGATAGTTTTACTAAAAAAGTTAATGTATGGAAGAATAGGGTAGGAAATGGTTCTTTAGAAATGTTTGTAGTTACAGATTATTTTATAATTGAAAATAACCTTCCCAAAGATTTAATTGCAAGAGTTATAATAGATCGTCTGAGGTGCCTGGAGATAATAGTTTCAGAAATACTTCCCTTCAAATTTTGATTCTAAAAAGCTAAGTTGGGTTCATAAACCATACTCAATTGAAATTTTAAAAAAACACTAGTCATCTGCCATTAAAAGTTCAAGAAAAATTTGCCAACTTAACAAGTGATACAGGTTTACAATTTGAGTTTCTTAAAAAAAAAATTGTTAAAATAATTTTGGTTTTGAATTAGGACAGAATTTCTGGCAATTTCTGAAATGGTCCTAAAGATATTTCTGACGTTTTGTACTACATATTTTTTGAAGCAACATTCTCAGCATTGATGATTATAAAATCAAAATATTGATCAACTCTGAAAAACATTGAAACATCTATATCTTGCAGTATCAAATATTCCACCAAGATTTAATTATTTATTTAAAAAGAAACAAACACATTCATTTCATCAATATGTAAATTTGCTTTCATCTTTAATAAATGGTAAAAATTATATGTATACCAAAGAATTTTTTAAAAATAAATATTTTTATGATTTATTATTAGTAAGTGTTTAGTTTGTTTACTTATTTTTACACCTATATAGCTGGGGTGACATAAAAATTTCTCAGGCAAAAAAGGGGTTGTGAGTTGAAAAGGTATAAGAAGCTCTCATCCAGACCGCCTGAAACAAAAGAAAATGAGGTCCACAGAGAGAAGCCGAATTGCAAAAGGACCTTAAGAGAGTCCTGTGTATTCTCTCAGACTTGAAAGCAAAGGTTCCTTTTGGTTTTTTTTTTATAGAATTTATTTATTTTTAGTTTTCAACATTCATTTCCACAATAGTTTGAGTTACAAATTTTCTCCCCATCTCTCCCCTATCCTGTGTCCCAAGATGGCAAGCATGCTGAATACTCCTTCCCCTAGTCTGCCCTCTCTTATATCCTCCCCTTATTTTCTTGTGGGGCAAGATGGATATCTATACCCCATTGCCTGTATATCTTATTTCCCATTTGCATGTAAAAACAATTTTTTAACATTTGTTTTTAAAACTTTGAGTTCCAGATTCTCTCCTTTCTTCCCTCCTCACCCATCTCCATTGGAAAGACAAGCAATTCAAAATAGGTTAAACATGTGTTGTTATGCAAAACATTTCCATAATAGTCATGTGGTGAAAGACTAATTATATTTCCCTCCATCCTATCCCACCCCCCATTTATTCTATTTCTTCTTTGACCCTGACACTTTTCAAAAGTGTTTGCTTCTGACTACCCTCTCCCCCAATCTGCCTTCCCTTCTATCATCCCCCCTTTTGTCTTCTTCCCACCTACTTTCCTGCAGGGAAAGTACCCAATTGAGTGTGTATGTTTTTCCCTCCTTAAGCCAAGTCCAATGAGAGTAAGGTTGACTCATTCTCTTTCACCTCC
>CM053588.1:119341640-119354302 GCA_028646515.1 Pseudochirops corinnae | reverse complement strand
CAGTTCATTGTTTCTCATTTATTTAATAGTTAGTTTTAGTGTAATCACAGAGCTATTTCCTCAATTGTGATAGAAACTTGATATGAAATACAAAACTGAGAATTAAAGGGTCATTGTTTATCGGGGTGAGAAACCTGTGGCCTTGAAGCCACATGTGGCCTTGAGACTGCAGGTTCTCCACCCCTGGTTTAGGCCTTTTAGTCTAGAAAATGGCTTTTAAACATTTTTTGTGACCTGAACTTTTTTTACAGACTAGAGAAGCACAAGGACCACCCTACTCAGAATATTTTATGTGCATTAAAGAAGTCAATGATACTAAAATGTAGTCAGTAAAATTCTTTTAGGAGACCAAGTTCATGGGCCCAAGGTACATAAGCCTTGGCTAGAGAACTTCAACCTGACTTTATCCATAGCACACCTAAACTAAATTCTGGGGAACCAGAGGCTTCACTGTTAGAGAAAGCAACGCAGGCAGCATTTAGTGACCAAACAGCACTACACTCTGCTCACTTTCTTATACTCCTCATCAAGAAAAAAAAGTTCTGCCTGAGATTGGTGGGAAGATTGCCAATGTTTTTGTTCTTGCTTTTGTTTCCGTAGGTAGAATCTGACCTTAATTCTCCTTGAGCAGGAAATAATATAGGCTTCTTTATCCAGTGTGTCTAAGTGACACTCCTTAAACATTCTGATCAGTTGTGAGCTGTTGTTCTTTAAAGGACACATTGATATATGACTAATAGCTCTGATCTAGAAAAGGCTAGGAAAAAGCCTATAATTAACCCCACTTAGATAAATTCACTTCCAGGGTTGCACAGGATGTATTGTCCCTCAGTAGAACAAATGCTCTTGGCATTTTCAAATATTTTCAAAGACACTTTCCTGGGCCTTCTGCCCAGGGCAACTCTTGATGGTCAATATCAGGGCTTCTTGTCACTCCAGAGACAATTGTGACCTTCATCTCCATCACTATGAGGTTTAGGGTGAATTAAGTTCAATTCTGTTCTGGGGTAAAAAGTTATTTCTGGATGAGGAGAGTGGATTCTTGCTAGGACCTGAATCGACTGTCGAAGTCTAGTCACAGAAATCAGTGTCTAAAGTTGTTCCTGTCGGTGGTGGTGGTGGTGGTGGTGGTCATGGTGCTGGTGGTGATTTAAGATAAAGTCTAAAGGCCAAGGAATGTATATGGACCAAACAGAATGAGATAGAGAAGGGTTCCTTTTATTTTTGCTGGCACATTACTATTTGAAAGATGCTACATTACTTATCACTTTCTACCTTCCTCCTGATCTTATATTTCTCTGCTTATTCTTTGGGTCTTCTACCCAAATTTGTTCACTATACTCTCCAAACATCACACTCCTTCATGCTTCAAAATCTTTCATTTCTTCCCCTCATCTCAAAAGCCCTTCCTTTTCCTCTCAATATAACCAAATCCTAACCATTGCTTTCAACCCAAATTAAGTTCAAGGAACTCATAACTCCAGATTTTAAATGGAGCTCAGAGGCTATTTATTACAAATAGTATATGACCAAAAATTCCCTCCATAATATTCTTATTGTGTTCTGCCTGAAGACTTCCCTTTCTGGACTGCTCAAATTATTGAGAAGTTTTCCCTCACTACAAGACAAAATCTTTTTTTCTCTGCAAGTTCCATCAATTGCTGCAAAGTTTTGGTCCTTTGGGCCCAAGTAAAACAAATCTAATTTCTCTTCAATATGAAAACCCTTCAACTAAATACTTGAAACATTATCATGTCTGCACATTTTCAGTGTTTCTTCTTTTCCAGGTTAAACATATCCAGGTCTTTATATGGCAAGATCTCAAGGCCACTCAGCATCATGGCAGCCCTCTTTGGAATGGCCTCCAGTCTATCATTATCCTTACAAAAATGCAGTGACCACAAATGAATGCAATGTTTCAATTGTCTTTAATAAGGACAGATTAGCATAGATTTATATCTTCTTCATTTGAGATATGATTATCTCAATAAGTCTTACTCATGTATAGCATAAAACATCTTATTCTAGTTTGCTACTATACAATGGTGTGCTGGTAAATGTTTAAGAACTAGCTTTTTAAAAAAATGTATAGAGGGCACATTTAAGTTTAATTTGCATTAAACACACTCTCCATCACAAACCAGTTTGAGCTGACTCTAGTATACCTACTCAAGCCACATTGTTGATTCCTGTTTAGTTTAATTTAGTTTTAACCCCCAGATCTTTTTTCACCAGAACTGTTCCCTTTTTTATCTCTTTGACTTTCCCATCTTGTTAGTAGTTGGTATGTCATCATTCTGTTTTCCAATAGGTTAAATATCCCTCTCAGCTTTATGTTGTCTGCAAATTTGTGCCTTCCACGTTGATCAAAATGGTGAACAGCATATATCTAAGGACAGATCCCAGGGACACTCTACCAGAGACCTCTTTTCATTTCTGCTTCTCTCCTCAAAATTTTCTTCTTGAAAGCTTTCCATCTCATTTGAGCCAACTCCTCATATGAAATATTACTGTATTGGAGCCTACCTGTATTTTCTCCGATCCTTTGAAAATCTGTTCTTCCCAAACCTAGAGTATACATCAGACTATACCAGGCTTTCCTTCTTTATTATGAACTTTAAAATGGAATGGTAATTTTTCTCCAAAGTTCTTGTCATTTCTACTTCAGCAATGAATTCTTCCTTTTTGATCAGAATCCAGTATAGACCAGCAGTTTTCCACATTGTTTGTTTCATCTTCTGAAGGATGAAATTGTCATTAAGGCAAATCACAAACTTCAATTGCTGTGCTTTTTTGCAGAAAATTGCTGTATATTTCCTTCATGACTATAATACCATGATTCCAAAACAAGCTTGTGATCTGTTTCTCCTTATCGAATCTTTTCTTCTACCATTCCAAATAATCTGTAGCATATTCTCTCACAGCATACGGTTTCTTTTTTTCCCTTCCTTGACCCTCACTCGAGTATTCTCCACCCATCTTTTCCCTGAATTTCTTTGTATGTATATCTCATTAATACACAATGCTTCACCACTACCCCTTTTGTGGTTAGTAAAGAATACCCTTTCAGAGCCATATTTCAGTCATATGTTTCTCATCCTACCAAGTCTCGATAATATCTATAAAATCAAAATCACCTCCTTATTTTAAAATCTCTACTCCACCTTGCCTTGTACATTTGTGTAGATACCTGAGACAATGTATTTTTATTACTGGTTCTATTCTTAGATATTATCTTCCTTAAAGTATTGGTCCTTTATTCTATTATTCTTCTTAGATGGTAGTTTGGTACTTGCCACTGCCTTTATAGTACAAGTCTTGGCAGATTGGGGGGAAGGAGTATGAGAAAACACCTGTTTTCCTCAAATTCCCTTCATAGTTTAAGCCCTGTTGATCATATTTGTCAGAACAAGCATATATATGTATGTGTGTGTGTATGTGTGTATACACACACATATGTATGTATATACACACATATGTTTATATATATATATATATATACACATTTTATACATACGCATACATTTACTTGTTTGTTTATTTAATGGCTCTTATTAAATGTAATTTATCTTTGACCAAGAGCCTGTCTTTCCTGTTTTTCAAGCTATGGTCCATAAATCCAAATCACATTCTCAGATACCATCTTTTGGCCAATCATTTACATTCTAAATCTGATTTTCTCTTCTGAATCCCCTACCTTAAATTAGTAGTAGTGATGAAAATATCACTTGTGTTCCTTATTATATTTTCTCCTATCATTTAGAAATTTATAATCCTTGGAAATATTTTCTAGTTTCCTTCTGGTATTCTTTGGAGTATATAGTGATCATTGATTTGGATGTCTCACAATGCAGGTATATGCCCAGAGAAGACATTAGATTTCTCTTTTATTTATGTCAGATTGACCAATAGCTCCCTCAGACGGAGTCACCAATCCCCACTACTACTTATCTTTCCTTCCTCTGACTATAATGGGGTGGCTCCTTACCCAGTGACACTTACAGATCCACATCATCATTTCTTGGAGCACAAGAAGTTCCTTCCTCCAAAGATGGTTCAGAATTTCATAGGAGCCATTTGGGGATTTCATATAGCTGTTTTTTATCCCCATTTGGTGTTATTCTGTCTCTTAACTCTCTGCATTTACACAAGCCACTACCTTTGCTGTCATATTCTCTTTCCTCACTACCATATTTTGTAATCCCTACTTGAAAATCTGGTTCAAATCTGTATATATTTTGTACTCATCTGTATTGCAGCACACAACACACACACACACACACACACACACACCAGGTAGAATTTAAGGTCCTTGATGGTAAAGGCTTTTGTCTTTATTTCCCTATACCTAGAACAGTGCCTGGCACATAATAGAGGCTGAATACATGCTTTTTGAACTGAATTTTTCATATCAATACTTTAATGACTTTGGACAGTGTGTTGCATTGCTCAGTCCAGTGATATTCTTTTCACTGATTTTATTAAATTATACAAGATCTATTGAGTGCTTTCATATGGGAAAATTTATTGTCTACTGCTCTCTCTATAAGGAATACTGATGGGAAAGTACATAATTCTACATCACTCAGGAGCTGATGCATTACACTTAAGGGCTTGCCTTCTGAAGGGCATGCCATTAATGAAACACTAACCTTGTTTTATGAGGTCATTGACTTCAAATCCTCAGGGGAAATGAAGGGATTGAAAAGAA
The DNA here is from genome assembly GCA_028646515.1 of Pseudochirops corinnae. Taxonomy (NCBI): domain Eukaryota; kingdom Metazoa; phylum Chordata; class Mammalia; order Diprotodontia; family Pseudocheiridae; genus Pseudochirops; species Pseudochirops corinnae. The sequence continues at coordinate 119,349,591 of CM053588.1, read as the reverse complement.
AAACCAAAGCTCTCTCTTGTATTGTGATTATAATCACAGATTCTGTGCTTGAAAACAATGATCATGTTGATCATTTATTATTAAAATTTAATTACAGTTAGTGTATCTCAAGTCTCCAAAAGAATAATAATTCATCTTTTGCTAATCCCTTGTTAAAGCATAGATTAGCATGTTATCAGCTCCTTGGTTAGGAACTTGATACATATTTTAGAATTTCCTTTAGCCTCAAAGGTTCTTTGCATTTTGGATATGAAAACTAGAGTTGAAAACAAGTCAATAGTATAATACAAATTGGTGGAGTGTGAAATAACACCAACTTTTGACTTTAAATAGTGTGTTATCTGCTTGATACATTTCCCAGCCACCTTCAAACCATGCTGCCTTCTCTCCCACCAGCCCCACCAACACCATGATTTCCACACCTATGAACCTAGTCTCTAACTGATGAGATTTTACCTTTATCTTGCCCAGTTTCAGGCACTTCTTGAACATTTCTAAGCCATACCACCATACCTCTGCCTATCTACTTGACTCTCTATCCCAACTCCTACTCACCTACATGTGTTGTTTTCCACCATTAGAATGTAAGTTCCTTGAGGACAGGTGCTATCTCTCTTACTTTTATTGTATCCCCAGAGTTTAGCACAGTGCTTACATAGAAAGCACTTAAAAGTGTTTTTTCATATATTCGTCTCCTCAGAATAATGGTACAGTACTATCAAAAGGGCTCAATAATTCAATTTAAAGGGCTTTAAGTGTTTAAAATGTCATTTAGGGACACTGTGATAGGTAATGGAGATAGATAAAGAGCACAAAATAGTTCATTGATTAAAGGGCAAAAAGAGTTTAAGTTCCTTACATACCTTTTATTCTAATGAGTGAACCTCTAAGCATTTCTTATTTTTCTTCCCTTCCCCTCCCAACCTAGAGATAGCTAACATTAAACACAAATATGTATATGCATTTATATACATATATGTGTGTGTATACATACATCTAAACATATGTATGTAAAATTATTCTCTCCATACTTCTGTTTATCAGTTCTTTCTTTTTAAACTTCTTAAAAGGAAGGGATGCTGTTTATTTTTTTCTCTGCCTTGTACTTAATAGCCATTTATTGAAATTAATTGACTGAGGGAGTGGAGCCAATATGGTGGAGTAGAAACAGGACTTCCACGAGGCTCCAGTTCCCACCACCTCCGATACATGTAAAAAAATGACTCTGAACAAATTTTAGAGCTACAGGACCCACAAAGTAACAGAGAGAAACAAATCTCCCAATGAAGGCAGCCCAGCAGGCCAACAGGAAAGGTGTATCACAGTTGCTGGGAGCTGAATGTGGTTCCCCATGAGCCATCGGGTTCTGGCCCCAGGGAAGTCTTGTCCAGCAGTGGCCAGAGCAGACTTCAGGAGAGTGAATCACCAGCAGCTGTGGTGGTTTCCATACTTCTCAACCCATAAACACCAAAGAGGAAGTAAAAGGTCAGTCTGGAACTCTGTTGGTACTGGGTAGAGAAGAGCATGGTCTGGCCCCTGCCCCCAGGATGAGAAGTGGCAGAGGAGGGGCGGCTGTAGCTGCTACCACTGCTGATTCAGGAGCTCCTGACCTACAGAACATAGGGGGACCAAACAATGATTCAGAGGCTAAGCACTCTTGCTTTGATATGCCTGGATCTGGATCTCAGTCTGGGGTGGTGGTCCTGGTGTGTGTGGCCAGTGTGCCAGAGCTCGTGGGGGCTGCATAGAGGGCATTCTCCTAACAGCTCCAGCAGCTGCAAAAACCCCAGCAATTTGGGACATAGCTCTCTGCAATCTGGGAGCAGTGTTCTACCCTGGAAAAGAACTCAAAAGTCAAGTAATACGCTGGCAATATGAGCAAACAGAGGAAGCATAAACAGACAATAGAACCCTTTTTTGGGGATCAAAGCATGGAACAGGAGGAAGACAAGGAAGTCAGAACTCCTGCATCAAAAGCTTCCAAGAAAAATATGAACTGATTACAAGCCATGGAGGAGCTCAAGAAGGATTTTGAAAATCAAGTAAGAGAAGTGGAGGAAAAATTGGAAAGAGAAATAAGAATGATTTAAGAAAATCATGAAAAGTGAGTCAACAGCTTGCTAAAGGAGACCCAAAAAATAATGAAAAAAAATAATACCTCAAAAAATAGACTAATCCAAATGGCAAAAGAGGCCCAAAAAGTCAATGAGGAGAAGAATGCCTTAAAAAGCTGAATTGGCCATATGGAAAAGGAATTTCAAAAACTGAAGAGAATAATTCCTTCAAAGTTAGATTGGAGTAAATGGAAGCTAATGACTTTATGAGACATCAACATACTATAAAACAGATCCCAACAAATGAAAAAATAGAAGGCAATGTGAAATATCTCATTGGAAAAACCATTAACCTGGAAAATGGATCCAGCAGACATAATTTAAAAATTATTGGACTACCTGAAAGTCATGATCAAAAAAAGAACCTAGAAATCATCCTTCAAGAAGTTATCAAGCAAAATTGCCCTGATATTCTAGAACCAGAGGCCAAAACAGAAATTGAAAGAATTCACTGATCTCCTCTGGAAAAAGATCCCAAAAAGAAAATTCCTAGGAATCTTATAGCCAAATTCCAGAGTTCCCAGGTCAAGGAGAAAATATTGCAAGCATTCAGGAAGAAACAATTTGATTATTGTGGAAACACAATCAGTAAAACACAAGACCTAGCAGTTTCTACATTAAGGGATTGAAAGGCTTAGAATATATTCTAAGATATTCCCGAGGTCAAAGGAACGAGGATTAAAACCAAGAATCACCTACCAGCAAAACTGAGTTTAATTCTTCAGAGGAAAATATGATCATTCAATGAAATAGAGATTTTCTAGCATTCTTGATGAAAAAGAACAGCTGAAAAGAAACTTTGACTTTCAAATACAAGAAGCAAGAGAGGCATGAGAAGGTAAATAAGAAAAAGAAATCATAAGGAACTTATTAAAGTTGAACTATTTACATTCCTACATAGAAAAATGATCATTGTAACTCATAAGACTTTTCTCAGTATGAAGATAGTTGAAGGGAATATTTAGGTACATATACATGTATGTATGTATGTATGTATGTATAGGAGAGTATATGTGTATATAAATATATATGTGAGTGTGTGCCTATGTATGTATATGTATGCATAGACAGAGGGCACAGGACGAGTTGAATATGAAGGGATGATATCTAAATAAAATTAAGAGGTGAGAAAGGAATATATTGGGAGTAGAAAGGGAGAGATAGATTAGGGTAGATTATTTCATATAAAAGAGGCAAAAGAAAACTGTTACAATGGATGGGAAGAGCAGGAAGGTGAAAGGGAATAAGTTAACTTTACTGTGATTGAATTTGGATTAAGGAGGGAATATCATACACACTCAACTAAGTATCTTACCCTACAGGAAAATAGGGGGGAAGGGGATAAGAAGGAGGATGATAGAAGGAAAGGCAGACTGGGGAGAGGGTGGTTAGAAGTAAACACTTTTGAAAAGGGGCAGGGTCAAAGGAGAAGACAGAATAAGTGTGGGTGGGATAGGATGGAGGAAATTATAGTTAGTCTTTCACAATGCAACTACTATGGAAATGTTTTGCGTAACTACACATGTACAACCTATATTGAATTGCTTTTCTTCCCAGTGGGGGTGGGTGAGGTGAGAAGAAGGGAAAAATTATGGAACTCAAAGTTTTAAAAACAAATGTTTTAAAAAAATTGCTTTTTACACACAAGTGGGAAATAAGATACACAGGCACTGGAGTATAGAAATCCATCTTGCCCTACTAGAAAGTTGGGGAAGGGGGGTGTGAAGGAGGATATAAGAGAGATCAGATTGGGGGAAGGCTTACTGTTTTGGGGTGGGGGTAGGGGAAAGATGGGGAGAAATATTTGTAACTCAAAATTTTGTGCAAATGAATGTTGAAAACTAAAAATAAATAAATAAATTGGGGGAAAAAAATAAATGAATTGACCCACAGTCTGAGAAGTATGCCACTCAAAGGGAGAACTGATCTGGGCAAACTTGACACTATGAGCCAACTGCATTCTGGTCTTACACCTGGGGCAGCCTCTGAATTAGGGCAGCCCTGCCCAGGTCTAATATAAACAAAATCGTAAGTAGAAGCACATTTCCCCCAAAATATAAATGGTGCTAATAGTATTTGTACCCCTTTAGAAGTCTGGATACAAAAACAGCTAACACCTAGTTAGGATAGAGCCATGATTTCATTCCTATAGAGAACTCCACAGTTCATACATCCACCACATTTTCTCTATAACTTATAGGATTAGTGAGTTAGCTAAACCAGTGAGAAGTTAAACAGCCTGACTAGGAACAGACCGTATAATAAAAATAATAATAATAACGCTTTTATGTACCACTTTACAGTTTTATCCTCACAATAACTCTGGGAGTTAGGTGTTATCATTAACCAAATTTTACAGACAAATAACTTGTCCAGTGTCAGATAGTAAATATCCGAAGCTGGTTTTGAACCCAGATCTTCTTAAATGTCAGACCAGTGTTCTATCCACTGAACTACCTACATGTAGATTCAAACTCAGGTCTTCCTGACTTTAAGGCCACCTTTCTACTCAGTTTGCCACATTGTCTCTAGTATTTGGTCAGCAAGAACAATTAGTTAAAGTGGATAGCTACAAGATGCCACTCTTCTTCCTCTCCCTCATTCAGTAAGGGTTTCCTCCCAAAGCTGGCCTCATCATGCTCCCTGATTCCAATAGGCTATGGTCTCCCAAGAAAGTTTTTTATGTTCTCCCAGAGTCTCTACATCACCCACCATATTCTCCAAAACTGACTCTCCCCCTAAACCTTACTTGATTCAAAAAAAGTAGAATTGAGGATGTATTTCTTGCAACTAGTTCTGGATGCCAAATTACTCATTATGGCTTTGAATATAGGTGACATGTAGAGAAAAATAGGGACATGACAATTTCCATGTAAAGGCTGTATTTTTCTTTCCTTTTACCTTTCTATCTCTTATCCCCCAACATGAGAATTCTTACACAGGCACAAAAAAGAGTTCAAGAAATATTAGGGCTCAGTGTAGTTGTAGCTCTCAGTAAAATGCCAGCAGCAATGCTGCTGATGGGGGAAAGCACTGGATTTAGAATCTAAAGAAGCAGATTTTGGCACGAATCACTAGCTATGTGATGTTGGATTAGACAGGTTACCTCATTTTTGGGCCTAAGTTTTGTTATTTGCAAAATGACATATTTATATGAAATGACCTCCTAAGTCCATTTCCACTCTAATAGTTAAGAGACAGAGTGGTGTGATGGAAGAACACCAAATTTGGGATCAGATTTGGGTGCAAGTCTTGGCTCTTCCCCTTACGATCTAGCTGAGCTTTGGCAAGATATTTTACTTTCCCTAGGTCTATTTCCTCATCTATAAAATGGGGGTAATAATTGTTGTGAAGGCAGCCAGGTAGCACAGTTGATAGAGCACTGGGCCTGGAGATAGGAAGACCTGAGTTCAAACCCTGCCTCAGATACTTAATAGCTGTGTGATCCTGGGCAAGTCATTTAACTCTGCCTCAGTTTCCTCATCTATAAAATAAATTGGAAAGGGGAATAGTAAACCACTCTGATATCTTTGCCAAGAAAACTCTAAATGGGATCATGAAGAGTCTAACACAACTGAACAACAATAATTTCACTTGTAACCCTGAATATCCCTCTCATAGAAAAAAAAAATGCAGGCTGGGGTATGTGGCTTTAAAGCCCAGCATGGACATTCTTGGCTTGGTTTGCCTCCCTCTCACAAGAGAGAGGATTTGCATGAGTGCAGGGATTTTGGATAAAAAGCTCCTTCTAAGAGTTTTGTCTGTCTATTTTAGCAGAGTGAAGGTAAGGCAGCACCAGTAGTCTAAGTTCAGATGTTGTTTGAAGATTGGTGAGTTGAGGGTGAGTCAAATGATGGAGAGTCAGTACTCTGTGTGAACAGGGCATAGAGAAAACTCAGATTGAAGTTGACTTGATTGAAGCTACTTCAACTCACCACCATCAGATGGGGCATATCTGGGACAGAGGCAAGAAGTTATGCTTGGAAGACTCATGTGGATGGTGATATTCTGCCTTTCTTTCATTTCATCATCTGGGAAAATGCTTAATAAAAAGTTCATAGCTTATTGCTGCTTTGTTTTTTATTTAATCAATGCTAACACTGGCTATATAAAATGATCACTTGTAGCTTCTCCAGTTTAAGAGCTTTATTTTTTGTGAATAGAGTTGGAAAAAGTAGCCTGAACAGTGCCTAGCATAGTATTCACACACATACACACACAGAGAAAGAAAAGGAGAAAGGGAAAGAAGTTTTTAATTATCTGTCTAAATTGCTAAGATTCTATCCCAACTTGAGGCTCCTTAGATAAACGATAGATAATTTTATTTATGGTTATATTTGATAAACTTTTCAACACAAAGCAAAAACTACATCCAAGATTTCCCCTTGACCAAACTCTGAGTCATGGCTAAGTAGATTTAAGTGACCATTTCATCCCCATAGACTTCTATCTCTGTAAAGAAGTGAGAGGTGGTATCTTCTTATTTCTCTACTTTGGAGTCAAGCTTGATCATTATAATTTTGAAGCATTTCATTTTGATTGTTTTGTCCATGAATTTTTCCCCATTTAAATTGTTTTATGTTGTATTGTTTTCCTGGTTCTACTTACTTCACTTTGTATCAGTTCACATATGTCTTCCCAGGCTTCTCTATAGTCATCATATTCGTGTGCTACCACAAGCTGGTTAACAATTTCCCAGTTGATGAACATTTACTTGGTTACCATAAATATTTTATTGCTTATAAGGCTTTTCTTTTTATCACTGGCATCCTTTCTCTAATGAAGAAATCTCTGGATCAGAAGAGATGGGTATCTCAATAACTGTACTGTTTGACATAGATGATTTTCAACAAAATGCATGTATTCTCAGAAAAAAAGGAAATAACTAAGTTCATTTAAGTTTTTGGAGGATACATTGATAGATATGATGGATACATGATCTTATATTGGTATACATATATACATATATATATATATATATATATATATATATACTTATACATGATCTCTTCACTTTATACATAGATACAGATGCTAACTCATCCATACTTTCTTCTCCTGTGATACTTTTTTCTAGAAGTCTTCCTAACATGCTAGAGACTTGCCTCTGTCTCCTTTTATATAGTGTGGATGTCAATGCAGCATTTGGGTTGACAATCTATAGCTTCATTATTATTGTACAGCCTTCTTTCCTAGTCATACATATCCTTAATGTTATTTATGTCACTTCTCACTGGCAATATGCTGTAGCCTGTTTCTACTCATTACATGTCCTTCCATTGTTTGGGCCACTGTAATTTTTATTTTTCTGAGATTACAGTGTTATACTGTAAGGAATTTTTAAGACATAATATGTAATTCCTGTATCCAATAAAGTTATAATCTAAAGGGGAAGAAGAAAAATACACTAAGACAGTCATGACAGAATCATTTAAATGCATGATCAATTGAAGCAGTCTGGAGATTTAGATGAGTTGCTAATTCAATGTCACATTTTAACCTTCATAATAAACTAGAAATTTAAACTATTCTTTGCTACCTTTGACAAATCTATCCACACTTACAGCATTGAAACTTCAATTCCCATTTGAAGAGAGGAAATGATTCCATTTTCAGGCTCAAAACTAATTTTTAAAAAAGGCTATCCTGTCCTCCCTATGCCAATGAACTATTTCCCTTAAAATGTAATGCAATACAACATAACTCTAATTAGTTTTCTTTAACTAGATTCTATAAATATTTTAATTTTTGTCTTTTTAAATTTAATATTTTTTCTAATTATATGTAAAAAGTTTTTAACATTCTTTTTTTTCAAATTTTGAGTTCCAAATTCTCTC
>CM053588.1:119330598-119341540 GCA_028646515.1 Pseudochirops corinnae | reverse complement strand
TATTCACAGTAGATCATCATAAGTACTGCTGTTACTGTGTATAATATTGTCCTGGTTCTGCTCATTTCACTTTGTATTAGATCATGTATGCCTTTCTAGCTTTTTTCTGAGAGCATCTTGTTCATCATTTCTTATAGCATAATATTATTCCATCACAATCATATACAACTTGTTCAGTCATCCCCAATTGATGGGCATCCCCTCAATTTCCAATTATTTGCCACCACTAAAAGAGATGCTATAAATATTTTTTTACACATAGGTCCTTTTCCTTTTTGTTTGTTATTTCTTTGGGATATACACCTAGTAGTAATATTGCTTGGTCAAAGGGTATACATGGTTTTATAGTCCTTTGGGCATAGTTCCAAATTGATTCCCAGAATGATTGAATCAGTATACAACCTCATGAACATTGCATTAGTGTCTTAATTTTCTCATATCTCCTCTAATATTTGTCATTTTCATTTTTTGTCATTTTAGTCAATCTCATAGGTGTGTGATGGTAGCTCAGAGTTGTTTTAATTTGCATTTCTCTAATCAATGGTGATTTAGAGCATTTTCATATAAATATGAATAGCTTTGATTGCTTTGTCTGAAAACTAACTGTACATATCCTTTGGCCATTTATCAACTGAGGAATGGCTCTTATTTTTTTTAAATTTGACTCAGTTTTCCATATATTTGAGAAATGAGGCCCTTATCAGAGAAACTTACTGTAAAAATATTTTTCACAGTAATGATTATCAATCATGTATTTCCCTCCATCCTATTGTCTCCCTGTTTATTCCACTCTCTCCTTTCACTCTGTCCATTATTGAAAGTGTTTTGCTTCTGACTTTTACCTCCCCCAATCTGTCTTCCTTTCTGTCAGCCTCACCCTTCTCTCATCTCCTTCCTTTACTACTTTCTTGTATGGTAAGATAGATTTCTACACTCAACTGAGTGTCTATGATATTCCCTCTTTGAGCCAACTCCAATGAAAGTATGGTTCACACACTGCCCCTCCCTAACTTCCTCCATCTTGCCCTCCAGTGTAAAATCTCTTTCAAGCCCATTTTATGTCATTTCTTTTACCCTGTTCTCCCTCTCCCTTTCCCCTCCTGCCAGTGAATTCTTTTTTCTCACCCTTTAACTTTATTTTTTTTAGATAATGTCCTTATCATATCCAATTCACACTTGTGCTTTCTGTTCTTGGTATACTTCTTCTAACTGTCCTAATAAAGACTTTTAGGAGTTACAAGTATCATTTTGCCGTGCAGGGATGTAAGCAGTCTAACCTTATTGAATCCCTCATGATTTCTCTTTGCTATTTACTTTTTATGCTTCTTTTGAGTCTTGTATTTCAAAATCAAATTTTCTATTCATCTCTGATGAGGATTCCCGAAAAGGAATGCTTGAAAGTCCTCTATTTCATTAAATATCCATTTTTCCCCTGAAGGATTACACTCAGTTTTGCTGGGTAGGTGATTCTTGGTTGTAACCCTCACTTTTTTTGCCTCTGGAATATCATATTTTAAGCCTTCCAATACTTTTGTGTAGAAATTGCTAAATCTTGTGTTATCCTGACTCTGGCTTCACAATATTTGAATCATTTTTTTTGGGCTATTTGCAATATTTTCTCCTTGACCTAGAGTTCTGGAGCTCTGGAATTTGATCATAATATTCCTGGAAGTTTTCATTTTGGGATCTCTTCAGGAGGTGATTGGTGGATTCTCTCCCTTTCAATTTTACCCTCTGGTTCTAGAATATCAAGGCAGTTTTCCTTGATAATTTCTTGAAAGATGCTGCATAGTTTCTTTTGTTTTGTTTTGTTTTATCATTGCTTTCAGGTAGTCTAATAATTCCTAAATTATCTCTTCAAGATCTATTTTCCAGGTCAGTTGTTTTTACAATGAGGCATTTCACATTTTCATCTATTTTTTTCATTCTTTTGATTTTATTTTTATTGTTTCTTGATGTCTCATAAAGTCATTAGCTTCAATTTTTTGAATTCAAATTTTTATCCAATTCAATTTTTTAAGGAATTCTTTCCTCTATGAGCTTTTGTGCTTCCTTTTCTATTTGGCCAGTTTGATTTTCAAGAAGTTCTTTTCTTCACTGGATTTTGTACATCTTTTACCATGTGACCTATTCTGGTTTTTAAGATGATGTTTTCTTCAGTATTTTTTTGTGCCTCCTTTAGCAGGCTATTAACTCATTTTTGAAGATTTTCTTACATCACTCTCATTTTTCTTCCTAATTTTTCCTCTAACTCTCTCACTTTATTTTTAAAATCTTTTTTAGGCTCTTCCATGGTCTAGGGCTAATTCATGTTTTTCTTTGAGACTTTGCATGTAGGAGTTTTGACTTTGTTGTCTTCTTTCACGTTTGTGTTTAATCTTGTCACCATGGTAACTTTCTATAGTCAGGATCTCCTTCTGTTGTTTGCTCATTTTCCAGCTTATTTCTTGACTTTTAACTTTCTGCTAAAATGGGGCTCTGGTTCTGGGGTGGAGGGATCATCATTCCAAGTGTCATGTTTTTTATGTAACTGTTTTCTGAGTTAATTCTGGGAATCTGTAAGTTTTTTTGTTATTTCAAAGTGGTATGATCTAGGGGGAAGTGTGTTTACTGCTCTCCTGTACTGTACACTGGTTTGTGAGATATCACAAACAGTACCCTAGAACTGTGACCAGAGTCCCCACTCCCCTGTGGCCACAAGCTCTGGTTTACTAGTCTCCTCCTTGCCCTAGGATTGAGACAATCCAGTTATGGGCAATGCAACAGAGTCTTGCCCCTAGTGCCAGCAAAGAGATCTCTGTAATCTCTATCTGTCCAGTTGCCTGACCCCCTTACCATCTGTGAGTTGAGAGGTCCAGAAACTGCCATTGCCAACACTGATTGGTTGCCCCTGAGACCTGTTCCTGATTTGCAGGGGCCAGGTCTGTTTTTGGCAAAGCCTGTGCTAGACTGTATTCCACTCTCAACCTGGTGCAATAGACCTTTCCTGCCAACCTTCTAAGTTGCCTTGGGCTGGAAAATTGTTTCAGTCTGTCCTTTTGTGGGTTACGCTGCTCTAGAATTTGTTTTGAGGCATTATTTAAAAGTATTTGGAGGGGATTTGAGAGAGAGCTCATCAGAGTCCCTGCCTTTTCTCTGCCATCTTGGCTCTAGCTCTCACTAAATATTCTAATGAAAACATTGTATTTGGTGGTCAAAGTACTTATGTGGGAATCTCAGGTATATACTACTTTACTTCTGGTAATCCTATTAAGTACATTACCTCTAGGCTTCAGTTCCTCATCTGTGAAATGAGGTGGTTCAACTAGGTTCCATAGGATCTCCTTGCCAAGGTCTTCTCCATCTCAAAATCCTATGATACCATGATTCCATTAAGTTTCTATTGTATGTAAAATACTGTTCTATTGTATGTAAAACACTGGGAAGATACACAGAGTTTAGATGAGACATGGTACCCACAAAGAGTTAATTGTCTAAATGATAACAGCAATGAACAGAGAAAGTGACTGACTAAATCAGGAGTTCATGGATTGAGAGCTGGGACAGACTTCAGAAGTAATCTAATCCAAGCATGTCATTTTACAGATAAAGAAATTGAAGCCTCGAGAGGTTAAATGACTTGCCCAAAGTCAAAGAAGTAAAAAATAGGAGAGTCAGGCTTTGCACTCATATGCTGTACCACACTATCTCATGAATATCTACCTATTTATCCAAAGGAAAGGATGTGCCACTGAAAGACGTGGGACAAGTTAGGTGGTACAGTGAATAGAGCACTGGGCCTAGTATCAGGAAGACCTAAGTTCAAATTTGGCCTCAGACACTTCCTAGTCATGTGACACTGGGCAAGTCACTTGACCCTGTTTGTCTCAGTTTCCTCACCTAGAAAATGAGCTGGAGAAGGAAATGGCAAACCACACCAGTGTCTTTGCCAGAAAAACCCCAAATGGGGTCACAAAGAGTTAAACTTGACTGAAATGATTGAACAACAACTGCAAGACATCTTGTCTTCTTGAGTTTCTTTCCATTCCCGAGCTTTATGAATATCTGATGGTCTCCAGGGTTCCTTACTATTGGCTGCTGGGTTATTTTTTCTGTGTCATCCAAAATGCAAAGTCTATTCCCACATCACACTCTGACTTGGCGTGTGTGCATGTATGTATGTATGTATGTACATATATATGTATGTGTATATATGTATATATATATATATATATACATATATATACATATATACACCTATTCCCTATTGCTCTCAGATCTCTGAATTATCTGACTCTCAGTATGTTAGGCAATGATACTTTGCCATTTTGACCTCAAGACAAGACTAAGTGGACATTAACCTCTTACTTCCCACTACATGTGAATAGGTTATGACATAGGTAATGGTTGGTACTGTGTGTCAATTCAGCAAAGCATTTATTAAGTGCTTACTTTCTGCCGCATTCAAAGAAGAATAGCCAAAATTTATCGATGATCCATTGGAATCTCCACTATAAGGTCTCACAAGGATCAATAGCATGATATTAATATCACATTAAGATTTTTGTGAAGCAATCAGGGTTAAGTGACTTGCCTAGGGTCACACAGTTCATTAAGATATGAAGGATTAAGAGATTAAGGAAGATGATGGTAACAATAATAATAGATAACATTTCTATAGCACCTACAACATGTCAGACATTATGCAAATACTTTACAAACATTGTCTCATTTGAGATGGGTTAACAAGATATTTGGCTGCCACTCAGGAGAAGCTGAAATAGCTTTTAAGTTCTGCTACTGTTAGCTGTACAAATGCTCTATTGCCATGAGAAAGCTTCCCTTCTAGCCTGTCCAGAATAATTTTTCAGTTTCAAGGCTGACAGACTCGATTGAATTAGCTTTGGTTCTTCCATCACTAATTAGATGGTACAGCAAGCCTGCCTCAGGGCACAGAGACACTGACTACATCCCTGTGATCATCCTAATGAAGTGGCTGCACCATGCATCAAGGCCTAGCTCGTTATAAATTACCCTGCAATATAGTGCTTGGGGAATATTAGAGCAATATAGTAATCAATTCGCAGACACAGCAGAGAACAAAAAAAATAACTAGACTAGCATTTTGTGGTAACACTTTATAGGATTGGAAATGACTTTGGGAGGTCATTGAGCCTCTTGTCTCTAGGCTGAACCAGTCTTACAAGGAAAGATTAATCCTAATATTACAAATTTGGAGATTTGTGGAACACACTGTACACTTTACAAGCATTTCCTATTGTCTTGTTGAGCTGCCATAATCATTTATCTTATTTGTAATTGAATATCACCTGTGAAAAAAATTCTATACACAATGTGTGGTCTTGACCCAGAGAACTTATGAGCAAAATGGAGAGGCAGATGCAGAGTAAATGAAAGAAGATGGTACAGTGTTAATATGTTATCATTATAAACATGACATTTATAGCTCATATCAAAAATAACTCATGCTTCTAGAGTGCTTTCTACTTTACAAAACTACTCCCATTTGTATTTCTTCATTAGATAAAAAGCGCAATTGTTTGTTACACATAATAGGATGAGTAAACATCACTCAGTTGGGGAGATCAAAGGGAGGAAGAAGAAGCAATCATTAATGGATAGGCTCCCTTTTGGAAAGGACCTCAGCAAGCCTTGAGTGGAAATTCTAGTCTAAACCGAATTGAGGAGAGAGGAAATTTCAGGCTTAGGGGATAGAGTTCATATTTCATGGAGGGGGAGTAGTCTAGTCTGGCTGAAATGAAGACTACATGAAGAAGGGTAGAGTGAAGTAGCTCTATATAGGGAGGCTGAAACTATGTTGTGAAGGGCATTAAATGCCAGCCGCAAAATATGGACTTAAACCTATTTACAATAGAAAACCATGACAGATTTTTGAAAGGAGAATAGTATGGTCAGACATGTTAGCAGGGAAGAAGGAAGGATGGAAGGAAGAATGAAAGGATAGAAGGAAGAAAGGGATGGAAGGAAGAATAAAAGAATAGAAGGAATGAAGGAAAGAAGGAAAGAAGGGAGGGAGGGAGGGAGGGAGAAAGGACAGGATAGAGAGAAGGAGGAATGATGGATCAATGGGTAGATGGATGAGTGGAAGGAAGAAAAGGAGGGAGGAAAGAAGGAAGGGAAGAAGTTTAATGTACATGCTATTGTTCAAAAAGGTTTCAGTTTTTAAAAAAGTTTCAGAAAAATAAAGTCTGAAATGATGGAGACACTCCCTCAAACTACATTCTTCAGTGCTTCCATACGTAGCCCACACTTGACTCCCTATATACATTCTTCATTTCTCTTTGAATATCACCTCCATTAAAAGCAAAGAAGCTGAAAAGATCATTCTTTGAAGGCAGGATGTCTTAATTTTTGTCTTTGCATTCCCATCACCTAACCCTATGTTCAGTACATATTGGGTGCTTAACAAATACTTGTTTAATCAATTAATGAGTCAAAGATGAGGTTGGGAGGAAAGGCAGATGTATTGTCCCATCAATTCTAACATATCCTCAAAACTTTTATCACTTTCTAAGACGAAAGACTTTGAGCTAGAAGAGGTCTTAAAAGGCAATTGATCCAATTTACTTGCTTTTCAGATGAGAAAACTGAGTCCCAGAGCAGTAAATGACACAGATTTCAAATTCTGGTTCCTGCTCATCAACACAATCAAATAATTAACTTAATATTTTAAATTTCCATGGCTTACTCAAGACATTTTAATACTTGTGTGCAACTGAGACCCAGTGACTTCCTTAAGACCACCTAATTAGTCAGTGAGAGAGCCATAGTTCTTTGAACCCTAAGTCAAGAGCTCATAACTTTTATGCTACTATGTCCCTAGGGCTACCCAAGTGGACTATCATATACTAACTTGAAATTCCTATGTCTAAAAGAACTCAGAATGAGTGTAACTGAAATTCCTTTGGCTCTGCAAGATGTTTGAGCAGGAGAAGTCATTGGCTTATAGGTACACTGTAAATCAAACCTGCACAACCTAAAGCCTGGCAAAAGATTTTGGGCAGCCCATGAAAAATGTAGACAATGTTTTTCTCTGCATTTTTTTGTGAGCTGCCCAAAATCCTGTGGCAGGTCACAGGTTGTGCAGGCTTGCTCTAAATGATAGCAAAAATGATAGTATTCCTATTATGCTTCAGCTGAAGTTAAAAAAAAAAAACAGGAGTAGAAATCTTGATCTCAGATAAAGCTAAAGCAAAAATAGACTAATTAAAAGAGATACAGAGGGAAATTACCTCCTGCTAAAAATGTACCATAGACAATGAAGCAATGTCAATACTAAAAATATATGCACCAAGTAGTATAGCATCTAAATTCTTAAAGGAAAAGTTAAGTGAGGTACAGAAAGAAATAGACAGCAAAACTATACTAGTGTGGTACCTTAATTGCACCCACTCAGAACTTGATAAATATAACAAAAAAATAAACAAGAAAGAAACAATGAAGGTGAAAGTTAGATATGATAGATCTTTGGAAAAGACTGAATGAGAACAGAAAGGAATATACCTTTTTTTGTGACAGCACATGGCACTTATGCAAAAATTGACCACAGCGCATAAAAACCTCAATTTCAAATGTAGAAAGGCAGAAATATTACATGTATTCTTTTCAGACCATAATGCAATAAAAATTGCATTAAACAAAAGGTAGTAGAAAGAGAATAAAAATTAATTGGAAACTAAATAATCTAATCCTAAAGAATAAGTGGGTCAAAGAGCCAATATAGAAATAATCAATAATGTCATTAAAAACAATGACAACAATAAGACAACATCGCAAAATTTATGGGACATAGCCAAAGCAGTACTTAGGGGAAATTTTATTTCTCTAAATTCTTACATCAATAAAACAGAGAAAAAGCAGAGCAGTAAATGGGACATATAATTTTTAAAAAAAAAACTAGAAAAAGGACAAATTTTAAAAGCCCAATTGAATACCAAATTGGAAATTCTAAAAATGAAACATGAGATTAATAAAATTGAAAGTAAAAAAACAATCTATTAAGATAATAAATAAAACTAGGAGATAGTTTATGTGGGGAGGATAAGATAAGTAATTGGTTAATATAATTTAAACAAAAAAAGAAAGAAGAAAACCAAATATCTAGTATCAAAAAATGAAAAGGATGAAATCACAACCAATGAAGAAGAAATAAAAGCAATCAAGAGGAAATATTTTTGACCAATTATATACAAATAAATCTGACAATGTGAGTGAAATCAAATATTTGCAAAAATATAAATTACTTAGATTAACAGATCATTAAATAGAATGCCTAAATTACCCCATCATAGAAAAAGAAACTGAACAAACCATTAATTAACTCTCTAAGGAAAAATCCCCAGGAATAGATGAGTTCACAAGCGAATTATACCAAACATTTAAGGGATAATTAATTCCAACACTATATAAATTATTTGGAAAAATAGGCAAAGAAGGAGTCCTACCAAACTATTTTTATTACACAGATATGGTGCTGATAACATAAACCAGGAAGAGTTAAAATAGAGAAAAAAAATATAGACCAATTAACCCAGTGAATATTGACACAAAAATTTTAAGTAAAATGTTAGTAAACAGATTAAAGCAATTTATCATGATCATAATACGCTATGATCACCTGGGATCAATACCAAGAATACAGGATTGGTTCAGTTTTAGGAAAATTATCAGCAGAATTGACCGTATCAATAACAAAAAAACAGAAACCATATGATTATCTCAACAGGTGCAAAAAAAAGCTTTTGACAAAATACAGCTCCCACTCCTACTAAAAATACAGAACACAGTAATAAATGGAGTTTTCCTTAAAATGATAAGTAGCATCTATCTAAAACCACCATCGAGCATCATCTATAATGGGGATGAGCTAGGAATTTTCCCAGTAAAATCTGGGGTGAAGCAAGGATGTCCCTTATCACCACTATTATGCAATATAGTATTTGAAATGTGAGCTATAGCAGTGAGAAGAAAAAGAAATTGAAGGAATTAGAATAGGTAATGAGGAAAGAAAACTATTGCTCTCTGCAGATGATATGATGGTATACTTAGAGAACCCTAGAGAATCAACTAAAAAACTACCTGAAATAATTAACAACTTCAGCAAAGTTGCAGGACATAAGACAAACCCACACTGGCATTTCTTTATAGCCCCAACCAAACCCAGAAGGAAGATATATAAAGATGAATTGCATTCAAAATAACTGTAAGCAATATAAAATACTTGGGATTCTACTTGCCAAGACAAACCCAGAAACTATATGAACACAATTACAAAACACTTTTCACACAAATAAAGTCAGATCTAAACAATTGGAAAAATATCAGTTGTTCATGGGTAAACCAAGCCAATATAATAAAAATTACAATTCTGCTTAAACTAATTTACTTATTCAATGACATAGCAATCAAACTACCAAAAACTTATTTGATAAAGCTAGAAAAAATAATAACAAAATTCATCTGGAAGAACAAAAGGTCGAGAATGTCAAGGGAATTCATAGAAAATAATACAAAGAAAGATAGCCTAGCAATACCAGATCTCAAACTATAGTATAAACTAACAATAATCAAAACTATCTGGTACTGGTTAAGAAATAAAGTGATGGATCAGTGGAACAGATTAGGTATACAAGACACAGTGGTTAATGACCACAGTAACCTAATATTTGATAAACTCAAAGACATCAGTCTTTGAGAGAAGAATTCACTATTTGACAAAAACTGCTGGAAAAACTGGAAAACAATAGGGCACTAAATAGGAATAGACCAACATCTCATACAGTATACCAAGATAAGGTCAAAATGGTTCTATGTTTTAGACATAAAGGGTGACACCATAAGCAAATTCGAAGAGCAAGGAATAATCTAACTGTCAAATATATGGGGAAGGGAAGAATCCATGAACAAACAAGAGATAAAGAGCATTACAAAATGCAAAACAGATCATTTTGATTATATTAAATTAAAAAGCCTTATCATAAACAAAACCAATGCAATCAAGATTAAAAGGAAAGCAGAAAGCTGGGCAATAATCTTCACAGCAAGCATCTCTGATAAAGGCCTCATTTGTAAAATATATAGAGAACAGAGTCAAATTTATAAGGACATAAGCCATTCCCCAGTTGATAAATGGTCAACTTATATAAACAGGCAGTTTTCAGGTGAAGAAAATGTAAGCTATCTATAGGCATATGAAAAAAATACTCTAAGTCACTATTGATTAGACTTAGAAAAGGCAAATTAACAATTCTGAGGTACCACATCACACCTATCAAATTGACTGACATGACAAAACAAGAAAATGATAAATGTTGGAGAAGATGTGGGAAAATTGGAACACTAATGCACTGTTGGTGGAGTTGTGAACTGATCCAACCATTCTGGAGAAGAATTTGGAACTATGACCAAAGAGTTATAAAACTGTATATAACCTTTGATCCAGAAATACCACTACTATGTCTGTGTCCCAAAGAGATTAGAAAAAAGGGGGAAGGACCCATATGTACCAAAATATATATAGCAGCTCTTTTTTATGTTGTCAAAGAATTAGAATAATGGCCATCAATTGTGGAATGGCTGAACAAATTGTGGTATATGAATGTAATGGAGTACTACTGTTTCGTAAGAAATGGTGAGTAGTCAGATTACAGAAAAACTTGAAAAGGCTTGAATCAACTGATGCTGAGTGAAGTGAGCAAAACCAGGAGGATATTGTACACAATAATAGCAACATTATGCAATGACTGACTTTGTTAGATTTAGCTCTTCTGAGCAATGCAAAGATCTTTTTTTTTTAATTTTATTATAGTTTACATCATTCATTTCCACAAGATTTTGAGTTACATATTTTCTCCCCCTCTATCCCCCACCCACTGCCCCAAAACAGCCATCCCAGTGTGTCCCCCCTCCCCCAGTCTATTCT
>CM053588.1:119325716-119330098 GCA_028646515.1 Pseudochirops corinnae | reverse complement strand
CTGCCCCCCCCATCCACTCTCCACCCTGTCCCTATCCCTCTACAGAAATGTGAGCATTCATCAGCCCTCCCCCCCCACCCTGCCCTCCCCTCCATCACCCGGCCTTCCCCTCCATCACCCCACTACTCATTCCCCTTCCCCCACAATGCAAAGATCTAAGAAAATTCCAAAATTTTCAAAAAAATTCCACCCTACTGCAACGGAAATGGATGGAAAATGCTACCCACATCCAGAGAAAGAATTATGGAGTCTAAATGCAGATGGAAGTACGCTATTTTCTCTGTCTTTTTTCCCTTTCTTGTGGTTTCCCTTTTGTTCTGATTCTTCCTTGACAGCATGACTAATGTGGAAATACATGCATAGCTGATATCAGATTGCATGCTCTCTTGGGGACCAGGGAGGGAAGGGATTGGGAGAGATTTAGTACTCAAAATCTCATAAAATCTTATAAAAGTGAATGTTGAAAATTAAAAATTAAAAAATTGCTTTTACCTAGAGAAATGCAAATTCAGACAACTCTGAGGTAGCAAGCAGAACCAGGAAAACATTGTACGAAGTATCAACACCATTGTGCGATGAGCAACTATGAATGACTCAGTTCTTCTCAACGACACAATAATCCAAGACGAGTACAAAGGACTCATAAAGGAAAATGCTATCCACACCCAATAAAGAAATGATAGGGGGTGGCTAGGTGGCGCAGTGAATAGAGCACTGATCCTAGAGTCAGGACGATCTGAGTTCAAATCCAGCCTCAGACACATAACACATAACAGCTGTGTGTCCTTGGGCAAATCACTTAATTCCAATAGCCCTGCCTTCCCCCCTGCAAAAAGAAAAAAAAAGTGATGGAAAAATCGAAGCACACTTTTTTCACTTACCTTAATCTTCGCTGTGGAGTTTTTTCCCTTTGGATATGTTTACTCTTTCACAACTTTGATTAATATGGAAACATATGTTACATGATAGCACAAGTATAACCTATATCAAATTACTACCGTTTTCAGAAGAGGGGAAGGGAGGGAGGGAGAACAATTTGGAACTCAAATCTTATAAAGTTTAATGCTAAAAATTGTCTTGACTTGTATTTAGGGGAAATGAAATACTATTTTTAAAAAATGATGAGATCTTTCACAATGATTGTTCTAGGAGATAACCTGATCATTTATATGTTGTTATGATTTCTTAAATGCTATTCATTCTTTAAGTCATAACACTATTTCTGAGGTCTATGACAATCTATTGAGATTCCAAGGCCTCATCTTTCTCATTTAACAGGACAGTTGACCTTCATGTCATGGTTACACTTAAATTACTTAATTTTCGGGTCTCCGTTCTCCATCCACCATCTAGACTTCTCTACATATTCTGAACAGAGAGCAAATCCCATATATTTAGAGAATCAGATAATATAAAAGAAATAACCTTGGCCCTGGAGTCTAAAAACTTAAATATAATTAATTCTTAACTCTTGCCACTTCCTAGTCTGTGACTTTGGAAAAGTCTCTTAAACACTCAGTTTCCTCATAAATAACATAAGGATAATGACACTTGCATGAACTACCTTCCTAAGCTATTATGAGGAAAATGTGTTATAAACTATAGAATATCACATAAATTTAAACCAGTATAATGATTTCTGGATGGAGTCACTGTCCACCCCTCTAAAAGGGAGTCCTTCTTGCTTCATAAACTTTGAGGCAAGACTATCCAGAACCCTTACTTTCCAGAGTTCACAGTTCAAAATTTATTTTGTAGTTTTCATCCATTTCAAATAAAGGTCTATGTTCTGCAGAAGACAGATTTTCCCTACCACCACCCCCCTTCTATTCTCCACCTTCATCTCAAATGTTGAAAAAGGAAAATATTTCCCGGCAAGACACTCAGCCACTGGGGCTCTCTGGGGACACCCTACTGCAAATATAGCAATGCTCTCTGTGCTTTGTAGCATGCTAAGTAGTTACCCCCATGTTTCCAACTGTGTATTTTTTAATGAAATGTTGGAAGTTGAGCATCTTCCCGCATAACTGAATTCCTAGGTATCTGTTAAGAGTGACAGCTGCTCAGAAAAGCATAGAAAATAATCTGCCAGATAGCAAGCCTGTCTTGATTCTTCCTACAAATTGCTATACCCTTGAAACTAATTTTAGTTGGCAATGGAAAATCAATACATATAACAAGAGACATTTTAATCTCTTTGGTATCTCTTATCTCACATTTCTGCACATATATTCATTCCTTCACAAAGGTCCTCACCAAATTTCCACAGATTCTAGACAGAAGCTTAGCAAGTAAACAAAGACCCAACCAGGTGGCCATGCAGGTGAGATGTAAGAATATATCTGGCAGAGCTATGTTCCTCCCAAGGCCATATGCCAGCAGCACCTGGATTCCAGAGAAGTATGGATGTCTTTACTGCAGAAGATTTAAGTGTGTGGTTTTTTAAATTATAATTCACATTAGCTATTTTATCCTCAGGTGGCAAGTCAAGTTAATATACCCAAAAGCTTTGTAACCAAAGCAATTTCATAAACATGTAACCTCCACTCACATCTATGAGGTGGATCTATAAAATAGGGTCTGCATTTATAATGATTCTACACTTTGAAGGGCAGTTACAAAATTCTTCCTGCTTATATGAACCGTCCTTAACAATGGACTGGGGTGTGTGCTCCCAGATCTGCACTAGGGAAGGTCTCCTCTCTTTCTCTCTGTCTCTCTGTCTCTCTGTCTCTCTGTCTCTCTCTGTCTCTGTCTCTCTCTGTCTCTCTTGTCTCTCTCTCTCTCTGTCTCTGTCTCTCTCTGTCTCTGTCTCTCTGTCTCTCTCTGTCTCTCTGTCTCTGTCTCTCTGTCTCTGTCTCTGTCTCTCTGTCTCTCTCTCTGTCTTTCTCTCTCTCTCTCTCTCTCTCTCTCTCTCTCTCTCTCTCTCTCCCATTGTGCCCTCATGCTGCAAACAAAGGAACATCCAGCAACATGAGGACAGGATAGATCACAGGTACCTATGAAAAATAATATCAAGTCTGGCAAATATATTCTTTAACAGAATAAATTTGAGAAAAACACAAATGGAAGTAAGGCTGGGACAAAGTAGGGTCCACCCATTCCTCTTGGCTAGCTCATTTCTCTCTAAGCCCCAATTAAAACACACATACACATATACAGAAACACACACACACACACACACACACACACATCCCTATCAAAGGGTTAGTCTTTTGTTAGTTTCCTCTCTTCCTATCCTGGAAAGAACCTGGGAATTTTGTGGCCGGTCAATCTCTTTCCGGGTGTTGTTCAAGAAGCAGAATGTAAGAGCTAGAAGGAACCTTAGAGATATTCTGGTAATCTTATTCCAAACCTCTTCACTTTATAGATGAAGAAACTGAGGCCCGGAGATATTCCCAAGACTACACAGCCATTTAGTGGCAGAGATAGAGCTGCAAACCAAGCCTCCCGACTTTCACCCAGTTCTCTTTCCACTAAATCAGGTTGCTTTTAGTGTAGCATAATTGGGTGTTTGAAATTCATCAGACATTACAGGCAGGTTTCCAACTCAAAAATTACCCTCTCCGTCACCCTAATACGAGTATTTCTATTATGCTATCTATCCATTGGCCTGGTTTGTGAAGATAACCTGAAGCCCACTCTATACCACCAACATGTTTTTTTTTTTTCTGCTGCTACTATTGTTTTGGGGCATCTTTGTGTAACCGAGGGAATAATTTTTTCTCCTTTTTTGCCACCATGTGTTGATAAGGAATTAAATATTTTCCATATTTCAAGAAATAAATGAATAAATAGAAGAGAAAGAGAAGGAAATAGGAAGAGGACGGGTTGAGAGAGGGAAGGAAATTGGTAAAAGAAGAAAGAAGATAAGAGGAGAGGAAAACAGAAAAGGGGAGAGGAGCAGAGTGGAGGAGAGAGGAGAGGAAGGGGAGTAGGAGGAAGAGATGGAAGGGGAGGGACAGGACAGAAGAGGAATACTGTGATGATATAATGAAATACAGCATAGATTCTTGAGTCAGAAGAATTTGGGTCAAATCTTATCTCTAATACTTACTACTTGTGTGTCTTTGGACAAAGTGACGACCTTCCAGACCTTAGGTTTCATCATCTGTGTAGTGGAGGGGTTATATTGGAATGGTGTCTAAGGTCTCTCCCAACTGTGACCCCATGTAGTAGCAAAGACACAAGCCTTTGAGCCAGAACAACTGTCTCAGATCTGGATTGTCACTTTGCAGTTGTGGGTCTAAGCAATTTACTGTATTATCCTGTACTTCCATTTTTACATCTGTAAAGTGGGAATAATACCACCTCTTAGGATTGCTGTAAAGAAAGCACTACGAGATATAAATCATTTTATAAATGTGAAGCATTATTATTGT
>CM053588.1:119285716-119320716 GCA_028646515.1 Pseudochirops corinnae | reverse complement strand
ATAAGTCTTCTTTTCTTAAAACTCACCATCCTTAATTCCTTTGATTATTCCTTGTTTCCATAGTCCAGTGGTTCCCAACCTGTGGGTCGCGATCCTTTTGGGGATTGAACGACCCTTTCACAGGGGTCACAGAGGTCGCCTAAGACCATCAGAAAACACATATTTCCGATGGTCTTAGGAACTGAGACACTGCTCTTCTATCCATCTCCAGGCGGGTCCGCCCACACGCAGATATGCCCACATAAGAGCAAAAAGGGCATTAGGAAGGTTGAGAACCACTACCATAGTCTGAAGGCTCGTGATCACCTGAGACAGTTTCCAGTTTTTCAATGCCCTGCCTAAAATGTGCTCCCCAGAATTGAACAAAACATTCCCAAGGTGACATGACTAGAGTAAAGTATAACAGGACCATTACCTGCCATATTGTGGGTATTAGGACTTCCTTAATTCAGCTAAAATAATCTAGTAATATTTGGGATTAATACCACTCCTCATGAAAGCTATATAAGGTGTTAATGCCTCTTTCTACTGGCTCATTGTCCTATTAACTCTGATTCTAGATTACACTACCTAATCAAGGAGTGTTATGATATTTCCACATAGATTACTAAAATTATATCTCTAATATTTATTAATCAGCTAGCTCTGATCCCTCATACTGGTTCATTAAATGTTATTTATTAAACAAACTTCTTTTCCCATAAATTTTTGTTCATCTGTCAATATCAAACCTTCCAATCTTCTAGACTCAAACATCAATGTTATTGGTAATAAAATTTATTAATAGTGTGTTGAACAATGAAAAGTCATATTTAAATACTTCAACAATTTATGAGTTATGAGAAGGATCACAAACAAAATCACCTCTAACCATCAACTGCAATTATTCATTTATTCACAGAAACTAGAAGCCCAACACCACATTGAGAGTCTTCAGGATAGCAATCAAGTTCTCTTAACAATTCTCTAGGTGATTTATTGATACCTCCTCCAAAGTACGTCATCTCCACAAGATAAGAGTTAAACAATTCCCTTCAGACTCTCTCCTTGATCATTGACTCAATCAATTTTTTATAAAAGGAGTTCTCTTAGTCTCTTCTCACTGTAGGTCACAATCTCCCTCCAGTCACAGCAATTAACTATCTAGATACCAGCTCAACTTTCAGTCTTCCTATCATTCTAATCTCTCTTAAAGGTATGGTAAAAGTGCCCACAGACTCTGTGGGAAAGTCTAGAAAAGCTGGTATTCCATTAACATTTTTGCCTCATTGTAAGGTGAGTCATATGATCTTGAATTTAAGTACTGAAAGGTACTTTAGACATCATCTCATTCAACATTTCATTTTACATATTAAAAAATTATGAACTTGTTTTTCTGAAATCAAAATCATCCCCACCACACCTTTGTGAGGAACATAAAGCTCAGAATCACTATTTCTATTTGCAGCTAAAAGGAGAAAACGTCTGGTGAAGTGATTTTGGCAGTCACATAGTAAACAGAGCTCCCAGGCTCCTGGTCTAGTGTCCTATCTCATAGTTCCTGCTCTCTACTACCTGGTATTCTTTTTTCTTTTTTGATGCATATAATACAGAAACATTTTCTTGCAAAATTAAATAGCACTAGATTAAAAAGCATACTATTTTTCTTCTCAGTCCCCATGGGTTCAATTATCATCTCTATGCAGATCTATATATCCATTTCCAGTCCCAAATCACAAACCACTTATTGGACATTTCCAGCTAGGTTCCCCATAGGTATCTCAAATTTAACACATCCAAAAGAGAACTTATTATTTCCACCTTCCCCCAAACTTACCCTTCTTCCAAACTTTTATGTCATTTTCAAGGGTACAATCATGATGTCAGTCACTTAGCTCACAATTTTATGTTATCCTTAACCTTGCACTCTTACTCACTCCACATATTCAATAATTTTCCAAATATTATTCATGCCCATCTCCACAACCCCTCTCTAATACTTTCATTCTTGACTTACGCAGCCACCTCTTTGACCCCTTTCACCCAGACTCTTCCAACAGCCATCAAATTGGTCTCCCTGCCTCAAGTTTCTTCCCATTCCAATTCTTCTTCTACACAACTGTCAGGTTTTTTTAAAAGCTCAGTTCTTACAAAGTCACACACCTCCCCCAACACACAATCGAGAAATCCCAATGACTTCACATCATTTCTAGGATCAAATATAGATTCCTCTGTTTGGAACAAAATTCTTCATAACTTAGTTTTGTCCTGTCTTTCCAATCTTTTTATTCATTACTTCATTCCATGAACTTTTTGATCCAGTTATACTGGCCTGCTTCCTATTCCTCACACATGGTACTTCATTTCCCATTTCTGTGCCCAGAACGCTCTTCCTCTTCACCTCAGCCTCTTAGATTCCCTGTTTCCCTTCAAGATTAAAGTCATTATCTACCTTCTGCAAGAAGCCTTAATATAATGTTAATGGGATGTGAAGATCTTCCATGCCCCTTGTATTGACAAGCAAACAGGTACTTAGCACCTTGTTTCAAGCTCATGATTGTGTCAAGTATTAAGATCCAGAACTTGTGAATTCCACAGTGGGATGAACTTGCTGATGTAACAGGAAGGGGCAGAACAGGGAGAAGCTAATGCTATATATAAGGAAAAGCCCACACTAGAGAGCCAGAACTTCTTCTGAGATCCAAATTAAGAACTTCTGAGAGCCAGTCAGAGCTGCTAGAAACAAGAACTGCTGAGAGTGAACAGTGTGGAGGCTGATACCATGAATGAACAGAAGGGGATCCTTGCTTAAAGGAGTGGGTGAGAGAGGAGAATCCTTGTTTAAGGGAGCCTGTTTTATTTTAAAGGCTTGGGAATGTGAGTGTTCACTGCATTGACTATGTGTCACCAACTTTGTGGTTACCATAATGACTTTGACTTTCTGGTTTGGGGACTCAGTTTTCTGGTATTTGAATAAATGCTTTGGTTCTGTCCTCCATGTGGAAAGCTTGTTACATTTTGTGACTCACAACTACACCAGCATATTCATAGCCACTATAGGCACTGTGAGTATTGTGTTGCTGGTACACTCTCCCAGTGCCCTCAGCTACTAGTTCCTTCCCATCTAAGGTTATCTCTATGTATTTTATATATGTGTATATATGTGTGTGTGTGTGTGTGTGTGTGTGTGTGTGTGTACACACACACAGTATATACTTTATACCTTAGATGCAGTACATGTTGTCTCCCCCATTAGAAAGTAAGCTTCTTGAGGGCAGGGGATGTCTTTTTCTTTCTCTTTATGTTCCCAGTGTTTAGCACAGTGGTTGTCACATAACAAGTGCCTATTGATTAATCAATTGGAGCTGCCTCTCAACCAAAAGCAGAGAATCTAATGATTTCTTAGTTTGCCTTAATGATAATTTCATCCTTTGAAAGATGAATGAACTGACAAGGGGTAATTTGTAATTCTACTCTGGATATAATTCTCAGTGACAGAGGGAAAATGGTTGATATGGTAGATACTATAGAAACATTGTGGGGGAAGTGACTACTCTTCTTTAGAGCTTTTGATAGAGGAGAGGAAAGCTGAGAATAATATGAAATGTTTGCTATATTTTGAAAATGCATATTTTAGAAGGCTTCTTTCATAGGGTTCTTATCCTATACGTAGAATTCCATAGACTAAAATTCAACAGAGAAGGATAAGAATTTTCAAAAATTAAAATCTGAAGACACAAAAGGTAAGAATTCTGATAAGGAAGGAAAGAAAATCAGAGTTGTCTGAAAAGGTCAATGAAAAGGGAACTCATCAACCAAATGAGATTTTTTTAATCCTGTTACAAATGTGTGTATTTGAGCAAAACAAATTTTCTGATCGACCATGTTAAAAAATATGTCTTTATTTGCAGTCTGAGTCCATTATTTCTCTAGTCAAAGATGGATAACATGTTAAATCATGAGACTACTGGAATCATAATTGGTCATACATTGGTAAAAATTCTAAAGTCTTTCAAAATGTTAATTGTTACAGTAATGTTTTATTGTATAAATTGCTACCTTGTATACCCAATGATATAAATTATTACTTACCTTACTGTAAATCAGTTCATCCAAGTGTTTCCAGGTCCATGAAAATATTCCCTTCATCATTTCTTATATAATAATAGCATTCTGTCACATTAATATACCATAATGTGCTCAACCATTCATCAATGGAAGGGTGCCTCTTTACTTTCCAAGTCTTTGTCATAACAAAAAAAAACTGTTTTAATTTTTTACATATGAGTACTTTTCCTCTTGAGTATAGAATTAATACTGGTATCACTGAGTTGAAGGGTATGCATAGTGAAATAATTTTGGAAGAATAGTTACAAATTACTTTCCATAAAGGCTGGACCCATTTGCAGTTCCACCAATGGTACATTAATATCTCTGTTTTTCCACAGTCCTTCCACAATTTACCATTTTCCTTTTTTAAAATCAATCTGATAGATATGAAATTTCACCACTGGAAGAGACAGTATCAAAGAATGGGCAAACCTGAACTGACCCCTCCCTACTACTGAATTCTATGTCGGGTTGACTTTCCACTTAATCAGATTTTATATTGAAATAGAACTTTTGAAAAGAATAATTTTCTCAAAAAAAAAAAAGAAGAGGTAGGTAGTATTAATAGGATCACAGAACTCACATCCCTTGATTCCAAAATCTGGTATCCTTTTCAGATTTTGTGAAGCAGTATAACAGCAATCAAGGCAGGATACTTGAGGGCTACTGCTGTGAATATGTATATGTATATATATTTTAAGGGGTTGAATCACAAAGTATAATGAGCACTCTATTTATTCAAAACTGAACCTTGAGCCAAGAAATTAAAGCATTCACAATCCATAACAACATAACAGTGTTAACATAACATACTACAGTGGCCACATGGCCTTAAATAGACACAAAAGTTTATAACATAACATAACATAGCATACCCCCCCCACCTTATACATTGTTGGGGGGCCAAAATCTTTAAGAGGTGAGCAACCAACTCCTCCCCACTCAGATATTGTTTCAAAATACTTGTTTATGGAATCAGGAGATCCCAGGCCAGGGTCTTCCCTTAACACAGCACATCCTCAGTGGTAGTAGAAAACACAACACCCTCCACCCCTAGGTCACAATCCCTCAATACAGAGTTTCCAAGTAAAGTCCTCTTGGGGGTGTGTCCTTTCCCCCATACTTCCATTGAAGGCTCCCACCTGGAACTCTCAGATACACACATGCTCTAATAAGCCAAAGAGTCCAAGTCTTTACATTGCTCTAGTCCCCACTTCCAAGTCCTGAGGATCGGCTGGGCAACAAAGTCGATAGGGTGAGCCTCCAGGGCCATGGCACTTCACCCATCACACCATAGATAACTCCACTCCCGGGGTCCCAACCCATCCCAGGGCAATGTGGTGGGAAAGCACTCTCACTGTTCCTGCCCTGCTGCAAACCTTCCATCTCCACTCAGGGCTGAGTCCCAAGCTCCGGGGTCCCTCTTCCTTCAGGTCCAGCGGCCTACCACTCCTGGCTCTTGCCTGGGTCCACATGCAGGCAGCTCTTCATTCCTGCTCCATGTCTTACCTTACAAGGGAAGGGATTGCTTCATTCCAAGCTCTCCCTGCTCCTGCCTGGGTCCAGGCAGAACAGGCTCCAGGGGCCCCTGGCCCTAGCTTTTGTCTCTAGTCCATACCACCCCAACTCCAGGGCAGTTCATCCTCTGCTATCCTTACATGGTGAGGGGGCTCTCCAGTCTGGGTTCTGGGCACAGCAGTTTCAAGATCTCCACTCCTCCAGCATAGTCTGGGGCAGGGCTACTCCATTCAAGCTCCAGCTCTATAAAAAGTAATACAATAATTGGGAAATAACCAATAATTATCCCAGTCTCACTGAATCCCAAACTTTCCTTTAGTACTTCATTCTAGTTCAATGTTCCAGTGTTCTCACAAGGGCTGATATCAGAGGTCTCCTCTCTCTATCAGTGGTTTCCTCTCCAAATCTTGATGAGTGATTCACATTCACAGCTGGGGGGCCCCTTAATAACAGCTACTAAGAGTAAAAGTCCTTCCATGAATGGGCCCCTCAAGGCAATATCTCACCTTAGAATATATATACACTTTTGATTAATAGGCTCCGAGTCAGAAGGTACCAAAACCTACATGGCTCAGTACAGCTGTGAATTGCCAGAGTTCAAAGGAGATTGATCCTTCAGATATTTACAATTTAGCATGAGCCTGGGCAACTGAACTCCAAAAGAAAAACAACAAAAATTCCACCTTGCTTACGCTCACAAGCAGTTAAAAAGTGAGTCAGGAAGATATGAGTTCAAATGCAGCCTCAGAAATGTCCTAGCTGTGTGACCCTGGACAAGTCACTTAACCTCTGCCTTAGTTTCCTCAACTGTAATATGTGGCTAATATTTCAAAGGTTGCTGTAAGGGTCAAATGAGACAATTGTAAAGCACTTAGCACAGTGCCTGACATATGGTAGATGCTTGATAAATGTTTCCTTTCACTCCTTTCCACTTCCCCTAGACCAGCGGTTTTCAACTTGTGGGTCATGACCCCTTTGAGGGTCTAACAACCCTTTCACAAGGGTCACAGGGGTCGCCTAAGACCATCAGAAAACACAGATTTCTGATGATCTTAGGAACTGAGACACGGCTCCTCTATCCGTCTCCAGGCGGTCCGCTCACATGCAGATACACCCACATACGAGTATTAAAGGGTCGGGGCATTAAGAAGGTTGCCCTAGACCACCTCCCACATTGCAGCCTAAATTTCTAATGTTTCTTTTTGTAAATTTTTTAAGTTTTAAACTTAAATACAAAATAAGAAGGGGAAAAAAGAAACAAACTTAAACACTAAAACTTAAATACAAAATAAGGAAAGGAAAAAAAGCATTACCATGTGCACAGTAGAACGTAAGAGTGGATTGAAAATACAAAGCAGGGGGTGGCTAGGTGGCACAGTGAATAGAGCGCCGGCCCTGGAGTCAGGAGGACCTGGGTTCAAATCCGACCTCAGACACTTAACACTTAGCTAGCTGTGTGACATAGGGCAAGTCACTTAACCCCAATTGCCTCCCAAAAAAAAAGCAAAAAAAAAAAACCAACAAAATACAAAGCAATAAATTTCCATTTCAAGAAAGCCTATATAATAAATACTACACATTATAATCAGAGCTGTCCATCTTTTCTTTACTTCTTTTAGTTTTTGTTTTGTTATCTGCTGTGCACTTATTATGTTATCCTTTTTCTCCCCTTCCTCACCCTCCCAAGAAGGTTACAATTAAGTACATACACACACATATATGCATACATATATACACATATGCATATACACATATATACGCATATAGACAGAAAGACATTTATATGCATATATACATATGTATCTATATTCGTACACATATAGATTCATATGCATCTATGTAAGACCATACTATACTTTTTTGTGCCCTGTTTCTCTGAAGATCAATAATATTTTCCTCCATAAGTCTAAAGCTTTCCATATTTTTCTAAATACACCAACTCATCATTTCCTACACCACAGCAATATTCCAACCTTATATTGTCTAGTTATTTTAAATAGTCTAAAACAATATTGATTAATATGGCTGATATATAGTATAGTTTCCCTATTTTTCTCTTTCGATTAAATCTATTATAGCTTTAACTTTGTCTGAGATCATGATTACTACCCCTGCTTTTTTTCCCTAATAAATTCTACTCCTGATCTTTATTTTGTTATTGTGTATCTCTCATATCCTACACCACCCAACTCCTCTACTTTACTTCTCCCCATTTCCTTGACCTCTTATCACTTAACTTAGCCCCCTTGAGAATCTCTTGCTTATAGTCTCCACCTGCTTTACTCTTGCCCTCTTTTTTCTATCTGAATTTAGAAGACTTTTATAGCCTTCCAAATATATATGTTGTTCCCTCTATCCCATTCTCATTAATCTAGACACCCTTCTATATCCCCCCTTTATCCTATTCCCTCACCTTCTTATTTCTTCATAAACTTAGAAGACTTTTATTCCCTTCTAAATGTATATGGTGTTGTCTCTTTAACCCAGATTTGATGTAAAGTGCATTCTAAAAATCCCTCCCCCTCTTCCTATCCCCTTAACCTTTTATTTCTTTCTGAATTTAGAAGGATTTTATACCCTTCTATATATACATGTATTGTTCCCCCTTTAGCCCATTTCCAAAGAGAGTAGGGCTCCAGAACTACTAGCCCTCCTCCCCTATCTAATTTCTCTCCGTCAGTTCTTCCTCTTACACCCTGTTTGTATAAGATTTTTTACCTTTTTCTAGATGGTATTACTTTTTAGAATCATGTCATCCTCAGTTATATCCATCTAAACTGCCCAATTACTAATTACAATCTTAGGATATAGTTTTACATTTCCTTGTATAAAAAGTAAACAAGCTGTCCCTATTGAGTCCCTTGTAATTAGTCTTTGATGTTTACCTTACATTTCTCTTGAATTTTGTATGTCAAATTTTTCATGCATGACTATGCTTAACTTTGCTGGATATGATATTTTCAGCCAAAAGCCCAGTTCTTTTAGTCTCTGATATACCATCTTCAAAGACCTGCAGGCTTTTAGTGTCACTGCTGTTAGTTCTTGTGTGATTTTAATTGTGGTTCCATCATATCTGAATTGCTTTTGTCTTGTTTCTAGTAATATTTTCTCCCTGAGCATGGGGTTCAGAATTTAGCTTATGATATTCCTGTAGGTTTTCCTTGTAGGATCTCTTTCAGGTAGTGATCAGTGTGTTTTTTTATATTTCTACTTTCTGCTCTTGTTCTAACACTTCAGGAAAATTTTCTTTAATTATTTCTTGCATTATTGTATCAAGATTCTCTTTTTGATCATAGCTTTCAGGTAGTCTGAATATTCTTATGTTTTCTCTCCTTGATCTGTTCTCCAGATCAATTGTTTTTCTTATAAAATGTTTTATATTGTCTTCTGTTTTTTCATTCTTTCTGTTTTGTTTTATTATTTCTCGACCTCTTATAACTTTACAGATTGCCCCTTGCCCAATTCTAATTATCAAGGAGTCATTTTCTTCCTTAAGATTCTGGATCTCAAACAAGATGTCAGAGAAAAGGCAGGGACTCACCTGAGGTCTCCCCCAAGCCCCTACAAGTACCTTATAAAAATGACTCTAAACAAATTCTAGAGCAGCAGAACCCACAAAAAGCCAAAGTGAAACAAATTTCTAATCCCAGACAACATGGAAGGTCAGCAGAAAAGATATGTTGCAC
Source organism: Pseudochirops corinnae (assembly GCA_028646515.1). Classification (NCBI taxonomy): domain Eukaryota; kingdom Metazoa; phylum Chordata; class Mammalia; order Diprotodontia; family Pseudocheiridae; genus Pseudochirops; species Pseudochirops corinnae. The sequence goes on along the minus strand of CM053588.1, from coordinate 119,311,423 downwards.
CAGGGTGAGAGAGGAGTACAGTCTAGCACAGGCTGTGCCACGACAGACCAGGCCACCACACAGTGGGCCTCAGCAAATCAGGAACAAGCCTTGGGAGTGACTGAATCAGCAGCTACTGCATCTACTTCTGGAAATCTCAACCCACAGATTGTAAGGGGGTTAAACAACTGGTCAGATGGAGATTATAGGAGTCTTTTTGCAATAACTGAGGCAGGACTCTGTTGTTTTGCCCATACTCAGGTCTAGGTTGCAGTTCTGCATGGCAGTCCAGGCCAAGGAGCAGTAGCATAGCAGAACTTGTGACTGATTGTTCAAGACTGGGGGAGCCATGAGGTGAGGACGGGGGACTCCAGGGAAGACCTGGAGTGGGGGATGAGGACCAAGGCCATAGGCAGTGAGGTCAGAGCACCAGGAAGCTGGAGAGACCAGGTGTCTAGTAGACTGGATCCCAAGATCCCTTAGACCAGGTTGGGGGAGGGATGGACTCGTGGCAGAACCCAGAATTTTGTTGGTGGAGGAAGAAACCCAGGGGAGCTCTTACCTCTTAAGGCTGAGGAAGTTGAGTCCTCATCTTGGGGAACAGGAAAGTCAGAGCACCTGGAGTCCTTACCTCTGGTGATACTTCTTACAAGGAAGCCTTTCCTGAGTTCTTCCCATTCATCGTGTCTTTTTTCTTCAAATTATCTTATAAGGCAGTAATAGGAATGGAAATCTCATTTAAGCTAAATATAAAATAGTTGGGGAAAAGTCTCCTGTAACACAAAATGCTTATATACAGATTCAATTACAGACTGCTTATAAACATGAAGAGCAACTTAAATAGCTGGTGGAATATTCAATGTTCGTGGCTGGGCCCTGCCAATGTAACAAAAATACTAACAAAGTTAATTTACAGATTTAATTCTATACCAATAAATCTATTCCCCCATTTCCCAGTTAAACAAATGTAAGCTCCTTGAGAACTAGAACTGCTTCCATCCTCAGCACCTAGACCTGGAGCAGGCAACTCCTTGTACCTATGATTTCCTTCATGTGGTAGGGAACTCCCAGTAAGGCATTTCCCCCGCTAATGCAGGTTACCACCTATTAGTTTTAGAGTTGCCTTGGGCACTGAAGAAATTGAGTGACTTGTCCAGGATTACATAGCCAGTATCTATCTCAGGCAGCACTTGGATCCAGGTCTTTCTGCCATCTTTATTTACTTAGACTAACTACTTCTACATTAATAAATGTTTTTTGAGTAGTAGTAGTGCAGAATTTTTGCATATACTGCCAGATGCTGGGGATGTGTTGGGAGAATCTGAATAACTTTTCTTTTGTAATTTTCTCTCTTAATGCTATACTGGATAGAGGAAGCTGAAGGGATGTATTCAATAATAAGCATGATGTACAAACAAAAGATACCAATAAAAAATTTTTTTTGAAAATAAAAAAAGAACTTGTGACCACAGTGAAAGGGGGAACTTCCTTACATTTCTAGGTCAGAAAAGAATGCATGTGGTTGCTCATAGACCAGAGCATAGGCCAGGAGAAAAGTAAACACATCTCCTTTGCTCATACCACAGTGAAAGAACTGAAAACTTACAGGTCCTTAGAAGTATTTCTGAAAACAGCTGCACAAAAACTCTGAAGCCTGAGACAGTGCACACTTTACTTTGCAAGCAGAACCTTACTTTAACAAAGAGTTGACTTTTAGGATAACTAACAGGCTAGGAAAATGAGCAAACAGCAGAAAAAACTCTGACTATAGAAAGTTGCTATGGTGACAAGGAAGATCAAAACAAACACAAAGAAGAAGACATCAAAGTCAAAGCTCCTATAATCAAAGCCTTCAAGAAAAATATGAATTGGTCTCAGGCCATGGAAGAGCTCAAAATGGATTTTGAAAATCATGTAAGAGAAGTAGAGGGAAAATTGGGAAGAGAAATGAGAGTGATACAAGAAAATCATGAAAAAACAAGTCAACAGTTTGCTAAAGGAGACACACACACAAAAAAAAAAATGCTGAAGAAAATAATACCTTAAAAAACAGATTAGGCCAAATGGTAAAAGAGGTCCAAAAGGCCAACAGGGAGAAGGATGCTTTAAAAAGCAGAATTGGCCAAATAGAAAAGAAGGTTCAAAGGCTCACTGAAGAAAATAATTCCTTAAAATTTAGAATGGAGGGGCAGCTAGGTGGTGCAGTGAATAGAGCACCAGCCCTGGAGTCAGGAGGACTTGAGTTCAAATCATGCCTCAGACACTTGACACTTACTAGCTATGTGACCTTGGGCATGTCGTGCAACCCCAATCACCAAATCAGAAGGATGAAAAAATGGAAGACAATGTGAAATATCTCATTCAAAAAACAAATGATCTGGAAAATAGATCCAGGAAAGAAAATTTAAAATTATTGGACTATCTAAAAGCTATGATCAAAAAAGAGCCTAGACATCATCTTTCAAGAAATTATCAAGGAAAACTGCCCTGATAGTCTAGAACCAGAGGGTGAAATAGAAATTGAAAGAATTCACCAATCACCTCATGAAAGAGGCCCCAAAATGAAAACTGACAGGAATATTATCACCAAATTCCAAAGTTCCCAGGTCAAGGAGGAATTATTGCAAGCAGCTATAAAGAATTCAGTCAAGTATGATGGATCCATGTAATGATAACACAAGATTTAGTTGCTTCTATGCTAAGGATAAGAGGGCTTGGAATGTAATATTCTGGAGGGAAATGGAACTAGGATTACAACCAAGAATCACCTACCCAGCAAAACTGAATATCATCCTTCGGGGGGGAAATTGATAGTCAAGGAGATGAAAGACTTTGAAGCATTCTAAATGAAAAGATCAGAACCAAATAGAAAATTTGGCTTTCAAATACAAGACCCAAGAGAAGTATAAGGTAAACAGGAGAGGGAAATCATAAGAGACTTAATATTAGGGTAGTTAGAAGGAGTATATGTAGACAGAGGGCACAAGTATGAGTTGAATATGAAGGGATGATATCTAAAAAAATAAAATTAAGGGGTGAGAGAGACATTTACTGGAAGAAAATTAAAGGGAAAGGCAGAATGGGGTAAATTATCTCACATAAAAGAGGTAAGGAAAAAATTTTGCAATGGAGGGGAAGGAGGTGGGGAGGTGAGGTGGAATGAGTGAACTTACTCTCATCAAAACTGGCTCAAAGAGGGAATAACATACACATTCAATTGGGTATGGAAATCTATCTTACCCTACAGGAGAGGAATGGGATAAGAATGGGGGGAGAAAGGAAGGCAGATTGGGAGAGATGGGTAGTCAAAGGCAAAACACTTTTGAGGAAGGACAAGGTAAAAAGAGGGAGAATAAAATAAATAGGAGGGGGGGATACAATTAGCAGTAGCGACTGTGAAAAAAATTTGAAGCAAGTTTCTATGATAAATGCCTCATTTCTCAATCATGAGTCAAATTTATAAAAATAAGAGCCATTCCCCAACTGACAAATAATCAAAGATATGGTCGGTGTTCTGCATTCAGCATTTAGCTGAATATATGTTAGATAGATAGATAGATAGATAGATAGATAGATAGATAGATAGATAGATCTATAGCCACATGAAAAATACTGTCACTATTGATTGGAGAAATGCAAATTAAAACAATTCTGAGGTACTACATCATACCTATTGAATTGGTTAATAGGACAGAAAAAGTAAATGACAAATGTTGAAAGGATGTGGGGAAAATGAGACATTAATGCATTGTTGATGGAGTTGTAAACTGATTCAGTCACTGGAACTATGTCCATACATAGTTCCTTTTGACTTAGCAATACAACTACTAAGTCTGTATCACAAAAGAAAATTTAATAAAAGGAAAATTATGTACATCTACAAAAATATTTACAGCAGCTCATTTCTAGGGGCAAATAATTGGAAGTTGAGGGGATACCCATCATTGTGGCAATGGCTGAAAAAGATGTGATACGTGATTATGCAGGAATAATGTACTACAAGAAATGATGAGTAGAATGCTCTCAGAAAAACCTGGAAAGGCTTGCATGGGCTGATGCAAAGTGAAAGGTATTGTCTACAAAGTAACAGCGATATTGCAAGATGATCAGCTGTGAATGACTTAGCTATTCTCAGCAATATAACCACTCAAAACATCTCTGAAGTACTTATGATAAAAGAAATACCATCCATCTCCAGAGAAAGAACTGATGGTGTCTGAATACAGATAAAAGCATACTTTTTAAACTTTATTTTTATTGTTTTTTGTCTATGTTGTCTTTCACATGAGTATATGTTTTGCATGACTACACGTGTATAACTTATGTTGAATTGCTTGCCTTCTCAATGAGAGGATGAGGGGAGCAAGGAATAGAATTTGGAACTCAAAGCTTTATAAATGAATGTTAAAAACTGTAACATGTAACTGGGGAAAATTAACTTTTAAAAAAAGATTCTGAATCACATTTTCTAGTTGGTCAACTTTCTTTTCATAATCTTATTTTTCTTGGATTGTTCTTATTTTTTAAATTTTCTCTCAGTCTCTCATTTGATTTTTAAAAGTCTTTTAAAAGTATTCTATGAATTCTTTTTGGGCAGGTTACCATTTGACATTATTCTTTCTGGTAGGAGAGGCTTCTTTTTGCTTCTGTACCCTCCTCTGAAGACGAACCCTGGTCTTCTCCATTCCTCTAAGTTTTTTGTTGTTGTTGTTAAAAAGAAAAAAGAGTTTTCTCTAAAAAAAAAAAAGAAAGAAAAGAAAACCATTATGCCCTACCATGTTTGAGAAATAAATATTTATCTCTTATATTTAATAGCCAATTATTGTATTAGGACCAAGGTTTTTTGCCTTTTCTACTTTCTCATCCAGAAATTCAACAGTGTGGGAAATCTCTCTTAAAGATTTACCCAGTCTAAGATCTAATCAGACAGTAAAAGAAATTCTGAGTTTGGGCTAATGAGTGTATTCTTGCTCATTGTGTTTGCTCAGAAAGGCCTAGGAAAATGTTAATTCTCCTATCATCAAGACAAGTAATACGGAAACTGATATCACTTTCACCAAAATTTGAATGACCTAAGTCACATACCCTAAGACTGTCTACCTCCTGCTGTGCTAACCTCTCAGAGGTGATTAGGTATCCCTCAAGAACACTTCCACTTTGAAGAGCATATAAACTGTGACCCCATCACCATTAGAGGTCTTTGGTCTGAGAGAGACGGCCAAATGACCATCCTTTTATTAACCGACTGCTGGCCTTATTAATAAAATGATTAAATTATCCAGAAACTATGTCTCTGGAACCTTTTTTAATTATCACACATGGGATTCAACCATCTTCTAAGCCTGGGTTTTTATGTTCGAATTGTTTAATCTTCTTATTAACTTGTAACCTTTCAGACTGAAATACCGTCTCCTCCCTCCCCTCACCCCACTTTGGCACAGTCCTGGTTTCATTGCTGGTACTCAACAAATAATAAACAATAATTAAAGAGATTAAATGGCAAAGCTTTTAATTTTTCAGTCTTATTTACATAAATCAGACACTTAATGTAAGTACACTATCTACTGTGAGAGGGTTTCAAATGTGCATATTAGAGTTATTAGTAGTATCTGAATGTTATGAGGACAGTAATTCTATATCTGCATGGAGAGAGTTCCATCAAGGAGGAAGGATTGTACAAAGTAATTATTTAGGTAGCTTGAGGCTAATTACTTAGGGAAGAGTAAATATTTCATTATGTGTTTAAATGATTACTCATATGTTTGTGTCATCTATTTTAAGATAGTCTTATCTACTTACAGCCTTGATTTGCCCTACACAGATCTGGAAGTCTCAGCTCATTTGCCTGACTATGAACTTTAAATATCTCACTGACAAGTACAAGAGTCAAAGATACCAAGTACTTTACACATTTTGGTCCCCTTCATGATCTTATGGATGGAGCTGGTGCTCCCATAACCCAGATCTGTGAGCTCATCAATGTGGGCACACACTGCCACAGGCATAGACTGCTACCCATCCATGCCTTCTCATCCTAGGCACTCTTTTTATGTTCCTCCAGGAAATTCTCTACAGAAGAGGATCTCTCTGCACAACCAATGTGCAGAAAGCTTTCTGCTAGGTCTCTTGGCACTGTGTGATTACCAGGAGAGCCACACAGGCTTTAACTAACATCAGATGTCTTTCATTCCAGCTCTGTGACTAGCCCAACTCTTTCTAGTTATAAATGTCTCTAATGGTACCCTTTACATCAGTGGTGTCAAACTCAAATAGAAATGTGACACTAAAGATCACATATTGACTTAGAAAACCACAAATTAACATTATCTCTGTTGTATTGTATTTTTGTTTCTTTTGTTAAACATTTCTCAATTATATTTTAACCAATTGGACATCTCTAACTTTATTATCACTTCTCCCTTACAACTCCTCATTGTTAATATATTGTAGCCTATGCCTACTGACCATATACTTCTCCATTTCCCTATGATTTTCAACAATAATTTTTTTAAAGAATGTACTATTCTATGACTTTCTGCCACACAAGAACACCTGATATCATTAATATTAAAAAAGATTGGATTCATTAAAAGCTCTGGGCTATTCCTCATGAGCACAGGCAGGCTATTCTCCACATATTCACTTCTCAGCTTAGTTTACTGTCCATCTGCAGCATCTGCTTTGAATTGTTATCCAATTCCATACAGTTATCTAAAAACAAAGTGTCAAAATAACTCCCCATGAAGAACTAGAAAAATTCCCAAGTACAGGAACCCGATTAAAATTTAGTTGGGTAATGTGTAACAAAATAAATGAAATGCAATACTATAATGCCATGCACGAGCAGCTTTCTAGAAGAATGCTACTGTGAACAGATTTTAAGGTTCTGATTACACAGTATAGTGAACACTATTTATTCCATAACAAATCAAAGCAAAACATTTAAAGAAAATCAAGGTACAGCATTCACAATATTACAACTTATCACAAAAAATCACAACATCATATTCACAACAGCTGATCATTAAAATGGCCACATAGTTTCCACCATAGTGGCCATAAAGTTTTTAACAAAGAACAGTCATCTCAAAGTACAATAGTCAAAGTCTTCCACTCATGGGGCACACTAAGTTAACTCAATCATTCTCTTATTTAGCAATCAATTACTAGGTATCATTAATCACTAAGTACAATCATTAGAAAATACACAGACCCTCCACTCCTGGGTCACTAGTAAACTACAATTTCATCACTACTCAGTACCCACAGAGAGGTCTTTTCATCTTGACTCAAGGCAGGCAACTCCTACCTGAATCCACCAAAGGGTCACCTGGATTCAAAGGCAGTTCCTTGTCCAGATCTCCATGTAAGTCCTGCTCCACACTGAAGTTCACAGAGTCTAGACCATCTCAAATCCTTCACAATTTCTGTTTCCGGGAATTCAAGGCTCAAACAAGCCACAAACAGACAAAGTCTTAGCATCCTGGTCATGCTTCCTCAGTCTTCTGCAGCTCATTCAAAAAATCAGAATCAACTTATCCAGCCTGGACAGGGTGGGGGGAAGCTCTTGGGCTCCTGGGCTCCTCTTCAGAAGAAGCTCCATCACCACATGTTCTCAGGAAATTCTGACTCAGTTCTCGATTCTCATTTCTCTTCTGTAGCTACTCTGCCTCCAGATGCTGGTCCCAAGAAATTCTGACTGTCCCTCCCTGGGGCTTTTCCTTATATGCACACAGCATTAGCTTCCTATTTCAGCCAACTCTTTCCTGTTACATCAGTAATGGAAGACAAGAGTTCATACCTTCTGTTTCCCCAACAGAGGCTTGATCAATTAAGTGCTAAGTACCTGCTACCTTTGCTTAACTTGAAACAAGGTACTAAGTACCTGCTTACTTGCAATACAAAAAGGGTCTTCAAATTCAAATTACATTACCATTACAAATACAATATAGATGATGTTCATTTGTAGTTTTCTAAGTCAATATGCAGCCCACAGGGATCCATTTCTATTTGAGGTTAACACCACTGGGCAAGATGAAAGTCTTCATGCATTTTTATTTTTCCTATGTGGATAGTTGCAGTAGTTTGAACTCCTTTGAACACTGATGGATCTGTTTTGCGTGATTTTCAATATTCCAGGACTTGATACAGTCAATATGATGCTGTCTGCTAACAGAAGTATATGGAAGATCTCTCCATCTTTAGGGAATCTCTTCATATTTGGACTCTGTACTATATGTCCTACAAGAGAGTGACAAACTCCATCTTGTTTTATCCATCATTTGGTATCAGTGGGGCCATAAAACAAAATTATCTCTGTCTTTACATCTTTCAAGGAATCTTATGAGATGGTGACATATGCATGGGCAATGTCTTGTTAGATATTCTATTTCTTTTAAGCTTAAGTACAGCATTTTGCTACGTTTAATCTTTTTATAGTTATATATTATATAATATATAGTTATATAATATGTATAGTTTATAATGCTTTTTATACTTAAAAAACAATAGCTACTGTGGGATCTTTTATTCTCTATACCTTTCACTTCATTGTAAAGATAAGGTCTGACTTCAAATATCATTTGTGAAAGGCATCTGATTCTCCTACTGTACTTTCTTCAAGGACACAAGCATTATGATCTCCATTTTATTGATAAGGAAACTGAGGCTTAGAGAGGGTAAATGATTTGCCTAGGTCGCACAAGTAGTTCATGGCAGGCCTAAGACTAGGGCCCTAGCCTCCTGCTTCCTAATGTAGCATCCCTTCCATTAACTCCATTTGTTCTTTGAATCAGCAAGCACCCTAGCATACCCAGGGTGGCTGCTGGCACAGGTTCTTAGATCTGCTTTTCTAAAGGAAAGTAACTCAAAATGGGTTAACGGTCTCACTTTAATCAATCAAACACATATCATTTACCTAATTCGGGGGAAAAAGTCAGCACCCTGAACTTCAGAGAATACAAAGAGAATACAAAACACAAGTTACAAGCAGACAAAGAAACAGATCAGCATACGGGCTTCCAACCATCTGACCATCACATCCATACTAAGTCAGTTACCAGAGAGGGAAGTACCATCATCTGGGTTTTTCAAAGACGGGGGGGGCTCAACGGCTTCCCAGAGTCTCGTCTGGCCAAGTCACACAACTCTTCTCAAAGTGAGCCCCAAAGCAAAACCTCACATCAGGGTATATATAGCCTTCTCCTGGATTGGAGAATGTCACAGCCCTCTTGACCCACTGCCCAATCACAAAGCAACAAGGTGCAGGTATTCTCAAAAAACAAGCCTCCCGCCACAGGCTCCACATGACCACATCCAGCCTATTAGGGGTCAGAGTGTACTTTCAAATCAGGGAAGGTTCTCAAAGCCACTTAAGCCACTTAAGCAAAGGGCCTAGGGGCAGGGAAGATCTTCAGATTCCCATAATATTCTTCTAAAGAGAGCCATCACAAAAATCTGGAGAATGTCATTTTTTATTTAAAGAGTTGCAGAAAGAGCAAGAAATTGAGGCAATCTCTCCTAATAGGCAGAGTGGCTGGAGTCCTGGACCTGAGATCAAGAAGACTTGGAAGTTCAAATCCAGCCTCAGATACTTTCTAAAGTCACTAAACTTGGTTTTACCTTAGTCTCTTCAACATTAAAATGAAAATAATAACAGCTTGTGCCTCAGAGAGTGGTTGTGAGAATGAAATGAGATAATATTTGTACAGCACTTAGTGCACTACCTGGCGCAGAGTAGGTACTATATACATGCTTATTCCCTGCCCTCTCCTATTCCACTCCCACCCCACTCCCAGTACGGACATTAATAAATTAATGCACGTGACAGAAAAACAATAAACATTTAACCTGGGAAAATCCCATGTGGCCTTTTAAAAAACTCAATTCTCCCCCTGTGGTTTTCTTTGATGTGACTTTGTGGTCATGGGAAATGAGATTATCATGTCAGACATCTATCTGTGTGTGGTCTAATCTTTCCTTCAGTACACCCTCCTTTGTGAAACTGTGTTGCTTTAGCAGGCCTTTCTGCCTGCCCTCAAACTCCTCCCAAGTGGCAGTTCTGGCTTAATGCTGTCAAAGCAGGAGGGCCAACTAACAGCCTTTTAATTCTCTGATGCATACAACTCCCTTTCACATTCTCTGAAACAATTCAAAAGGCCTGGGAAATCTCTCCACCATGAAAAATCCTTGTCTGTTAAGTGAAGAGTAATCTGAATCACATAACCTCGAGATGAACTTTCTACCTTCAGCAAAGTCCTCCTCCTTCCATGACATTCTGGCATGGAGGTGACCCTGGTTTCTTTAAAACCTCACAAATTAAAGCTCAAAATCAAGTGGGTCCTACTAGAGGAAAAGGTTTTAACCATGGGACTAATAAAGGGGAGTATGTCTATCATCTGTGGACCAGAGAAGCAAAGAATGGAAAGATACATCACAAGAAGGTGAGTCATAAGGGAATGGATTTTGTTGACCATGGTAACTCACAAAGACTGTCTTCTAAAATTAGGAGGAATATAGATGGAAATGATAGATCTTTTATAGTATTCAAGAAAATTTAACTGTCCTTATATGACACTCCTGTTTTGGTTTTTTGGTTTTGGGTGGTGGTTATATTTGTTAGTCTTATTTCCACAAGATTGTATGTTCTTCCCAACAATTTAGAACCAACCTAGAAAAGATGTGAAGTTGCCAGACCTATTAGTAGCAAATATGTTCATAATAGCACTTTTGAGGTACAAAATACTGGAAACAAAGTGTGTGCCCCTCAATTGGAATGTGTCTAGATAAAGTATGGTGTGAATGTAATGGATTATTATTGTGCCAAAATCAATTTCATGAAGAATTCATAGAAACTTGCAAACACTTACATAAACTGATAGAGAGGGGAGTGAGCAGAATCAAAAGCACAATATTCACAGCAACCATGATAATAAAAAAGAAAACAATATTGAAAGGCACCAGAATTCACATCATCTTAGGAACTAGTCTTGACTTCAGGGAATTGATAATGAAACATACAACCAGGAGTATGTTGGAAACAGCTTGTCCCAACTCTCAAGAGCCAAGTGGGAGAAATACACAGCTTGAAAATCAATACTACAAAAGCAGGGCTTCATTTACTGTTTTGTTGCTTGTCTAGACCTGAGAAAGTGATATAGAAAATGTTAACAATAAAAATTAAACTTAAAAGTGTGCCATTCATACATTTCTTTCAGAGGTCCAGTTTTTAAACATTTACTGGCATGCCCTTGCATACAACCTTCCTTTTGGTAGAAGACTAAAAGTGCTGATTGAGGCATATGTTACTGGACTTCCTCAACATCCTGGTTTGTTTTCCTCAGTGACAATTGATTATAACAAGAGACAGTTCTATTGTGGGGAGGAGGAGCTTAGGACATGGGGAATAAGTAGCATTGGCAAGTGAGCACAATGTAAAAGAAAAAATTAAGAACTCCTTGCTAGCAGAAATTAATTCTTGTGTTTTAACCTCCATAATACCTAATAGGACACTATGTATTTAATTAATGCTTGAGAATTAATTGATTATTATGTTTTCAGAATCGATGCACTGAAATCCTGGATGCAGTAAGGGAACCAAAGATAACCATATGATTACTATCTTCCAATATTGGAAGGGGAAGCATATGCAAGAAGGAATAGATTTCTCTATCACTCAAGAGGGTATAAAAATGGGTATAAATTACTAAGGCAAACCTCAGTTCAAAGTAGAAAGAACTTCCTTTCATTTAACCATCTTGAAATGGATCAGCTAAATCAGGAGGTAGGTACTAAGTTCCCCACCACTTAGAAACATATAAACAAAGGCTGGATGACCACTTGTCAGGAGTGTCGCAGAGTAGGTTAATGCTTCAGGTAAGGGTTGGACCAAATGACCTCCTGAGTACCATTGATTGTCATACAGGAAAGTAGCAGCAACTAAATCTAGCCACAATGAAGATGTTGAGCTCTTTCCTACTGTTTCTGATAGCCAGCTATAAAAACATATATAGTGCACATTTCTGGGCTGATATTTCATAACTGGCCTTTATACAGCTGAGCTGACTGTTGCAGAAGAAAAAGAGTGAGAAGAGCTCTTTTTTGCAGCAGACAGGTGCATCCCTGGTGAGTGTGATGGCCTGGGTGGTTTTCCTTCTCTCTGTATTTGTGCCACCTATGCAGCATGTGTCCCTGGAAAGTCTTGTGCACTGGGATGTGCTATAAGCTACTGAAGTTCATAAGATGATGCACACAAAGTGTTAATGTTGATGCAATGACAGCTGCATCTTTGTCAATGGCTTCCAAGCCCTTCCCTATTAGGCACGTCTGTGCCAGAAGTTAAGGGACCCTGGGACTCTAGAATAGCAGAACCCAAAAATATTCTGATTCTAGGATCCAGAGGCAGAATTTCCATAGCAACATTCTTCCCAATTCTGCCCCCTGGCTATTCCTGGCCATATGCTTGAATGATGTCTTGTAGCTAGACTAGGAACTACACTACAAGCTAGTCCTATAGCTTGTAGTTTGCATATTTCTTATACCTCCATCCCCACCCAACCCCACTCTAATCCTGCCCCTTGTATATTCCATTCCATGAACATTTTGAGAAAATCAAGATTACTTTCTTTCCTGTATTACTACAATAAAGTTACTTTTTTTCTGTTAGCAAAAGAGGTTTTATCAAGTACACTTTTTTCCTTGTCAAGACAGTCCTCATTATTAGCCTGTCAAGAAAAACCAACATTGACCAGAATTCACGCATGTTGAAGAATTTCCCAATCCACCAGTCATGCTTGCTGTCACCCACATCTTATCAAGAGTAGCCTCTGGGTTTGAGGTGCAAATCGGGTTCATGCAGAACCTGAAAGATCTTCACAGCCTTGGTCAAAGAAACTTTGAGAGGTTGAGGTAATTCCAAAATCTCTCTGACAGCTCATATCTACAACAGGCTCAGCCTAGACTAGGTTTAGTTCAGACTGGAACCTGAGACAGTCACAGAACCAAATTTGTATAGGCAGAAAAATTCCAAGGCAGGACCAGAAGTGACCCAATCATCTGATACACCTCCAAACCAGATGGCACAGCCAGTTGAAAAGTAAAAATCTCAACAGAGTAGCTATTTTCAGCTGTACTGTAAAAAATAAAATGAAAATAAACCCAAATCAGTTTGATTTCATTTTCTCACTGAATCCATGGACCTTTGAATGCAATTAAGTGAATTAACTAGCTGATTTGGAAACATAGATCCAGAACTGGGGTGCATTAATATTCTCAGTTTTGCTCTGAAATTAAAACCTACACACACACACACACACACACACACACACACACACACACAGGGAGAGAAAGAGAGAGACAGAGAGAGAGAGACAGAGAGAGGATGGGCTAGAACTATACCAGAAAGGGGAAGGGGAAGGGGGAAACAAACAAAACATCCATTTAGTTTCACATGTGGAAACCAAGTCTAATAAGAGGAACTGTCCAGAGTATCTTTGTCAGGAGAGGGTTCTGAAGATGTTCCAGAGGGGACATTAGAACGTGTGCAAACTTCATTTCTATAAAACTTTCCCAAGGTTTTAATAAATGAGTGTTATCTCAGAGACTTAAGGGTCATTCTGTTGTTTGAAGACGCCACTACCCACATTTTAATCTCAGACTTGCAATTACAGTCACTTCCTCTTCTTTCACACAAATGTCAATCAATAAAGGGTCATCAGGGAAGGGTGTGCACTAATCTGTGGAGCCTGCGGATTCCATTAATGATGTGTAATGATTATATCTTTCTTAATGGTCTTGGGGAAATAATTTAGAAAGCAGCCATAATTACAACAAATCCCTGAGCCCTCATGACAAACAACTTTAAAAATAACTCTTCCTGTTTCCTGATCACTGCAACTAAACTAACAGCACTTTTTTTTCTTTTGGACAGGCTCCTAGGAAGTGTTCATTACATCATCTTCCTCATCTGGTTTAAGTTAAGGTTTGTCTATACATTATTAACAGAGATTTAGTCACGTGGTTTATGGTAATGATTTCTGGCATTTCTGTAGTTCTTTATGTTTTGCAATGCTCTTCACATGGATGAGCTTCAAAACACTTCTGCAAGGTAGGTGATATTATTCTTATCTTGCAGAGGGGGAAACTGAGGCTGAGAAGTTAACTGATTTTCCCAAGGTCACCCTGCTGTTATGGTCTAGAAATGATATTTGAATCCAGAGCCTATTGATTCCTTGCTCAGTACCCATTTTAATTAATCAGCCAATGAGCATTTTTACTAAGCACTTACTCTGTGCCTTTATCAATGGGAATAGTAAAACAGGCAAAAACATGGTCCTTGCTCAAAAAACTCACAATCTAATAAGAAAGACAAAATGAAAAAAAAATGCGCAAATAAGATATATTCAGTGTAAGTAGAAAGTAATCTCAAAGGAGAAGGCATTCACAGTGAGGGTGAGGGGAAGAATTGGAACATAAATTCTAATCCTGCAAAATGTAGAATTTGATCTGTCTTAAAGAAAGCAGGGGAAAGCATGGAAGGTAAGGGCTGCCATAATCACACCTTCTCACGGTTTAATTTTTCACTTGATTATAAGCTTTATGAGGTCCATGTTTTATCTAAATTTTATACCTCCCCAATATCAAACCCAGTGTTCATTACACAGCAGATCCTTAGTTAATGTTCACTGAAATTCAGGTACTATGCCAAGAGCTACATAAAGTAAGACTGATAGAGTTCAAGAATTCCAAAAGAATTGGGGAAGTACCTTAGTAAAACAGATAATAACACTACAAAATACATGTAAGGTATGTACAGTATGTCCTATTGAATTACGGTGCTGTCTCATGATGTAGAGATAATCATGGGTTTTTATAAGTGAGTATGACACAAGCAGTATGGTATAATGGTTAAAGCCTAGAACTTAGAGTTATGAAGTACTAGGTTCAAATTCAACCACAGACACTTACTAACTGTGTGACAATGGTCCCTAAAGTAGACTTCGAGTTAATTCTTTGAGGAGTGAAAGTAATTGAAATGATATCCAGAAGCAATGACATACACCAGAACATCAGAAACCAATTGAATTCAACATAAATGCCTAGGTGCTAGGGAAACAAAGACAAAAATGAAACAATTCTTGTCCTAAAGGGGATTACATTAGGCTGAAGGGATACAACATGCACATAAATAAATGAATATAAGATTATTTGATTAATTAAAATGCACTGACAAATGGGGTGAATAGAAATGATAACTGACATTTTATATACATTACTCACTTGAACTTTACAACATTGCAGGGGCAAGGACAGGTATATCTTGTTTTATTGCACTTCACAGATATTGTAGGGTGTTTTTAGAAATTGAAGGCTTGTGGCAACCCTGCATCGAGCAAGTCTATTGCCACCATTTTTCCAACAGCACCTGCTCACATCACATCTCTGTATCACATTTTGGTGATTCTTACAAAATTTCAAACTTTTTTCATTATTATTATATCTGTTACAGAGATCTGTGATCAGCAATCTTCAAGTGTACTATTGTAATTGTTTTTGGGCACCGCAAATAGTGTTAATACAAAACAGTGAACTTAATCATTAATGTTGTGTGTGTTCTGACTGCTCCACTGTCCATTGCCCCCACCATTCTCTCTCTTCTCAGGCCTCCCTAATTCCTGAGACACAACAATATTGAAGAATATTACATAAACTTGGTTGATAAAACAGCAGTGGGATTTGAGAGAAGTGACTCCAATTCTGAAAGTTCTACTGTGGGTAAAACGCTATCAAATGGCATCACGTGTGATAGAGAAATCTTTCATGAAAGGAAAAGTAAATTGATGTGGCAAATTTCATTGTTGTCCTATTTTTTAAAGTTGTCACAGTGCCCTCTCCCTTCAGCAACACCCACTGATCAGTCAACAGCCATCAACATCAAAGCAAAACTTTCCACCAAAAAATGTTTATGACTAGCTGAAGGCTCAAATGATGGTTAGCATTTTTCAGCAATATTTTTAATTACAGTATGTACACTGGTTCTTTGTAGGCATAATACTATCACACATTTAATAGATCATGGTACAATGTACACATAACTTTGATATGCACTAGAAAATCAGGAAATTTGTGTGACTCCCTTTATGACTATATTCGTTTTAGTCAGGTAGTCTGGAACCAAACCCACAACATCTGAGATATGTCTGTATTATAGGTGTTATCATCCCCATTGTCCATACTAGAAAACTGAAAGGTAAACATATTAGATGATATGGCCTTGGAAGCACAGCAACTGATCTGTGTTGGAAGCAGGAAGATTTTATGTAGTAAGTGGCACCTATTCTGAGCCTTGAATGGAGCTTAAGATTCTAAGGAACAGAGATGAGGAAATCTCCCATTCTAGGGATGACACAGTCTTAAGAGTCATAAAATAGCACAATAATTAAAATGAAAGAGGTTTTAGAGATCACCAGTCCAATCCTCCATGCTCATACCATGCTCTATGGTTTATAAAATGGTTTACTCACAATCACCCTGTAGATAGTGCTGGTATTATTCATTTGCATTCTACAGATTAGGAAAGTGAGACAAGGGAATTCAAATGACATACCCACAGTCATATAGCAAGCTAGGATTAGAACTAGAACTCAAAAATGTTCTGGTTTTGAGCTCAGTGCTCTTTATCCCACACTACTCTGGTTGTTGTTGTGTTTGTCCTTCATTCCTGAAGAGGATCATGACATCAGGGAGATGATGACATAACTTGTAGTTGACTTTGGTTTGAGGGAGGGAGGGCTGTGCAAGGTCACCAGCCTCACTTTCTCCTTCAGAGTCATCTGGGTCCAGTGGCCTGATATTCATCAGGATGACTTAGAGATGTCTCAGGATGCAATGGGAGACCCTGGCCCTTCTAGGGTAAGGCCTTTTCAGGTTCTCAGTTTGAGTGATATAAGGTCCATTCAGTAAATAGACCTCTTTAAGAAGTGAGTCAAAGGATGGAGCCTTTAATAAAAAAAAAAAAAGAATAAGACCTGTGTTCAAGTTCCAACATTGACACTATCCACTAGTGTACTTAGAGCTGCTTTGAGTCTTCATTTCTTCTAATAATAATAAATAAAATGGGAATCATAATTCCTTCACCATCTGTTCCTTACAAGGTGATTATGAGAATAGTATTATGTAAACCCTACATTCAACCCTAGGTGAATTTGAATTATTATATTTAGCATCTCTGTGCTGTTGTCTCTGAATAATCAATATTTAGGTCACTCAAAAGGCAACAGAAAGACATATGTTGGATATAGTAAGTTACAGCATACTAGCATGGATGATGGCTACATGAGGATTCACATCAATGATATCACTTCTAATCCTATTTGTCAGGCTAAGCTGACCACATAAGAAAACCGAGGAATAAGACAATCATAGATTTAGACTTGGAGGCATTTAGAAGCCATATAGTCATTTCACAAATGAGGAAACTGAGGCCCAGAGAGTTAAAAAGGATTTGCCCACGGACACACAGGCAATGTGTGGCAGAGTAGGGCTCATAGACAGCTAATCAGAGGGCTTTACTACTAAAAACTTGCAAGGGGTCCTGGAAAACACCCCAGAGAATGAGAAGATCTGGATTGGCTATGACCCCCACACAGTGATGAGATCATTGATCAATGGAAATTATCAAAATCCTACTAAGTATACCTACAAATGAGTTAAGCATGACCTTTTAAGCAAGCAAATGGTTAATTTCCATCAGTGAGAATGGAAATAAAGCAGGGGTCCAGGAGGAGGCTGGATTCAGCAGCTCCTTCCTGCAAGAGAAAGAAAGAACTGAGGTTGGGGGGCATTTTTAGGACACAGAATATAGATTGGGAGAAGGCTCGGAGGTAGGAGAGTATAATTAAAGGCTCATTGAACCAATTTGCCTGAGGTGATACAGAATGTTTGTACTGGGGTGATGAGGGAAAAGGAAGTAAGACAGAGATTCAAAAGAAGAAGAAAGCCTTGCCCACCCACTGCCAAGTCAACCAGACCAGAAAAGCAATGAGAGGATTCAATTGCAATTTTTAGTAAGAATGATAATAGCTCTGCATTTTTATGGCACCTTTCATCTCCAAATGCTTTCTAAACTTTATTGGCTGTACAAGCAGATGGATATTTATGGGAGGGATAAATACCTTAAATAATATACTCTGCATGTACCTGGTCTCAGGGAGATTAATTTAAATTAAATTTCACCCTAGCCTCCAAAGGTAGACTATGCTCCATTAGCTCCTAGCTAAAAATTAAGATTTAAGAGCTGCACACATTTATACACTAATCGGACAGGTCAGGGAATATGTGCACAAATGTGTAACTCATTTGGCCATAGGAGCAGCGTGTCTATGATGGAAGTATGACCACTTAAAAGATGAAACACAGTAGCTATTTCACCATACTTAGAAGCCTTTGGATCCCTGCCTTGGATTTTCATCCTGTCCTTGAAGTACGTATGTTCGGATCTCTGAGGGGTTTCCCTGTGACGGGGTCACCCTATAGTGGAAAGATAGCATGCTCTGGTGTGTAGCATTTTTTTAAATTTTATTTTAGACTCAAACACCAGAACACAAACACAGAATAGAGAAAAGAAACAAAAAGATCTAATAAACTTAAATACTAGAACTTAAATACAAAGTTAAAAAGAAAAAAACACATCATGTGCAGAGCAGAACATGAGAGGATTCAAAACATCTAACATTTGCATTTCAAGAAAGCCCATACAATAAATAATACACATTGTGCTGAGAACTATCTTTTCTTTGCTTCCTTGTAAGTTTTCTTTTGTTCTCTGTTGTGCACTTTTTTTTTACTTCGCTCTTTTTCCCTTAATTCCCTCAGCCGCTGCGGGCTACAATTAAGTTTGGATGTGTTTCTCTGTAACTAAAGATATACATATACATAGAGAGAGAGACATATGCCTTCCCAAACAAATTCTACTTCCGATCTTTCTTTTTATGTTTGTCCATATCTCTTGTTTCGTATCCCTCCTGCCTCCTCTACTTTGCTTCTACCCCCTACCTTGCCCTCCTATTACTTACCTATCCTCTCTAAGCATCCCTCCTCTATCCTCCCATTCCCATAACGCTAAACACATTTCTATACCATTTTACCTATTCCCTCACCCTCCCTTCTAAAGATCCCTCCCTTGTCCTCTCCCCCCTCCCTATGCACCTACCATTTTATTTCTTCTGAATTTAGAAGACTTTTATACTCTTCTAAATATATATGTAACATTCCCTATTAAACCCCTTCCCAATGAAAATAGAGTGCCAGAACTACCAGCCCTCCTCCCCCATCTAGTTCCTCTGTATCTATTCTTCCTCTTGCACCTCATTTGTACAAAAAAATTACTCTTTTTAGTTGTTCCTAAATGGTTTTATTTTTTAATTCATATTATACCCAGGTTTTCCCCAATCTTTCTTATGAGCTACCCAATTATTAATAATAATCTAAGATATACATTTTACATGTTAAATATATAAAAAATAAATGGTTTGTCTTTATTGAATCCTTTATAATCAGTCCTTGGTATGTACCTTATATTTCTCTTGGTTCTTGTATTTCAAATCTTCTATTAAGTTCAGGTTTTTTTTTTTTAATAAAGTCTTGAAAGTCTGACAGTTAATCAAATGTCCATTTTTTCATTCATGATTATGCTTAACTTTGCTGGGTGTAGTATTTTCATCTAGAGTCCCAATTCTTTAGTCTCTATGGTCCCTCGATTTCTATGATTATTCCAACTCTCACAATCCATGAATCTCAATTTTTCTACATCCTCCTTTCCTCATCTATAAAATGAAATTATCATAATATCAACCCCTTGACAGAGAGATGTGGAGATTAAAATTTTCAAACCTACAATAAATGAGATTGAGGCAAAACTCTGAGCCAATGTCACTTTATTAAAGGGCCCATGGTCCCCTCTAATGAATTGGGCCTCAGATCATCCTTGTGATCTGAGATGTCCCCTCGATCCAGGGCCATATTTTCATAAGGTTAGATATCTAGATATTCAAGAACAGCTGTACCAAATACAGAATTATTCCATTGGTTGACATATGACACATAAGCAAAAATGATCTGTCAACAGTGGCACAAGTTGGGTGAAGCAAAGAATATCTCCACTGACTAGGTGGCCATAAAATGGTCAAAAGATGTTCAACTGCTTGTGTCGTACAAAGGAGAATGGCCAATGGCCCACGGGTACAAAAATAAATTGAGGGACTTCCATGTAATTGAATCACCTCTGTCACACTGGATTTGATCACCATGACAAGGAAAAACAGGTGTGGAGGTCCTCCAGGTATCTTTCTATGATTATTCAAGTGATTTTACAATCTGCAGCTCATAGTTCTGGGCCCTAATATGCGGAATTTATAATCACTACCCTTATGGAATCATATCTAAATGATACTAATTAGAATAGAGTAGGGGTCCAAATGAACTATTTCTCATAGTAACTATTCTCTCTGCTGAATTTGCTCTCTATTTTCTCTTGGAAGTTTACAATCCTGTATTTGTGGTGGGAAGATCACTAGATTTAATGTTTTTGAGGTCATAAGTCCTCAAACACTTATTTGCCCAGTGATTTTGGTTCATTTTACTGAGTCATAGTTTCCTCATCTGTAAATTGGGGATAATAAAACTAGTGTTCTTCCACATGATCTCATGATCATGTCATCATCTCATGTCATGTATATCAAATGAAAAAATGTATATAATGTGTTACACCATAAAAAACTAAAGAATTGTAGGAATATGTGCTATTAGTATTACTTGAATATTTCAATGGATCTCTCGTCTCTCTCATTGATGGGGGTACTATCTTGACATCCTTTGTAACTTTTAACCCTAAAATGAAAAACCAGATAAATGTAAATTTGATGGTAGAAAGGACTTTAGAGTTCATCTAGTTGAGATAATAATTATTCCTCTCTTGCATTAATAACTAATTATTGAATCAGTAGCAAAGTTTTTCCCCTTTTCTACTTCCTCATACAGAAATCAACTAGTACAGGAAATCTTAGGCAAAGACTTACCCAACCAGGCTAAGGGAACGGGTGAATTCCTGCTCAATGTATTTGGTCAGAGAGGTCTGAGATAGAAGAGTAGTACCTCTTTGATATGTATATTGATAAGTCTCTTTGACCAAGACTTGAGTGATCCAAGTCATGTATCCCCAGGACCATCACTGGAACATTCATTGTTATATTTATTCTCTCATTAATTGTTAACCAGAGTTGATTGCCACCTTTAGGAACACATGCTTTTCTAAGGACATGTAAACTGTGAGCCCACCACCATGAGGGATCTTTGTCATTCAAGAGTGCCACAGAACTCTTTAATTAAAATGCTAGCACTATTAATAAAATGCCCAATTGCCTAGAAATTACATCTCTTGAAGTTTTTAAACATCACAAAGTCAAATGCTTTCATTTTAAAAGCAAATGGGCTCAGAGAGTTTAAGTCACTTAATCAAGGTTACACAGCTACTAAGCATCTGAGGCAGGATATGAACCCAGGTCAGCCTGTCTCCTGGTAACATATTCTATCCACTACACCACTTCTATGAAAGGATCTACCGGTTTTCCTCATTTTTTAAAAATATTAATGCAGCTTCAGAGCTGTATGTCTGTTATCTCTTCCTCTCAAGATAAATGACAGATGTACCTCCTCTTTGAATCATGACTCTCCTTGCTGACATCTTTTATATTACTTCTCACATGCAAGTCCTTTCTATGGGATTGGAAATCACAAAAATGTTAATTATTCTGAAATGATCTGATTGGCAACCATTTAACTTCACCAGAAAAAGGTTGATGTTCAAAAAGGGAGGAGGAAGACCTTTCCTGGCAGTATTCAACTTGAGCTGGTTACAAGCATTGTTCAGTTTCCCATGTTACCCATCCTTAACACCTCCTGATCAGTTTGGAGCTCAGCACATTACTATTTGTAGTGATTGTCCCAAATGTATGTAATAATGCATTAAACTCAATGGACTGCTTTTCCAAGTGCAAATCATAATCTTGTAAATATAAATTCTTATTTTTGCTGTCCTAGTTTCTTGGAAATATTTGCTGTTTTATTTTTCGGCACTATATTCTGACATTCTTAAGGATCTATATTTGTGTAAGGGAAGGTTGGGATTACATCAGGATTTCTATATAATATCACTCCAGGTTTAATTTGTCATGGGTATTTCTCATGTATTGCCACTTTTCCCTTGGGACATCACTAAAAATGTATTGGAAGATGAAAGGATTGTTTCATGATTTCCAGCTGCTGCGAATAAGTCAGTTTCATAACAAATTAGAATGATAGTAATTCAGTTCTGGGCAAACTTTTCATCTCAAAAATGTACATCAGTATTGATACTGTAGGAATGGACAAGCCAATGTCTTTTGAATGACCATGAATTCCATGTGAGAACAGTCTCATCAATGAAAAAATCTTTCTTCCATTTGAACTTTAAATAGGACCTCCTATACAACATCAAAGAACACCCTTTAGTAAATCTGTCTTCCTGATTTATGCCTTGCTTAATATTAATACTCAATGGATTGTTGAACAAGTCCAGCTCCATTTCTATTTGAGGTGATTTTTAATATCCACACAGAAGACAACTTTTAGGGGGACAGATTTTAAGGCCTGATTTTGCTCTACAAGCAACTTCATTATGATAGTAAACCAAAAAAAGGTATAGTTCTGTTCTTTATATTTGTTTGTGTACAACTGTAAAAATTTGGTCTGCTGCAAAAAAAATCACCTGCAAAATCCTATCTGTTCCCTCTTAATATTTTCTTCAAAGATATTCTAATGTATGTAGGGACTATGTGGTTTTGTAAATACATTCTTTTGAATCTCTCTATCTTTACCTCACAATCATTTGGAATGGCAGAGGGTGGCGGATGAGGGTGTTGAATGGAGAAGTCCTCCCCTTCCTCCAGACTGATCCCTTTCTTGTAGTAAATAGAAATGATCAGTAAAAAATATCTTGTATAGAAACTGTATCTGACATTGTACACAACATTCTACTCTCACAATCTCCAGCTTCTCTGCCACAAGTTTTGTTCTATAGAACAAGTTTATGTACATCAGATTTCAGTTTCCTTTTAGCAATCTCTTCTGTTATACTGATATAATAATTGTGTTTATTATACTATTTGTTCTGTTTATTTCACTCTGCATACAACTTGTTCTTCCCATTGTTTCTCCAAATTCTTTATATTCATCATTTCTTTCTATACAATAATATTCTATTATAGTCATAAACCAGTGATTTTTCCAACCATTTCCCAGTCAATGAATTCTCCCTTTGCTTCAGTTTTTCTACCACAAAG
Organism: Pseudochirops corinnae; assembly: GCA_028646515.1. NCBI lineage: Eukaryota > Metazoa > Chordata > Mammalia > Diprotodontia > Pseudocheiridae > Pseudochirops > Pseudochirops corinnae. Next base: position 119,288,072 of record CM053588.1, on the reverse strand, counting down.
AAAGCTACCAATAATGCATAGGTGATTCTCATAAAGATGTTTGGAGATGAAAAAAAGCCATGACTCAATAATTGCTGTCATGGGGGGGGGGGGGACGGTTGGTTAGTGTCATCTGTGATTTTTTTTCAATCATTTGAAATGAATGTCATCTTGTCTGAGATATCCTATAAATTGATCTCTGAGGGCCTTTAAAATGATATTGCCTATAGCAAGAAAGTTTTTTTCCCCTCACTTAGTCAGAGACAACTGCTCCTCCCAATTTCATCTTCTTAAGCAATATTTCAACTTCCTCACAAAGTACATTGGGTATTGAGAGTCCAAATGTGTTGTTTCCACTGTCATCAGTGATGAGTATAGTCCACCAGAGAAATGGCATAATGCCTGTTCCCTTTCATGTCTAATTTTGCTATCCTTCCTTTTTCATCTACAATTGCTCTTAGGATAATCTGGCTCAGACGAGTCTCGCATCAAGCTCTCTTCAGCTCCATTACTTCTTGCTGTTTTATGAAAAATAATATTCATTAATTTTCAATTCTTCCCCATAAGTTTGCAAATGAGCTCATACTCATGGCTGCTCTTTGGTTGCCATGAGTATTCATTTTGTAAGGTGATCAAGATTTTGTTGGCTGAAGTTTCTGGAAGCTTTTGCCTTATGTATTGTGACATCTAATTTGCATATATTAGGTTTTATCATGAAATGGTCATAATCAGAGCCAATGGCTTTACTTTTGTTCATTTCCTTATTTCTGTAGCTGGCAGTACATTTAAACAGGTCTGGTCAAGAGTTACTATAATTCTATGCAATGTTTTACTCATCTTTAGTCTTTTTTTTAAATTTGATATTGAATTTTTACTTTTGTTCTAACTAGTCAATGATCTGACTGCACCCAAAAAAGATCATTTGTGAAATGACTCACACATCGGGAACCAGTCCTTTCCTGACAGAATATACTCAATTTCATTGATTCTCTACATAAAGTCTTTGTGATATATAGGTGTGGCATCTCTGAGTCATCTACATGCCTTTGGCTATTTTCATTTTTTTTTTTATTCTAGAGTATATTTTACAACATAATTTTTACTGTTCTCCTGGAACTATCTTTACTTTAGAGTCACCAGGTATCCCATTGACTTGGTTTGGAAAACCATGTCTAACTCTTCTTAGATTTCCTATATTTCTTAGAAGATAAGCTCTTTGGGAGTAGGGATTGTTTCATTCTTTGTATTTGTTTCACTAGTGCCTAACTCAGTGCTTGGAATATAGTAGTTGCTTATTAAATGCTTGCTGATTGATTGATCCTCAGTAAAAGAAGGGTGTGCATAAACCATAATCATCTTCATGGTGGCATGTTCAGTTATATAAACTTGGAGCACTTTAATTTTTTCTTATTGCCTTGGGACAGATGATTTTTTAAAAAGCTCTGCCAATTCAAGTCACCAAATTCAGTTTTTCAAAGAGAACCTGTACTTTATCCTTCCATCTAACTGCAGCTCCTTTCCATCCTGATGACAAAGTCTTTATTCAATAAGATCTTGACAGACTAGAATAACAGATGAAATTTAATAGCAATGAATATATGTTAAATTTCCTTTCAAAAAATCAGCTTTATGAGTATCAGATGAGGCAGTTCATCTGAAAAAGATAGAGTCATTTTCATGAGCCAGAAAGTCAATGAGTCAACTGTGAGATTGCAGAGTCCAAAAATATAAGGCAATCTTATGCTGTCATAAGAGAGACATAGCATGTAGGACTAGAGAAGTGGTAATCCTCTGCCCTCATGAGATTAACACATGTTAGAAAGTACATTAATGAGCTGGAGATTCTCCAGGAGAGAAAAGCAAGATAGTGAAAGTTTCTAAAATATTGCCATAGGATGATTAGTTATGGAAATTGGAAATTTGGGGTCAGAAGAAGATAAGACTTAGGGAGATGATAAACTATTTTGAAGTTTTGGTGAGATATCACATAAAATAGAGATGAGATTTATTCTGCTTATTAGAAGACAGAACTGTGTGGGATAAAGAGATCCCTAAATCAGTTACTTGGAGACAGCTCAAGGTGAAAGTAGAGAAAGGTCTCTTTATTAGAATCTCATGAGAAGTGGGCAGTCCAACCCCTGAAAAATGTTGGGGGGGAGAGGTCATCAGACCAAGGCAGAAGGGTTAATTTATTCTAGCCAGGTGAGTGGGGGGTGGAGTTTGGGAGGGGTTAGGGAGGAGTTGGGGCTTAAAGGGACATGCACTTTCTATATTCACTGCACAGATGCATTGCCCATAATTCACTGGGAGAAATCAGAGACCAGGGGCTTCCAATAAACATGAAGATTGCCTTAAAGCTAGAGATCAGCTGAAGAAG
>CM053588.1:119266239-119285216 GCA_028646515.1 Pseudochirops corinnae | reverse complement strand
CAGGTTAGGTAAATGACATCTGAGAATATTGGAAGGATCAGAAGATTCAATTTCTGAGTCACTATCAATGACCTAGATTATGGGAAATGGAAATGGTATTACAGGATTGAAGAATGTCTTTTTCTTCCTTCCTTTCTTCCTTCTTTCCTTCCTTCCTTCCTTCCTTCCTTCCTTCCTTCCTTCCTTCCTTCCTTCCTTCTTTCCTAGAAGAAGAGCACGGAGTTTATACACTGCAGATCAGTCAGCTCAACTTTGATTCCTGGCAAAATTCTAGACTATATTATTAAAAGAATGGTTAGTGAACATCTAGAAAAAGGAACACATATTTACAAAAGGTCACCATGGCTTCTTCTAAACCAGATATACCATATGCCTCTTTTTTTCCCCTTGGGATTACTTGATTCCAAAATGAGTAGAATGCTGTACTTATAGTTTACCTGGGTTTTAGTGAAGAATATTGGAAAGTACTTTAAGTTACTCTTATTGAACAGCTGAAAAAAGTATGCTAAACCAGTGGTGCCAATCTCAAATAGAAACAGGAGCCAGTAAAATCTATTGTCCACCTATCAACTTAAAAACCACATATTAACATTATCTATGTAGTTTTACTTATTTTATCAAATATTTCCCAATTTTATTTTAATCTGATTCTGACCAAACTGAGCTCCATGGGCCAGATTTTTGGACGTGTCTATGCTAAACAACAATCTAATTTGTTTTACACAGATGTAGTTGAATGACTGGATCCAATAAATCATCATTAATCATTTTGTATCAATTTAAAAAGAGGATTCTAGTGACATGTCCCCTGACTGATTCCATGCTGTTTGCCTCTTTTAATCAATGATTTGAATAAAGGGGGCATAGATGGAATGCTTATCACATTTGTAGGGGGCACAAAGCTGGGAAGGATAGCTAACATGTTGGATGGATGGTAAATGCAATCTAAAAAGATTTTGACAGACAAGAACTTTCAATGTCTTACTGAATGTAATAAAATGAAACTGAATAGGGATAAATGAAAGGTCTTATACTCATGTTAATAATAAACTTTATCTACATGAGATATGACTAGATAGCAATTCATATGAAAAAAGATCTTGGGGTTTTAGTGGACTTTATGCTCAATATAAGTCAATATTAAATATTACAGTATAAAAAGGTAAGGCTTCATTAAGTGAGGAATAATTTCCATGTTACAGTGGAGATAGTACTGACTTTGAAGTCAGAGGACTTCAGTTCAATACGTGCCTCAGATAATTATGATTTATTTGACTCTGAGGAACTCAACCTCACTGGGCCTTAGTTTCCTCATTTGTAAATTGATAGATTTAGACCAATTTCTTTCTGAGGTTTCTTTCAGCTATTGGTCTATGTCCTAGTGACAGAGATGATAATCTCTCTGTACCCTACCCTGATCAGGCCATGTATGGAATGCTCAGTTCTGGGCGTGATACTTTAGGAAGGACATTAATGAGCTATATTTGATATAGAGGTTGGTGACCAAACTGGTCAAGGTTGGAAAAGGTCATTGAGTTCATTCCATATGAAAAGTAAACCTTTATAACCTTTCTCTTCCGGCCACTTTTGCAGTCTTCTCATACCTTACAACTCCCATGTACTCCTCATCCCAGTGACACTGGCCTCTTTGCTATTTCTAGGACAAGATGTTCCATTTCCTGGCTTCTGGCATTTTCACCGGCTGTTCTGCTGCCTAGAATTCTTTTTCTTCTCATCCCTGTCTCTGGGTTTTCCTGACTCCCTTCAAGTCCCACCTTCTACAGAAAGCCTTTCCCAATCCTTCTTAATTCGAGTACCTTCCCTTTGTTGATAATTTCCTGCAGATAGCTGGTTTGTATGTAGTATAGTTGTTTACAGCTACATAGAGTTGTTTATAATTTACATGTTGTTTCCCCCTATTAGATACTCCATGAGGTCAGGACTCTCTCTTTTGCCTTTCTTTTGTCCCTGGAGCACATTGCCTGGCCCATAATAGGTGCCTAATAAATGCTTATTAACTGACTTAGTTAAGGAATTGAGAATGTTTAGCCTGGAGGGGAGAAGGCTTGGCGGGACACAGTAGCTGTCTTCAAGTATTTGAAGGCCTCTCACCTGAAGTAGGGATTAGACTTGTTCTGTGTGCTCCCAAAGGGCAGAAATAGAAGCAGTGGGTGGAAGTTGCAAAGAGGCAGATTTAGATCTGAAGTAAGGAAGAGCTTTCTAAAAATTAGAACTATCCAAAAGTGAGATGGCTGTCTCAGAAAGCAGGAAGTTTCTCCTCTCTGAAGATCTCTTCAAGGGAAAATTGGAATCCTATTGTAGGGTATGTAGTAGAGAGAATTTCTATTGGTTGAACTACATATCCTTTCTAAATCTGTGCATCTGTGATTTCTCCCCTCCTTCTCCACCTTCAAGCTTTCCCTAATCCTCCCTGCCTGCCACAGCCTTCCCCTTCACATCTCACATGGCCCCTGGCTCAGTGACTCTGTAATGCAATGTCATATGATGTGATATGATGTTTTAGAATGATCTGTGTTGTTATTTTGTATCTGCCTGTTATAGTTTAAGCTCCATGCAGAGGCCTACTTTGTCATTATCTTCTAACTTTTGTGTCTACCCCAGATTCTAGCACAGTACTCTGCACACGGAGCACTGAAAAAAAGAAAAATTATTGAATTGAATGAAAATAATTAAGGGAGCATTCATTTAGCAACTACCGTCTGCCAGATACTGTGCTATGTTCTGGGGACACAAAGGCAAAAATAGACCCTACTTTTAGAGAGCTTGTGATCCAATGGGGAAGAAAAATAAGAATAAATATGTACATACAAGGTAATTCTCAGTGCTTGGATTTGAGATTTCACCCATCTTCCAAAGGATTCTATAAGCTTAAGAGTATGATATCCTTTCAGTCATTTCTTAGGTTGCTTCCCTTTATATACTGCTTGTTCCCATTAGACTAGACTCTTTGGTCCTTCCATTGATTATCTCCTATTTATTCTGTATATAGCCTGTTTTGTATGTAATTGTTTGTATGATGCCTCAAGCATTAGATCGTAAGCTCCTTGAGGTCAGAGACTGTCTTTTGCCTCTTTTTGTATCCTCAGAATTTAGCACAGTGCTTAGCATACAGTTGACCCTTAAGAATGATTGACTGATTCCATCAAAACTCTTCTCATGTTTTCTTGACTCTATGATTTATTCAAACTAGTCCTTGCATTCGAAATATTTCTGCCAAGTCTAACTCAAATCCTACTTACCTGAAGCTTTTCTTGTTTCTCCCTATTGGAAGTAATCCGTATCTCTTTTTAAATTTCTTAATATTTAGTTTATATTTGTCTTAAGAACTTTTGCATTCTCTATTTTATTGTTTGTAAGGTCCTCAATTAGACTGTAACTTGGATAGGGACCCTGAGTCTTTCATCTTGCTATCCTTTATAGGGACTAAAATACATTTCCTTGTGTTTAAGACATGTTGTGGAATTAAACAAAGCTTCAAAGGAAGGCAATTAAGCAATGTGGGTCCACTGCAAACAGGTTGTTCTATGTGCTGCCCTCATTTCTTTTGGGTTATAATTATTAGAATAGAGTAAGTGAAGGTGATGCTACATTTGGCAAAATTTCTCATGTTATCCTTTTAGATAAGATTGAAAAATCTGGGATGGATATAACAGGTACAATCATAATGATTTGAATTTCTATATTCAACAAATCATTGTCAATTTGGATGAAGATTTCTAATGGTCAACTATAGGGCTGTATCTGACAGTGTCCTTTCTAACATTTTTATCAAAGATTTGGATGAACGTAATACTGACTCTACAGGTGATCTGAGTAGGGGACTGATAACTAATACATTGGGTGAAAGATTAATCATAAAAATTGATCTCGTTAGGGTAAAGAAAATGGGCCAAATCTAAAAAAAATATACTGGTTAGAAGGAATAAATATTATATTGTGCATTAAAATTAAAGAAAATAGTTGTACAAGTAGAGGATGGTAGGACTCTTAACTAAACTGTTCTAATTAAACAGTTGAAAAATGTAACGCAGTCTTGGTTTGCATTAATTAGTGTCCCAGAGTGAGGAAAGTTATAGCCTCAATATACACAGAGCCAGTCAGATTACATCTAGTATTGAGTTCCTGTCTTTGTATTTATTGCATTTTAATAGACCCATTGACTTAATAAAGTGGAAAAAAATGATCAAAATGGTAAGGAAGTTGAGCCATATCATTGATGAAAAGTTAAAGGAAATGGGAATAGTCACCTTGGGGGTAGAAGACAAAGGTAATGTGACATTTGAAGGATTTCATGTAGTGGAGGTACTAAGTAATAAGATAGGTAGAACTAGCATCAGTGGGTAGAAGTTTTATTTTGGACCCACAAAAGGAAAAAAAAGAAAACTTTCTAACAAATAGATTATTAAAAAACAGAAGGGTCTGCTTTATTGACATAGGAAGTTCTGTATCAATGAAACTGTCTTAATGGAGGCTGCCTACCTACTTATCTGGGATACATTTAGTCATAGTAGAGGTATTCCTTCTGGCTGATTTCTGATATCTTGATGTAATTCTAAAATATGAAAATAAGAAGAATTACATGGTAAAAATAAGAGATTTGCATCAACCATGCCAGAGCATGGGGTATTTCCCAGTTTTTTATACAGTCTCCTTCTCAACCTGCAAATAGGTAGCAAAATGTAATGCTAAGTAATTCTAGAAGATTTTGCTTGACAACACTAATGAAAGCATGGTTGTGGATGATTCATTAATTTTATGCTAAGCTGTCCATATCATATATTCCATTAATCAATGTTTCTCTTCCTAACTTATACTTTGGATCAGAAAAAATATACAAATCCTTTACTTGACATCATTTTACACCTAGTCCTCAGGAATCCTCAATGTAACATTTTCAAGGCACTTGAAGGACAGAGACCAGGAGATTGGGAGAAAGACAGAGTGAGAGATGGAAAGAAGTGGATATATAAAAAAAGGAGGAGGGTGGCTAGGTGGTGCAGTGAATAGAGCACTAGCCCTGGAGTCAAGAGGACCTGAGTTCAAATTTGGCCTCAGACACTTAATACTTACTAGCCATGTGACCTTGGGCAAGTCACTTAAGCCCAATTGCCCTGCCTTCCCCCCCTCCAAAAAGAAAAGGAGAAGGCAGTTTTTAAAAAAATAAGTATACAGGAATAAAATAGGTATACAGGAATAGAATGGGGGAATGAAAAGAGCTCTGCGTTTAGAATCAGTTTCCGATTTGAATCCTGGCTCTGCCACCTACTACCTATATAACTGTGGGCAAGTCTCTTAACCTCTTTGGGCTTCTGTTTCCTTATTTTAAAATGAGGAATTTATAATGACCTCTAAAATCCTTTGTAACACTAAATATTCGATCTCGTGCTTTTGGGTGGTACAGGTTCTGTGGACCTGTAAGCATTAGCAATAGGATGGCACAAATTCACAAACTGGATGCTAAAAACACTGTCATACATAGCAGCTATGGAAATGTTTGAGAACCTCTGAATTAGCATGCTAATTGGTAGGAAAAAAGGGGCTAACAATTGAGAAGTCATCCAGAAATAAAAGAAACGAAGGGAACTGGAGGCTGAATGGTCCTGAGTCTCACAGGAGAACGATGTATGTTTGTCAGGTAATTTATCTACACAATGTATAGAACATACTCATCAATGACTCCAGTCTGGTTACAATACCCTTGACAAAATGACAAGGGTCACTGGAACGATTAGTGGGCATTTCCTTGTTCAGCAAAAGTCAGTGGGAAAACTGTCTCTGACTGAGTTGCAAAATGAAAACAATTTACCACCTCATCACCCTTAAACAAAAGGTTCAACTCAAAGTGTGTTCAATCTTGACATATACCATATGGCTGAAAATGCTCCATAAATTGAAACTTGTACAAGAATGTAGCAAAACAAATGCATGGTAAACAATGATAATTCACCATTAGATTCCAGAGTGATGATCACTAATAAAGGTACTAGGGGTGGAATTGGGGAGGAGATGGAAAGTGGGAGAGAACATTCTATAATGTGGGATTTTAGAGCTATAAAGGTTCATAGGTATTATTTTCAGTGTGAGGCCAGTAGTAGAAAGGACATTAGATTGGGAATCAGAGTACTTGAATCTGTCTCTTATTGTGTGACCCTGGCCAAAGATATTTTGCCTGTCTGAGATAATTTTCTCATTTGAAAAATGAGATAGATGGGATAGATTAGTTGAGTCAAACTCTAATATAAACAGAGGCCATAGTGGAGCAGTGGATTGAATGCCAGGACTGCAATCAGGAAGACTCATCTTTCTGAGTTCTAACCTGACCTCAGATACTTACTAGCTGTGTGACCCTGGGCAAGTCACTTAACCTTATTTGCCTCAGTTCCTCGTCTATGAAATGAGCTGCAGAAGGAAATGACAAATCACTCCAGTATCTTTCACCAAGACAAACCCAAACAGGGTCACAAAGAGTTGGGCATGACTGAAAACAACTGAACCAAAATAACAAATCTATAAAGTAGAATGTTGGTAAGCTACATATTGACTTGGTTTTAAAATGAAATGTTATCTATATTTTATTGTATTTTGTTAAATATTCCCAAATTACATTTTAATCTAGTTCAAAGCCACTCAGGGAGCTGAGTGTTTGATACCTCTGGGGTAGATAACCTCTTAAATCCGTTCCCGATCTATAATGAAGAAGTTGGCCTTGGTGGTCTCTAAGATTCTTACCATCTCTGAGCCACTGAATCTAGTTCAATTTTCTCATTTGACACAAGAGGAACCTAAAACTCACACCTGACCATTTCTTCAAGGTCTGCCAGCAAAGCTATGATAGTAGCAGAGGTAGCTCTTATGGAAGTTTAACTAAAGTAAATAGTAATCACAATATAGAGGTCAAGTAAGCCTAGAAATCACCTCAGTCAACAAGTATTTGATCTCAACAATGACAAAAATGTGGCAGCCAAAGGTTACACAAGTTCAGAACAAAGACTCTTGAATTTGGTAGGGAATATGTCTGGAATAATGTCATGCTTCAGAAGCTGTATCATATGACCTGCTAGGAATTTTTTCACTTGGGGAACCCTCTTTCAAAGCAGCACATTTCCCTTTTGGATAGCTTTAATTTCAGTAACTTTTTCCTTACTTAAAGTCTAAATTTGTATCTTTGCAACATCTATCCATTCCTACTAATTCTATCCCCGGATGCCAAAGAGAAAAAAAGTCTGATGTATTCCACATGATAGCTCTTCAGATACCTAAAGACAGTTATCATTCTTCCCACCCACTCTATCCTTGCTTCCCCTCACCAGTACTCCCCACCACCACCAAAAAAAATCTCTTCTTCAGGCTTTTAGCAAATCAAGGCATCAGCTCTAAAATTTATTTAAATATGGCTTCTGGGAGCCAAAAGTTACCTTAGAGATCATCTAGTCCAATCCTCTCATTTTAAAGATGAGGAAACTGAGTCTCAGAAAGGTGAGGAACTAACTTGAAATCATGTAGGTAGTGAGTAGCAAGGCCAAGATTCGTATATAAATCCTCTGATCCCAGATGCTATACCCTTTCCACTACATCATTTCAAATCCAGATTCTAACTTTCTTTCTCAAAGTTCATGTGGCAAGCTAATACAAGCTTTGACACAAGGACGAGGGCAACTACAGGTCTGGAGTATATTTTCAACAAGCAATGATAGCCAGTTTGGTGAGTCACCCTTCTCTACTAGAGGGAAATACCAACTAAGCAGATAAAATATTTCTGACTCTTGATCAGGTATTCTGTTCCCTGAATAGCCATGCAAACATAATTTATTGATCAATACCTACTCTCCAACTCTCAGTTTTTCGAGGACAACATGATCCAGAAAGGCATAAGACTAGAAGTCAAGAGACCTATGTTCTATTATGGTGATGGTCCATGTGGATACTTATTCCTTTAATTATTTCTCATTTTTTTGGGGGAAACATTAATAGCTTGTTAAATTAGATCAGATTTGAATTATTTAAATTGTACATCATATTTCCTTCTCATATTTATCCTTTTTTCTAATCTGGTATTGATTTTGATCTTTGTTATAACAAGTCAACTGACTACACAAACAGATGATGCAAAAATAATCCTTATATCAGAGGTTATTTATTTATGTCTGTTAAGAGAAAGTCAATTTAAAAGGTTTTTTGGGGAAAAGTTTCCTGCTAATCATGTCTTCTGACATTCTTTAGAGTATCTTTGGTTCTTTATCTTGGGTCATATTTTCCAACTTTATTATTTCCTTTGTTGTTCACAGGACCACCCTCTCCATGCCCATTTTGTTTTTTTGCTTAAGACAATCAGTGCAAAAGAAGATAATTAAGTACCTCTGGAAATCATGTTTTTATTGCCTTGGAGAGCATGATAAAATCAACTTTTTTATTCATCTTTTCATGGGAGACTATGAACCATCCTATTTAGTGGAACTTCTTTATATTTTTTGGTTTCTTTTATAGTGAGAATATCCAATATTGATATCATTCAAACTCCTTTGGAGTTATGCTAATTCTTTGTTCATTGGGTAAGGAAAGTCAACAATTAAATGAAAGTTATGGACTGTCTGAAGATAGTGCGATTTTTAGTATCCACTGCCCCCTTTCTACTACTCTGCTGCTGTTAATGTAGAAATGGAAGAAAGTCATATGCCCCTGAGGGTCATTTTGTATTTTTCTCTTTTTTTATAGTTTGCTAAAGAATATACAATATAATCTATATCCTTATGGAATGGTTGGACTCAGGCTGTCAGTTAAAAACCAAGTAAGGAAACTAAGAGTTTATTGTCGGCTAGTTCCTAAAAAATTGCCTAAATCTTGTTTTTAGGTCTGGTTGTAACTTCTTAAGAGCAAGAAGAATCTCAGACAGGGACAGTTACAATGATTGAAAGGTTGGAGTGCTAGCAGTCACATGGGGCAGTACTGAAAAGATGAGGTGTGATGTTTCTAAGATCAAGGAGATGGTGGAGAGAAGCAGATGGCTTTGTTTACCAAACTTTCAATGCTGGGAAGAGAAATTTCTGGAAACATGAGGTGGCAAATTTAGGACAAAGCAAAGCCTGGGAGGAAACACAGGACTCATTTTCCCCAGAGGTGAAAAAGAATAAAAACAGAGAAGTAGCTTCACAAATGATTAAGATACCTATCACTTTTATGGGGGAGGACATAGGAGAGAAAATAGATTGGGGGAGGGGTTATACAAGGGGATGGCTGTTTTGGGGTGGTGGGTAGGGGAAAGATGGGGAGAAAATTTGTAACTCAAAATCTCATGGAAATGAATGATGTAAACTAAAATAAATAAAAGTTTAAAACAAAAAAAAAGATATCTATCACTTTTGAGTGATAGATATGAATAAGGAGTCAGAAAACAAGAGTTTTACTATTATAGCCATTATCTTATTGGGTGACATTAGGTCATTCCTCTCCCCTCTTTAGGTCTCAGTTTCCTCCTCTGTACAGTGAGGGCAGGGAAGCAGATGTTTTCTAAGTACTCTTCCAGTTCAGATATTCTAAGTTTGTAGCCATCTGTGCAACCTCTGAGGACATATCTTCAAATAAGTAAACTCATTTATTTTTCCAAAGGAGGAAACATTTTAACATTTTAAAAGAATCCATTTCCCCCAATTAATAATTTGTCTGGATGTTTTACTCCCTTTGCAAAGCAATGCAAATTAGGAAACCAGCTTGCTGCACACAGAAGACTTGCTATTCACTTTAGAAATAGAATTTAGTGATAAGTGGGGTCCATTTCATCACAAGGGTATCAGTGGAAAAATTGCTCTACTGGGAGATAAAATAAATGAATTCTAGACCTGATTTTGAGCTTTCTACTGATATGACTTTTGGTAAGTCACTTATAAATGCTGGGTCTCAGTTTTCTTTCTTTAAAAAAAGTTATTTTAAAAAAATCTTAAAATTTATTTTATTAAATATTTCCTAATTACCCATAAGAATTTTTAACAATCATTTAAGAAATTTTAAATTCCCAAATCTATCCTTCCCTTTCACTCCTCTTCCCGCTTAAGAAGGCATGTAATTTAATTTATGTGAAGTCATGCAAAACAGATATCCATATTAGCCACATCGAAGACAAAAAGACATACAACAAATAAAACAAGAAAAGTTTAAAAATATGATTCAATTTATATTCAGAGTTCATCAGTTGTCTCTCTTATGGTGGATAGCATTTTTCATCATGGGTCGTTTGGAGTTATCTTGGCTCATTGTCTGGACCAGAGTAGCTAAATTTTTCACAGTTGATCATCTTTATCATACTACTTCCTTCCCTATATATTTGAGAAATGAGTGGGCTTCCGTTTCTTGATCTGTAAAGTAAGAGTTAGATGAGATAGATGATCTTTCAGGTCTTCCCAAATACTAGCATTTCTAGGTGCTATCCTTCCCTTAATCCCATGGCTTGGCTACCCATAATGCATTGCTGAGAAGCTCTGGCAGAATACAGCCCCTACCCCTGCCCCAGTTACACTGTATAAAAATTGGTACTGTGAAAAAAGTAGTATCTTCAGAACAAAAGTTCAGAAGAACATAGGGAAACAAACAGGATAATTTTGCTAAGGTTTCTTAATCCTTGTTAAAATTAACATATACATCATTTGTCTAACAGTCCACAAATAAAATTATTGCTTTGTTTCGTCTGTCTTTATCTCTCCCCCGCCCCCACCACTTTGTTCTGGTTTGATATTAGAGTACTTGTAATTACTGATGGAAATTAAATTTGATTTTGGAAAAATAGCATATTTTGGGAAGGGCTGGATATCTCTTAGGAAAAAAAAAAACACCCAATTTTTCCTACATGATAGGAAAAATGGTAAATATATATATATATGTATATGTGTGTGTGTGTGTGTGTGTGTGTGTGTGTGTGTGTGTGTGTATATATATATATATATATATATATATATATATATATATATATATATATATATATGTAGTTTTCTTTTCCCTCATCACCTTTGGTGAATTACTTAATAATTAAGTAGGAATGTGTGACTAGGTTGCTAAAAGCCCACAAGTGGCTCAGTTTTTCTAGTCAACTAAGAGTGAGCCTGGGATTTTAGTATAATAAAAATAACTCTGTCCACAGTAGCTAACTGGGCTAATCCCCAAGGGCAGGAACATGTGCTAATGGAGAAGGGACATACATGTTTTGGGTTGCATAAGAGCAGGATGCTCCAGGACTTAGGGAGTCGTGTTGTGTTGAGGATTCAGTCTTGGCATTTTTAGATTGTTTGGATCAATGACTAAACCATGTACAGGGGAGTTTTTAAAAAATTCAACCTTACAATGACCTTTACTCCTGCATATTGCTTTTGAACATGCACACATATAAATGTACACATGCATATTGCAAGTATGTGAATATCTATATGCACATGTAAAGGTGTGTCTAGATACGCCCTCCCTCCCCCCCCCCCCCCCAGCTTAGGAAAATTAACAGAAGGAGAGGGGAAATGAGTGTGAGTGCTGGTGGTAAGGGCATGAGACAGGGCTGGAAGAGGAATATGAGGTGGGGCAGGTAATTGAGAATGAAATGCAGTAGGTCTCTGAACCCAGAAATCCTAGTGGCTCGGTGAATTGGGTCAGAGGATCAGTACTTTTATCCAGGAGTTAAAAGATCAACAAGATAACAGAGAAAAAAAAAATCCCTAGGTGAAGGCCAGGGTTCTTTTGAGTCAGTTATTAGAAGTAGGAAACTGAGGTCCTTGGGAGGGCCCCCAGGAAACTAATGTTATTGGGAGCATCGTAGCCTAGGGCCGTCTCCGCAGTACCTAATGGCTGTGTGTGAGGAGAGTTATCCTGTCTTTAAGGGACAGCTAGGATTCATAGATCCCCTGACCTTGACCTTGTTTATACCTCTAACCTTCTTCCTTGTACATTTTCTAAGTCTCCTGGACACTTGAAGTAAGCAACTATGTACCCACTGCACAGATGTCCAGGGGGAGAGAGAGAGCCATGGGAGCCCTGATCCATCTCTATGGAGGGCCTTTCTGTTTCCCACCCACTTCCCTCACTCTATTTCTCCTACCACCTGCTGCTTTGAGTTTCTGCCCCCACACTATAGCATAGAGACATCTGAGGATGTGGGTGAGCCCACCTCCTGTTACTATTTTCAAAACTGGATTATTCTGTTCAGTTCAGAAGGGCCATATCAGCCAATAGCACAATAGGCATCATCCTCCTGGCCTATAAAAATGTTGAAAATAATTTTAGTTTGTTTTATAATACTTATAGCAAAGATGTGTTCTCGAATGCATATCTGTTCTTGATTACATATGTATGCTAAATATATGTGTTGGGTTTATATATATATTGTGTATATGCATATATATACATAAATATATTTGAAACATACACATATATGTTTTTTAAGAGTAGGCACAATGTATATGCAAATAGGTTAAAGGTATGGCTGTCAAAGAGACCTACAAATAGAATTGCCTGAAGGATTTTAATTCAGACTTCTGATAGAATTTTTCTGGTGTGCCTTTTTAGTGTGGCTGATATTTTCATCCAAGCTGATGAGTAGTGTATGATAATAATAACAATGATGCTGCTGCTGATGGCTAGCATTTAGAGAGTGTCTTTATAAATTTTGTCTCACTTGATCCCACAACAACCTTGGGAGCTTGGTGTCATTATTATTCCCATTTTACAGATGGGGAAACTGAGGCAGACAGCGGTTTAGTGATTTGTTTAGAGTTACACAGCTTTTATCTGGGGCAACATGGGAACGTAGGTCTTCCTGACTCCAATCTGAGCACTCTATTTACTGCATCATCTAGCTTTAAAGGTTGCTATATCTTTGACAATAACAACAACATTACTTCACATTTGTATGGTGCTTTCTACTTTTTATGAAACTTCCCCATTCATTTTCGCTTTAGGTAGTATGGATATTATTATCCCCATTTTGTAGATGGGAAAACTGATCTGAAGAGAGGTCATATTAGTCCTTTGAAGTAAAGACAGTGCGAGCACACTGAGAAAACTAATTAAACCATAACTTGTCTCAAATTTAGCTCAATAAAGGTCTTTAGGGAAGACATAATTTTTGTCTTCAAATATTTTAAAAGCTGTCATTTAAAAGAGAGATTTTTGTCTCATACCCAAGGGCAGAGCTAGGACTAATGTGTGTGATTTACAAGGAGGTAAATTTCAGCTCAATATAAGAAAATATTTCATAAGAATTAGAGTTGACTCAACCTGGAATAGACCACCTCACCAGGTAGTGAGCTCCCTGTTATTGGGCATGTTCAAGCAGAGACTAGATGCTCACTTGCGAAGAGTGCCGTTAAGGAACTTCCTGTATTGACTTTGGTAATAGTAGGGAAATGGGCAGATGAGCATTTATTAAGTACCTCCTTTAAGCCAGGGACTAAGCTAAACATTTTACAAATATTGTCTTATTTTTTCCCTCACAACAATCCTGGGAGACAGGCACTATTATTATTCCTGTTTTTCAGTTGATGAAACTGAGGCAGATAGAGGTTATATGACTTGCCTAGAGTCACATAAATGGGAAGTGTCTGAGGCTCAATTTGAGTTCAGGTCTTCCTGACTCCAGGTCCAACTCTCTTTGCATTGCATCGCCCAGTTCCCTCCGTTAGATAGGAAGAACTCAATGGCTGTTTGTTGAATTTAATTGAATTGAGGTTAGACTAGAGCTCTTTCTTTAGGGTCGCTGCATCTAAGCTTGTTAAGCCTTTGTGCTCTTCCCTAGGACTGTACAGTTTCCCCTCTGATTTTGCAAAGCAATTAATACCATATTAAAGGATAAATTCATTATGTTCTATTCTGTATTATAGTTACTGTGTGATTATAGTTTAGTATTGTACATCTGTGTATAATTTATAGCATCCTACTGGATGGTAAACTCCATGAAAGCAAATATCTTATTTGATTATTTTGGCATTCCTGCCAGGGCCTTCCTAAAACAATGCCTTTAGTAAGCCTTCCAGTGATGCAAATCACAAGCCATCCTTGTGTGTCCACTCTTGTCACCTTTGACCATGGCCTTTCATAAGTTTCCCACTAGGTGAGTACCAGTGAGTTTGGCCAAACTATTAGGTGATATATTGAGTTCTCTTGGCATTATGCAGATACCACTGGGATGGATATAAGGTCTATCCATTGGTTGTCCTTCACTTTCACTACATGACTGGCCGATATTTTTACTTTTTTTGTACAAACATTTCTCTGAAGAATCCTTTATACCACTTCTCTTGAGTTATTCCAAATTCATAAGGTGTTGCAGCCCACTCATGGCCCCGTGAACTTCCCCAAGGTCCTTTTGAGTAATACTCACGGACAGCTAAATGACACAGAAGATAGAATACCAGGCCTGGAGTCAGGAAGACTCCTCTTTGTGAGTTCAAATCTGTCTTCTGTGATACCCTGGGCAAATCACTTAGCCTTGTTTGCCTCAGTTTTCTCCTCTGTAAAATGAGCTAAAGGAGGAAATGGCAAACCATGCCAGTATCTTTGCTAAGAAAACCCTAAATTGAGTCATGGAGACCTGATGTAACTGAAATGACTAAACACCAACCACAACAACTTCCCTTCCTTGAAGAGACTGTAGGATTCATAATTTGAAGTCATACAACACCATCAGCAGAATATTTTTTTTTTAAAGGTTCATTATTTCAGAGAGTAGGATGGGGTCATTAAAAGCTCTGGCTGATCTCCCAAAGACCTTTCAACCCTCCCTCCTCCTTTTATTCAATTCTGGGCCCAGATACTTGTCTGTTTTCTCTGTCTTTCCCAGAAATATGCACTGATGGATCATTTTATTTTCCATTAAACTACATATCATAATATAGGTAATAGTTATTCTTTTTCACTTTGTTTTTGCTGCATGAATAGTTGGATCCAAGCCTTTTTAGTAATGATGGATCACATACTTTGGATTGCACAGTGTTCTAGGACTTGATGCAATCAGCACAAGGTCAAATACAAGTAGAAACATCTGGAGGACCATAATATATATCCTCCCGCTTTAACTCTGCTCTACCCCTCCTCCATGATAGTAGCAGAGTCCTTTGTTCAATGCATATCTTCAGCAAGCTTTGCCAACTAATTAATCAATAGTTGCCAAATGAATCAGTGAACAAATGAAGGAATTAATTAAATTAAATAAACATCTATTAAGTGCCTTCTAAATTCAAGGCATTCTGTGAAGTGCCAGGGACACAAAGATGAATGAATTACACAGCCCTCTTATCTTAATTTTGGTATAAATTTTGGTATAGAAATAAGAGTGATAGAAGGTAGAGTGTGAGAGTGAAAGAAAAGATTAAGACAAATTCTTTAGGAAAATTGGAGGAGAAAGATGCCACCTTTACCTGGTGGGGGCAGGTATGTGTAGTGGCAAGCACATTGGCATACCCAGGATGGTGCTAGCACAGGTTCTTAGATCTGCTTTACTAGGAAAGACAGCTGTTTAAGGGGACAACAATCTTCTTAATTACTTTCACTAGTTCAGGGGTAAAGTCTAAGTACCCTGATCTTCAGAGAAAATACAAACAGAAAATACAAGCAGAGAAATAAAGAACCACAGAAAGGGCAATGACTACCTGAATCAACTATACACTTTACATACATCCCTGGATCGAGAGCCTTTACATCTGAGCAGTCGGGGAGCTCTAAACATACGACCACTCAGAATCTCAACAGGGAATCACAAGATCCTTCTCTTAAGGGAGCCCCCAAAGCAAAATACCAACTCAGAGTATATATACACTTCTCAGAGCCAGAAGGCAGCACAACCCTCACTCAGTGCCTAATTAGAAATGAGCAAAAGGTGTGAAAGCCTTCCTACAAACAAACTTCTCTTAAGCAAGCTTCCTTTAAAGAGCTGCACATGAGGCCTATTAATGGGTGGGGAATGTCTTATATCCCATTGACATTACAGTATGGAGAAGACTTCTTGGAAGAAGTGGAACCTGAGTCCTACCTCTAAGTTAATGGAGAATGAAAAAGAGAGAGGGGGAGAGAGAGAGGGAGAAAGAGAGAGAGAAAGAGAGAGAGAAGGAAGGCAGGCAGGCAGGAGTGAACATTCTAGCTGCTCAGGAGGGCCTGGATGAAAGCAGAAAACAGGATTTTCTGAAACTCAGCCTTTAACTACTCTGGGTCCAAAGAAAGATTTAAAATCTTTATCCCATGTAAAAGGTTTCTGTGACAAGGAGAAAAATGAGTCCTTGTCTTCTGGCTTTACTCTGCACCTAAAATATATGGGAGACAAGACCTTGCATTCATGCCATGATAGACTCCTGATGGCTGCCCCACAGAGCCAAAGTAAGAGCAACAGCATGGCAGCAGTGGGGGCTATTGAAGTGACAGAAAGATGGGGGAATAGGCAGAGAGAATGACCATTTTATAGATACACACACATTGGTGCATGGAGAGAAACCTGAGCGCCATCTGCTCTCCATAAAGAAAAAGAAACCCTGTTCAAGCTGGGAGGGGTCTGCAGTTGACAAGATGGAGAGGCAGTGATTAGGAGGGTCACTTGCTTCTGCTCCTGCTGCTGGAGGAGAGGAGTCTTTCATGGTGTGGGAACAGAGCGACTGCTGACTGGTTCTGACAGAAATAGCTGCTCCTCCTTCATCCCCTCAATCTTTAGTCAGAGTCAGAATGAAAGCAGCCAAGTGTGTGTGCCAGAGATTCAAGATCAGATAAATAAATGTCCTTTCCCCATCCCCAACTCCTCAAGGCACACTTCAGGGAGCAGTCTGACTCACCACCTCTCCCTTGCTGACCCTGGGATAGATTAAGATTGGCAAACTGCTGATGCTGAACCAATTCTATTTTAAGTTTTACCTGAACTCCAGGTTCATGGCAGTCAATAGGGGAGGTAGCCAAAGTTGGAAAGCTTCAAAGAAACGACATTAAAAATACAGACCCTTGTCAGTTTTTATAGGGTTCTTTCCTCTGCCTTCACCTTACCTTTCTTTCAGAAGAAGGATATCAAGCATTTAACAGAAAGCATGGGGTTGGGTGGCAGAAAGGTATGAATCATGTACTGGAGAGTCCTAACCTTAACATTCACATAGTCTCTTATCAGAGATTGTTATAATCTGGGGAATTCTGGTAGTCAGTTAGCTGAGTACCACACTGAGTTGTATCCTACATTTAGGAACTGAAGCGTCTGACCTCTCTGATGCTAAAGCTTCCTTTGGTGGTTCTCACCACCCCACACAAGAGGGTACCTATGCATGATGGCTTCATTCTGGCCTTAACTTGGGAAAGAAGTGAAGCAGCTTATTTTCATGAGACATCTGTTCAAAGAAAGCACAAACTCTCTGGCTGACCAATGCAAGCCAGACCTGAAAACAAATCCTGTACAACCAGTCAGGCAAGAGATCATTCTGTCTATACTTATGAAGACTTTCAGTGAGGGGGAGTTCACTAGCACCCAGAACAGACCACTGGATGCTTTCTTTTTCAGTCTATTATACAATATCTCAGTTATCCCTCTATTTTGTTCTATTCACACATCCACCACTCTAATTCAAGCTTTCCATCCTCTGCTCAACAGTCACTGTTTGCTATTGTTGAGACTTTGTTGTGCCTAATTCTTTATGACCCCATTTGGGGTTTTCTTAGTGAAGATACTGGAGTAGTATTTCCTATTCCAACTCATTTTACAAATGAGGGAACTGAGGCAAACAGGGGCACACAGCTAGTAAGAGTCTGAGGCTGGATTTGAACTCACAAGGAGTTTTCTTTACTTCAGGCCCTTTTCTTTATCCATTATGTTACCCAGCTGCCCAATATTCCTTGATAAGCATTCTCATTCAATTTTGCTGTTGCTGAGTCATTTCAGTGGTGTCTCTCTGGGACCCCATTTAAGGTTTTCTAGGCAAATATATTGGAGGGTTTGCCATTTCCTTCTCCGGCTCATTTTGCAGATGAGGAAACTGAGGCAAACAGAGTTAAGTGACTTGCTTGGGTGATACAACTAGTGTCTGAGGCTGGATTTGAACTCAGGTCCTCTTGACTCCAAGGTCAGAGCTCTATCCACTGCATCATCACCTAGCTTCCATTTAATAGTTAGTCACTCAGTAAACACTTATTAAACACCAACCATGTTCTAGGCACTGTGCTTAATATCAGGGATATAAAGAAAGGAAAAAAAGAAACAACCAAATCCCTGCCTTCAAGGAGCTGAAAATCTAATGGGGGAAGACAATGCATAAAAGGAAGCTGAAAAAGGGAGTAGTATGAAGGGAAGGAGAGGGTACCTGGCTAGAAGAAGGGTATGATGAAGGTCTAGAGGAGTACAGCTTGATGAGAAATGTCTCCCTTCTTAAAATGAGGAACTGGGAGGGCCTCTCTGCTATCAATGCTATACCATCTCCAATAAGAGAGATGAAGGGGCCTGAGGAAGGTGGTCCTGAGGAGATATAAGTTTCAGAGCCGATGTTATCTTGAGGGATGGTGAGATTATGGAGACCATGATCCATTCTCCTTTGAACCACTGCCATAGCCTTCTAATGCATCTTCTTGCCTCAAGTTTCTCCCCACTGTAGTCCAGTCCTCCAATAGTTGCCAAAATGATTTACCTAAAATGCAGATATGAACATGTCATTTCTCTTCTCAATAACCACAGCAGTTCCATATTAATCCAAGTTAAGTCAACAAGAAACATTTATTAAGTGGCTTCTATGTACCAGACAATCTGCTAAGTACCAGGGGAAAAAGAAAGGCAAATAGAGAATTCCTTGTCCTTATAGAACTCATATTATGATGGCAGGCAGGGAAGAGACAATGTCTAAAAGACATGTACAAACAAGATATATATGAGAAAAATTGAAGCTCAACAAACACTAGTGTCTACCTTAAATAGACTCTAGGCAGTAGTTATATAGAAAAGGATAAGGTACTGTCTCTATTCTTTTTTTTTTTTTTTAACG
>CM053588.1:119233502-119265739 GCA_028646515.1 Pseudochirops corinnae | reverse complement strand
CAATTTCATTGTTCTCCAAAAATTTGAACTTTCTGTGGTCTTATCAGTTTGAGTGTGGAATACCCTACTCCTCATTGGGTTCTTTCTTCTACTAAACACCCAGTTTTTTTTAAGAAAACTCAATTTTGCAGGTTTGTTGTGTCAACTAGCCTCCTTTGCTCATCAAATTATCATATTCCCCTTTTTCCTTAGATTTCTTACCCACAGAGTAATCTTTTGTGATTCTAATTGTTTATCCTTAGAAGACAAAGGGATCCTTCCCTGATTTCTATAAATGTATTCTTTGATATAATAGTTCCAACATATGACTATGATGTTTCTTGGTGAGTTTAATTTCGAATTTATTTCTCTTGGTGTTCTGTAGATTCTCTAAATCTGCACTTCAATATCTACCTTTAATATTTCTGAGAAATTTTCTATATTATTGAAACACTATATTCAGGGGGTTTTGCAGGGTATCTTTCTAGGAAAATTTCAATTTTTAGATTATGTCTTCACAACCTATCTTCAAGTTCAAAATTCTTGTTTTATAGAGTTTCCATGAATTCTTTCAATCTTTTTTACTGTGTTTTATTTTTTCCTTCTGCTCAGTATTTTTATTTTTCAATTCTATAATTTTCTTTTTCAGAGACTTTATTTTTATGGGAAATATTGATGTCTTTTGTCCTAAATTCAATAGTTTTTAGATGGTCCTGCTGATTTCTTCCTTAAGAGCTCTATCTTCATTTGTTATATATTTTCACTTAATTCCTTGAAGGGTCTACTGAATCATTCTGGTACTTCTTAGAGCTGTTCCACAGGGGTTTAAGGGGATCTTGAAGGATATTATTATTATGAGTGTTTTATCTTCCTCAGAAGGTTAGAACCCAAACTCCTCTGTTTCAAATTACTAATTCATTGAATTTGCTCTTTTTTCTCAAATGAATATGTAAACTTAATAAATGATGTTAATCCATCAGCCTTTCCTTTTTATACATATAGCATAGGTTTAGATTTGGAGGAAACCTCACATATCTTAGAAGTCCTCTATTCCAACTCACTCGTGACATAGATTAAGAAACTGAGACCAAGATGGGTTAAGTGACTTGCCAGGGTCACAAATATAGTGAATGACGGAGTTAGAATCTGATCCCACGTCCTCCAACTTCACAGTCATCATTCCTAGCGGTTCTCCTTTCAGGGCTAAGTATGGCCCTTAGTCAAGGCTTACCCTATCCCTCTTTTTTATAATTGTGGTAACATTTGTCCATTTCCACTCTTCTAGCAGTTCTTCCATTTTCCATTATTTCTCAAAGATTTCTGATTATGTCTCTGTGATCACATTTTCAAGTTTCTTCAGCATGTAATTCATTTAGAACTGGAAGGTTAAACCTATTTCAAGTGGCTATGCATTTTCTTAATATCTGCTCAATACTTTTCAGGATTTAGTTTATTCTCAATCACATTTGTTCAGCTCTTCAAGTCTAAAAATAATTATCCTTGTTAAAGAAAACTGAAGCAAAATAAGAGTGGAATATTTGCACTTTATTTCTGGCTCTTAACATAGTCCCTTTTGCTCCATGTAGTTGACCTGTATGAAGTTCTTTATAAACACTAAAGTAATATATTAACGACAGCCAGTGTTGTTATTCTTGTTCTAGGATTCTGAACACAGATGAGAAAGGATGGAAAGTTGGGGGGAAGGGGGACAATTCATAGATATTATGAAGAGAGAGAGCATTTCTTATTGTTTGCAGAAAGGAGATGTCTTAGTGATCATTGGCTCCCTGATGAGTGTTAGACAAACTACCAAACTGTGCCTTGACATGACAAACTGGAAAATATGCCTTCCAAGCCTGCTGGAACAGATAGCCTTCTGAGACTGTTCAGATCTGAGGACCACTACCATGACTACTGATTCACATGGAAATAAACAGGGCAGACCAGCCAGCCAGGATGGAACTTTTCCAACTGACTTGCAGCTGAAACCTTCCATATGTGAAATCTCAAAACAGGGACTGTCTTGCTTCTCTATTTGTATCTCTAGCTTAGCACAGTGCTTTGTACAAATCAATACTTGATAAATGTTTCTTTCATTCCTTCCTTCACATGATACTACTAGGAGGAATTTGAAAATAATATTATGGAGATTAAAAAGACATAGTCAGGAAACCAAAAGATTTGGGAATTCAGGTGGAGCAATCATGGCTGCTAACAGAAGGCAAGGATCTTGAAAAATAAAGCAGAAAATGAGGCAAGAACAGACAGATGAATAAAATGGTGTCAAATACAAGGATTTAGATTTCTTGAACACATATAATTTACAGTAGTGATCTCTTGACCAGGAAAGAACATCTAATAAAATCTGGGAAAAAACGATTGGCCTGGAGATGGATGAAAAATGAGATGGGATAAAAGAGGGGAGAAAGGAGAACAGCTAAGAAGTAGTTATTAAAATCTAGGATAGGTTCATTAAGAATAAGATGTGTCAAGTTAACATCATTTCTTTTTTCTAACAGGCTTATTGTACTAATAGGTTATGGGAATGCCAGGGATGTTATAACACAATTCCAACAAATCATTTGACCAAGTTTCTCATGAATAAAATGGAGGGATATGGGTTGGATCAAGAGTGGGGAACCTGCAGCTTTAAGGCCAGATGTGGCCTTAAAGATAGGTCCTTGGGTGCAGACTTTTGACTGAGTCCAAGTTTTACAGAACCAATCATTTTACTAAGGGGGTTTGCTCTGGGAAATTTGGATTCAGTTAAAAAGCCACATTTGAGGACGTAGAGGACCACATATGGCCTCAAGGCTGCAGGTTCCCCACGCCTGGGTGGGATGACAATAAAAATATCCCCCTATGGTATAGGCCAGTCCAGACCAATACACAAATAACATAGGTGCCAATGTCTCTAAGAATGTAATTCCAGATTTGAATGAAAAGTTGTATTAATAGAAGTAAGAATGTTATGAATATGGATAGTGATAGTACTACTTTTCTCTGTCCCAGTCAGGCCATATCTTTAGGGTTTGATTTGTTTTTGTTTTTTGTTTTGTTTTGTTTTTTTGGTAGACATCGGGTTTAGGATACCAGCTTCGCCTTAATTCATCTTTCAAAAAAATCACCAAACCAAGTCAAAAATGAGTCATCTATGCTTCTTTTATCAAAGAAAATTTTAATAGATACCTAGATCAAAGTTCCCCATTAATACTCCAGTACACCCCCATGACAGATTTGTGATCCATTCCCTGAATTCCTCATCCATTTCCTCTTTTGGTTCAGGTCATCTGTTGGATACTCCAAAGACAATACCACTTCTATTTCTGCCTCTGTTGACCTTTGTCCGGATGGTCTCTATGAGACTTCCCCTTCTGGTTATTGGATTTCTTCAAATAAATATATCTTATTAATATGCAATATTACTTTGCCCCCAAGCTCCCTAATAACATTATTTTCTTTTGCATAAGGTATACTTTTCCAGAACCATAATTTAGTCATGGATTCCATCTCATGAAATCTCATTAATATTTATAAAGTCAAACTTGCCTCCTTATATCATGATCTCCATACTTTGTACCCTCTGTGTATAAAAATCCAAGGCCATGGGTTTTATTGTGGACTTTTCTTGGATTTTGTCTCATAAATTTTTGCATCACTCTAGTGTTTGTCTTCCTTCATAATATTTATTCATTATAATGTCTACCTTGATAAGATTCATTTAGGCAGTTTCCTCCCTTCCTTTTTGTTCCCCCTTCTTTCTCAGTTTAAATCCTTTTTGATTTAATTTGCAAGACTCCTGACAAATATTCATATTCCAGCCCTTGTTATATGCACTCCATCCATAGCCAAGAGCCTATCATGTCTACATTTTAAGTCATGCCACAATCAAGACCACCAAAAATCACAAGTGTCTAAATATGGGGTGTTAAATAGTCCCCCTGTGACTGTGATTGAGTTGTACTAGAAAAGACAGTGGACTGCTCATTGAGCCACTCATGTGACCATGAAGACACACTAGGAGACAGCATGAATGTGATCAGCATGACATGATTATAAGTATAGGAGTTAATCTGAGACAGACCTGTCCTCATACAGAGGTGTGACACTCATTTGGAAGACAGGCAGAATTATCGAAGCACTTTAGGCTTGTACCTTCCCTCTGAGATTATATTCAATTGATTGTGCATATATCTTGTTAGTACAAAGTTCTTTGTATATTAACTCCCCCATTAGATTGTGAGCTCCTTGAGAGGAAGAACTTATTTTTTCTTTCTCCCTTTCTTTGCAGCACCAATGCTCAGCATAATGCTTAGCATCTTGTAATTACTTAATAAATCCTTATTCATTTGACTTGAGTAAATGCAGCCTAGTCAAACTGCTGGCCAAATAATACTAATACCTCTATTTGGCATACAATGAACCCAGAGTTTACAGGCTAGAAAAGCCTGCCAAATGGATTGATATGTTTATGATAAGGCTGTTGACCTACTTCTAAAAAATGATGTCCATATAACCTGTAACTTATTGTTTTTCATCTCAGGGAGGACAGAGGGGAAGGATGAAAGAAAAGGATTTGGAGCTCAAAACTTTTAAAATGTTTAGAAATTTTTTTTTTTAAATGGTGCATAGTAGGTTTGGCATTGATTAAACTACCGCACAAATTGAGGATGTTCTTGGTTCTTATGGTAAGTGTGGGCAATAATGAGCTGCCATACTTCTTCAAAGTGAGACTTCCATATTTAAAATGCAACTTGGACTGCAAGCAGTATCCCTAGATAGCATAATTTATCTTCTGCAATCAACTTGTGAGAAAAATATCTTTAAGGCTAAGATATGAAGAAGGATGACCTGTATGGCCTATGAGAGGATATACCCCATTGCAGTACTTGTTTATTTGGTGTCCATGATGATTTTTTTTTCCTACAGATTCCAATAAATCCATAAAGGGGTTGAAGTCAATAGGTTCTTCAGGTCAATAAATGGGTGTTCCTATTCTGATGACAGCTGGGAATACTTGGGGTGCTTCATTTTGGTCAGAGGTGCTGTCATGGTGGACAACTTGGAGGCAGAATAAAAGTAACACCCCACAAAATTTAGGAACCGCTTGAATTCCTTCATCAAAGTAGAGGTCCTGCATTGCAGTATGGCTTCCAGCAGGGGTAAGTCCCAATAGACTCTTTACCGATCCCTTATGGGCCCCCAGGAACTCCTTCTCATATTGGTATTTCTCCCATCTGGTGACTCTCTGGTATTGGTACCAGGGTAGGTCCTAGAAAATGACTCAGACTCACTTGAAAGGGGTGGGCAGCAATCTAGGAGAATATGAAATAATCTTCCCTCAACATTGGCTGGTTTCACATTCACAGTTTTGGTTATTTATGAGTTGGCCATAGATAATTACAGTTCTTCTCTTTCACACTGTGCCTTGCCCCATCAGTTTCAATATATTGAGGGTTGACATAAAAAATTAAATGGCAACTTTGGGGGAGTTTTGAGGAAGCTGCAGATGACATGTGAAGGCCAGCAGATGGAACAGAAAAAGTTTAGAAACTCAGAAATGCTTGAAATAGATGTAAAGTACTAAATAATATTTCATCTTTCAATATCATAATAATTCAGATTTCTTCTCTAGTATGAACAGAGGGCCAAAAAATTTTACACGAATTTTCCAGATCATAGGACTGCCGTGTCCCTAACCCCTGCAATGTGGAAGGAATAACTGTAAGTGGGAATTTTGGGAGATTTGTGGTATACTGTGGAAAATCACAGATGACACACATATGTAAAGAAAGTTTAAAAATTAGTAATGTATAAACACTGTATATTACTCTATCATAAAACTGTCCATTATCTTATCATTTGCTCCTGTAAGTATTCATATATAAATTTAAGATAGTTAAATTTTGTTAAAAATTTCAGCGCACTAAAGAACTACAGGCTATGTACTCTCTTTGGGAACGCATCCTCTTTGTCTCTATCATCCAGACTCAGGTATGTGATTTTTTTTTCCCTGCAGTGATTTTTGTATCTTGCACTTTTTGTAGGAGAAGGAAATCCATGAAGCAATGCGACAGCTACACTGTTAGCTGTGAAGACTCTATATAGTATGCATGATATTAATCTCTCACAAAAACTGCAGCATTTTATGGGCACAGGGTGTTGCTTTACATGTTTTGTATATTAAATAAATATCACCAGGATTATTAAAAATCAAGGTTTGGGCTTAGGGCCTGGACTTATTTGCAGTTTTCCACATTTGCAGGGATCCTGCACTCCTAACCCATGCAAATGTCCACCCATATCACCTGGTCTAACAAGTCTTGAAAACACTGAAATCATGAGTTCTGTAATACCTTATAGGGTGCCACATAGGTCAAATGGTGTAATCCACTGCTGACACCACTCAAATGAGTCTAAAAGGTCATCTTCCATTCTTCTATTTCTTTGTATCAGAGCCAAGTATATTTTACACTACTACTTTCCGTATACTTTATCCTCTAGCAAAATTAACTTCTTTTTCACTCCCTGAACACACCTTGAAATGTCACATCTCCTTGCCTTTTCTCAGAGCTGTTCCTATACCTGAAATATCTTTCTTCCTTCCTATCTGTTGAATTCATGCCTATTCTTTAAAACCCATATCTTTCCTCCTTCTTATCTGGGGAATTCATGCTTATTCTTTAAAATCCAATTCAGATGCTGCCTCCTCAATGAAGCCTTCCTTGATGTGCCTCATTAGTCACGACTTCCCGCCTAATATCTTGCACTTTGCCCTATAATTTTTTAATTTGCTTTCCTTTAATATAGCATATTATGGCTGGATGTATTGGTATCATTCTCCTACTTGACTGTAGGGATCATAAAAGATGAAGAATCTGAGGCCCAGAAAAGTAAAATGACTCACCCAAGGTCATACAAGAAGTCAGAGATGGGATTTGAACCTAGATCCTCTGACTAAATGGCAGAAATTGCCTTTTGTTTAAATTTTGTACCTCTCCTAGTTTCCAGTACAATGCTATAAACACAGTAGCTGCTTAATAAATGCTTGAATTTTGTCCCCAGATAAAAATTCCTTTATCTGACCACAACTCCCAACAATATGTATGGTTTCTTCCTATTAAACAATAAACTCCATGAGGACAGCAATTGTCTCACCTTCGTATTTGTACCCCCAAAATGTAGCACAGGATCTGGTGCATCGCTGGTAGCTAATAAATGCTTTTTTTCATTTATTCATCAGTTAGGATCATTGATGAGATCATCTATTCTAACACCTTCCTTCTAGGAATGAGCCCAGAGACTCACCCAAGGTCACATAGGTACTACATGGCAGAACCAGTGCTTGCACCTAAGTCCTCTGACCCCAGATCTAGTTCTTGTTTCTACTGTACCACACTTCAGCTATTGAATTAAACTGCAACTAGAAAATCTAGAATAGCCCAGTAATACAAAATCTACGAAGAGGAGAATCATGTCTTCTTTTACTCTGAATCATATAAGAACCTAGGCAATATTCTTCATAAATGTTGGTTAAAGTTAACGCTGGAGTTTGGCTGCCTTGAGTATGTGTATAAATGTTCCAAGTGCTTCACAGACTCTAGTCAAGGTCTTCAGGGACTTTACATTCCAGTGTAACCACTTCTCTCAGCAGAATATTAAAGGGAGTATTCATTTTGTAAAAATGATGATAGACATGTCATGTGTGATTACTTCCTTTTCTCATTAAAATCCTCAGATAAACCAAGACATGTGCACCCAAGTGAACCAAGTTCTAATAGACCCACCCCACCCCACCCTCATTAATGATAATGCACATTCAAGTGACAGCCAGAAGACTCAATACTCCTGCGACAGGGACCCTTTCTCCAAGAGGGGGAAGAGAGGCATCAATAGACAATTACACTGAGAGACATAAAGGAAGAAGTGCAATTACTCTTTCTGCTAGATTTTTTTATCCAGTTTGGGATTCAGATGAATAGCTCATCTAAATGTGCAGAGTATCTCCTGGAATTGGTAAAGAGCATGGTCACATAGTGCTCTCTGCATTTCTATTTCTAGTGTCTGTAATAGTGTGACTACAATGGAGAAACCACTTGACTTGACATCAGAGAATATGGTTTTTAGTCCCATCTCTAATAGTTGGAGACACTTGTGTGTGAGCTTGGATAAATCATTTTACTTAAACAGGTCTCAGTTTCCTCATGTGTAAGATTAAAGGAGATGGACTCTAAGGTTGTTTTTAGCATGTTGATCCTGGCTAGTAGTACAATGGGTCTCAAAAGGGTAAATTTAGAGATGGAAATGACTTTTGAGGACAGCTAGTCCAACCCCCTCATTTTACAGTTGCAGAAGCTTAGGCTCACAAGAGTTAAATGCCATACCCAATAGCACAGAAGCTTATGGCAGAACCAAGATTGGAGCCCAGATTTTCAAACTCCAAATCTAATGTTCCCCCACCTCACCCAGATCATACAGGCCTACACAAGGTCATTTAGCTATTAAGAAGTGTAAGTGGGACTCTGAACCAGGTCTGATGGTTCTAAGTCACGAGCTTTTTCTGCTACAGTGAGCTGGAACATTTAGCCCGGAGGAAAGAAGAAAGGGAGGTGAGGCAGAAGAGTTATTTTCAAAAACTTTGAAAAACTGTCATGTCGAAGAGAGATTCAATTTTTTTTTCTTCTTGACTCCCCCCCAAAAGAACTAGAAACAGTGGGTAGAATTTGCAAAGAGGTAAATTTAGCTGATGCATAAAGAAAAAAAAATATTCCTAGCAATTGGAGCTATCCAAAAGTGGAACAGTCTTCTTTGGAGGTAGCAGATTCTCCTGCTGTGAAGGTCTTCAAGCAAAGGTGAGTGACCAGTTGGTAGATAGGCTACAGGAAAAGTTGTTTGTTCCCCTGTGGGTTGGATAGGTGGCTGCTGAGATCCCTTCCAAGTGGAATAATATGCTTCTATTCTTAGCCCTAAACTAGGTCCTATGGGAATACAAAAAACATTTCACACTAGATTCCCATATTCCAGTTGGGGAGAGGAGACATTTATACTCATGAAGCGATTAGAGAACAACTCTAGAAAATCACAGAATTTCAGAGCTGAAAGGGATTTCAGAGACTATCTAGTCAAATCCATACCTGAACAAAACTCCTATCTATAAAATGGTGGTCATACAGCTTCTGATTGACCTCCTCAGTGGTCCATTCTAATTTTGGGTAACAGCTAGGTGGCACAGTGGATGGAGTGCCAGCTCTGGAGGGAAGAAGATTCATCTTCCTGAGTTCAAATCTTGCCTCAGATGCTTTTTAGCTGTGTGACCCTGGGCAAGTCACTTAACTCCATTTGCCTCAGTTTCCTCATCTGTAAAATGAGCTGGAGAAGGAAATGTAAACCACTCCAGTATCTTTGCCAAGAAAACCCCAAATGGGATCATGAAGATTCAGACACAACTGAAAAACGACTCAGCAACAACAACAACAAAAACGGTTAGAAAGATTTTGCTTTGTTTTTTTTCCCCCCCATTAACTGATTCTAAATCTACTTCTTTGAAGTTTCATCCATCATTCAAGTTTTGCCTTCTGGAGCTAAGCAGAACACTACTTCTATGTAACATCCCTTAAAATACTTAAATCCTTAATTAATCAATTCATAAAATCCTTAAACACCTAAATTCAAACAAAGAAAGCTATGGTGTCTTCTCCAAGTCTTTTCTTCCCCAGGTGTTAAATATCCTCTGTTTCTTTGACTGAGCCTCATTTGTCATGTACTAGAGGCCCTTGACCATGCTGTTTGGCCTTCTCTGGAGGTTCCATATAGCTTGTCAATAGCCTTCTTAGAATGTGGTGCCCAGAATAGAACTGGGACAGAGATCATCTTGTCCTACTGATCTGAAATCACTTCCCTGTTTACCTTAGCCTTCAATTTCCTATCATCCATTTCTCCCTTCCCTGTTCAAAGAGATGGCAAAGACCTAAGTCATTGATGATAAACAAAAACTACAGTATGAGCTGGAGTTCTCCTACCATAGAAGAAAAGCACATGATCTAGAATAATTAAAGATTTCAAGCAGCATGAATGACAAAAGCTGGGCCTTGAAAAAATAGAATCTTTCCTTCAACTGGGTTCGGCATGCAATAGCTAAGCTAGTTCTGCCTTAACAGATTGGCTTTCAAAGGGATTGTACCTCAACCTTAGGGCTAGAAACCTGGTTTCAAGTCCCAGCTCTCTCACTGACTAGCTATATGACCTTGGGAAAGTCACTTAACCACCTCTTGGGGCTCTTCTGAAAAATGAGGATCATAGTTCTACTGCCTATCTCACAGACTTGTTATGAGAATCATAATGCAACAAAGTATGGGAAAATGCTTTGAAACTCTAGCGTTAATTATATATTTATAATAGGAAGGAGAATCAACCAATGAGCATTTATTAAGAATATATTAGGTATATATCAGGTGCTTAATAAATGTTTAGCTATTTGATCCCCTCTTTTTTTCCTGGTTATGTCCCAGGAGCAAGTTACGTTAGTTAAATTAGGCCTGAATATCTATCTGTGATTTAATTGTTAATTAGCTGCATCACTGATTCACTCTTTTACACACTGACTTTACCAGTATAGTCTTCATTTCTTCCATCATAAAATTCATCTTAAACACGTTATCCAAGTAAGTTGTAATTCGCAGACAAAAACTCGTAGTTAATTTTAAAGTAATGTTGTTTTTCGTATTAAGCACTGGAAACTTCAGGATTCAAGGGGAACACCGTGGGCGACTGACCGTCACGTTTCTAGAGTATCCGCTGTGGCGCTGGCCTTTTATTTACATTATTCTTACTGAATGACTAATTTAAAGTTCTACGTTACAGGTATCTAGAAAATCATTGTTAAAATTTTGAGCATATTCATCTGTGTTTTCCCAGAAGTTAATATTTTTTCCTTTAAATATGTGCTATAAATCATTTTGCTGCATTCTTAAGTGATTTTTATTACATTCAAGGGAAACTTTATTGTAATTTCTCTGCAAATTTATATAAATAGACAACTAGGTGGTACAATGGATAGAACACTGGACTTGGAAGACCTGAGATCAAATTTTGTTAGCTGTTAGGTAAGTCACTTACACTGTCTCGGTTCATTTTCCTCATCTGTAAAATGTGGAGGTTATATTCAGTGGTCTCTAAGGTTCTTACCAGCTCTAAATCCACGATCCTAAGATCAAAGGGGAAAATGGGATTCATTAAATAAAAATCTATTGACCACATCTATTACTGTATTCTTGCCCACTATATACCTCTGCACTGTTTTTTTGGTGCCCCATAACTTAGAGAGAGGCATAGGAATAAGTTATAGGGCACCAAAAAACAATAGAGAGGTATATGGTGGGCAAGAATACAGTAACAGATATGGTCAATAGATTACCGATGGAGAATTGTGCTGGAGATGTGGCTCAACAAAAGGTATCATCAGAGAAAAAGAGATGTATGACAAGAGAAGGAAATATAAATCATATAAGCAGAGTAAGGGATAACTGAGTGGCAAGAAGGGAAGCCCAGTGGTATCCTGGTAATATCAAGAGATCCAAAGGAGTACCCCCAGGGCACTGGACAGACCTCCATGGAGCATCTGCCGGAGGACATGGGCAGGAGTCAAACAGGATAGAAGGCCTGCATGGGTTGCAATTGGGTCACTGGAGTGAACATGCACATTGATAAGATCACAAGCCTATACAAATATTAAAGCTCTGTATTTCAGTAAGCAAGAGATAAGAGGATTTGGGAAGCCTCTGGTGGTATGAATACCAGCAGAGTGGGTTAGTTAAAAGTGCATTTTTCCCCTCTGCTTTTAGTTACGGCTTTTTTTTCCCCTCTCCTCTAATCTCTGGCTTTAATTCAGGTAACAGCCATTTCCCTGTTATATTCCACTTGTCCAGAGATTTTCTTTGCCTGGAGTTAAAAATTACTGTACTGCCATCTAGTGTATTTCATGCAGGAATTCATTAATCTGTTCTAGTCAGATGGAGCTTATTTCTATTGAGCTCTAAGAAGGGGAGGGGGGGAGAGGAATGAGTTAAAACTTTCCACTGAAACAGCTTTTAAAACATAGTCCAATAATTAGC
Organism: Pseudochirops corinnae; assembly: GCA_028646515.1. Lineage (NCBI taxonomy): Eukaryota > Metazoa > Chordata > Mammalia > Diprotodontia > Pseudocheiridae > Pseudochirops > Pseudochirops corinnae. The sequence goes on along the minus strand of CM053588.1, from coordinate 119,253,650 downwards.
CAGTAAATGCTGACTCTTAGACAAAGCATTATTGGTTTGCAAACTGTTTTTCAGAGAAAGTTGAAATGATTTATTTAGAAATCAGATGGGGACTTGTCTTCAATGAGTTCTAGATCCATTCCAAATCTAATATTCAATGACTCTTGGGTGCTGGGGTCAGAGAAGCTTAATTATCAATTTAATGGAAGTAGAGGAATATTTGATTGGGGATATTGACAAGGTAGGGTACAATGGTGAAGGCACTAAAATCATGAAGAAATGGGATTGTTTTGTCCTGCAGTTAGTGGAGAAATGGTAGCTGTCTGAGTATTTGAAGGAGTGTGATTACAAAGAAGTATGCTAATTTATGTTTTGCTTCAGATAGATAACTCACAACTAGATTGCAGTTAAAGAGAGGCAGATTTCATCTCAATAAAAGCAAAACACCTTACCAATTAAAATTCCAAAAGTTGAATGGGATGCCTACTGATGCCGTGGGTCCCCCCTCACTGGAGGTCAAGTGAAGATTAGATAATCATTTGTAGAAGATGTCATCAAGGGGATGCTTATTCATATAAGTGATTGATTAGAAAACTTGCAATATCCCTTCTAAATCTGAGGTTCCATGATTCAATTAACACTGTCTTTCTCAAAGGCAAGGGCCAGTGTGCCTGACTTCGTTTGCTTCAGTCCAGGGTTCAGTCACCTTAATGATTTAGTAGAAATTCCTTACAATTCTTACCTTCTGACATAACTTTCCTGTCAATTCTCATTTCTAAGGAATCTGTGCCCTATGTCATATTGCCCTTCCCTTCAGAAATTTTTAATGGTTTCCAACTGCCAAGCAGATAAAATTCAGACCCTCTTTCTTTGACTTTTAGATCCTTCCCAACCTGGTACCAACCTATTTTTCAAATCTTATCTCATATTACTCCCTTCCGTGCATTCTCTATTCCACATACCAAGAATTCTCTACAGGCCCTAAACATGCCTTGTACTTTTCCAGCTCTATGCCTTTGTTCATACTTTTTCTTTAGCTTGAAATTTCCTGTTCTTTCCTCTCTCCCCCAGGTTAGCATAATCCAATCATCATAATCTAAGTGCTTACTTTGATTGCAAGGTACCGGAATAGGCAATAGAAACACAAAGACCAAAAAAAGTGTCTGCTTTCAAGGACATCTTACTGGAAAGGATACAGTATGTTAACAGATAAACATATAAATGAATGTGGATGTGAAATCAATGGAGGGAGGTACAAGCCACGCAAAAAAATGACAACTGATTAAATTTGGGATGTGAAGGAGAAAAAAGTCAAACATTACTCAAAGCTGACAAACCAGGATGCCCGGGAGCATGTTGGTACCCTCAACAGAAACAATGAATTTTGAGGAGAAAATAATGAGTTCCATTTTGGTCCAGTTGAGTTGGACATTTTTATAGTACATTTGGTTTGGAGATGTCTATCAGGCAGATGGTGATGTAGGACAGGAACTCAGGGGATGATTAGGGCTGAATATGTAGATCTGGGAGTTTAGCATAAAAATTAGCTCACTGAGATAAAGGGGATAACGTGAAAAGATGAGACTTCCCAGGATAATCATATTTAGAAAGTGAGACATGAATAATAATTCGGTAAAAGAGAAAGAAAAAGTTAAACAGGTTGGAGAAGAACCAAGAAAGAGCAGGGTCTTAAAAAGTGAGGGATGACAAAATACTGAGAAGGAGAGGGTAGGTGGCATGGGGGCAAAAAAAGTAAAAGACATGGGGACAACACAAATGAGGACCAAGAAGAGGCCATTAGAATTAGCAATGAAGAGATTGCTGGTAACCTTGGAGAGAGTAGTTCTGGATGCTTACTGAGTACCAGAATTGTAAGCTAGATTGCAAGAAGATGCCAAGTGAATGAGAGGTGAGGATATAGAGCAGTGGTTCTCCACCTTCCTAATGCCATGACCCTTTAATACAGTTCCTCATGTTGTGGTGACCCCCGACCATAATATTATTTTCGTTGCTACTTCATAACTGTAATTTTGCTACTGTTATGAATCATAATGTAAATCTCTGATATGCAGGATGTACTTTCATTGTTACAAATTGAACATAACCCACAGGTTGAGAACCGCTGATATAGAGGCAGTAAGAATAGACAACTTGAGGGAGGGGTTCTCCCCTTAAGGGTTTGACTATGAAAGGGAGAGAGAATTTAGAACAATACCTGGAGATGATGGTAGGGTGAAATAAAGATTGTTTGAGGATGGAGGATACCTGACTATGCTGGTGAGGCAACAAGTGGAGGCAACAAGACATGGGGAGAATTTGAAGCTTGGGGGAGGTGGATGAACAATGGGATAAAGCACCAAGAGAAGATGTGAGGGGATAGAATATTGGCACAAATGGAAACATTGGTCTTGGCAATGAGAAGGGCCACCTCTTCATAACAAATTTGTGCAAAGGAGAGACTAGGAATTTAATAAATATTTGCTAAAGTAAATTATTTCTTGTTCTCCATTTCAATCCTAGGATATTTTAATTGTTTTATTGGATCAGTTATTTCAATGGTGTAGAAAGTTCTCCTATCTCTACCAATATAGATCTACACACCCTCTGCAACTTATCATTTTAGAGAATGGACTGGGGAACTTAAATATTAGGTGACTTGCCCAGGGACATACAATAAATAGGTGTTAAAGGAAAGGCTTGAGCTCATGTCTTTCTGGCTCTAAAGCCAGTCTTCTCTCCACTCTACTATGCTGTCTCCTGGAATATATTATAGATTCTATAATATATAAATATAATTACTTACGAATAACATACTTTAAAAAGGTGATACCCAGAAGCAAGCACAATGGCATGTGGATTCAGACAAGAAAAGTAGTAAAGTGATCGCCTCCCTTAATCAGGATATTTTATTTAGGGTAATAGAGTTAGAGCTGGAAAGAACTTCAGATGCTGAGCCTGTCCATGTCTACCTACCTCATTCTATAGATCAGGAGACTGAGACCCCTAAAAGCTAAGTGGCTTGCCTAAGGTCATCCAGGTAGTAAGTATCAAAGGTAGGATTTGAACTCAGTCTTCTGAGTCCAAAGGCAATGTTCTTTCTACTATCCCATGCGGACTCTCTAGTGGACTTTCAGATTAAATGAGTTTTCATGGCAGTCACTCTATTGACTTAACTTGAACTATATCATCAACTGAAACCTCTATATATTGGGTACATTGGCTTAAGGCTGAAAGAGACCTTAGAGGTCATCTTTTCCAACGTACCCATTTTGTAAATGAGGAAAGTGAAGCCCAGAGACATTAAATGACTTTCCCTAAATCACACAGATAAAAAGGAGCAGCAGAGCATGAACAGCACCAGCAAATGTTGGAGCTGGAAGGGAGCTCAGAAGCCATCCTAAACCTCTAGCGCACCCAGCTACAGTTTGAAAGCAACTACGATTTCACCATAGATTAGTAAAAGAAAACCCACTGCTCCCCAAGGCAGCCCGTTCCCAGGGAGATTGCTTTTGTTGTCAGAAAGTTCCTCCTGATACCAAGCTTACATTTCCCTCTCTGTAACCTCTGCCCATAGCTCCTCATCCTACTCTCTGCAGAAAAGCAGAAAAAGCCTAAACTTTCTTCCACAGGACAACCCCCAAATACTTGAACGCAACCCTCATATCCCCTTAATTCTTCTTTTTTCCAGGTAAAATACTATTAGGAATTTTTTTCATCCACTTAAAAAAGACCTAGTATCTCTTCTTAGCAAATGAGTTATTCGGTGGTATCAAACTTGAATAGAAACAGGGACTTCTAATCTGAATAGGAGATCCCCTGCAGGTTTCACATTGATTTTGTTTTAAAATACAATATTATCTATGTTTTATTGTATTTTTATTTACTCTGTTAAAAAATTTCCCAATGGCATTTTAATCTGGTTCAGACTGGACACAAGACAGGCCATATGGTTGATAACTCTGGCATAGATGACACCAGGTTAGGAGGAATAGTTAGAAAACTAAATTCCAAACTCATGGTTTAAAAAGACCTCAGTAGACTGGAATGATGGGCCCAAAGAAACAGCATGAAGTTTAATGGGGGAAAAGAAAAGTCCTAAATTTCTATTTTAAAAATTGAGTGCATGAGTAGATTCAGCTTATGGACAAGTCATGTAAAAAAAGAACATAGTCGGGTACTGAAAGATCCTACAGATGTCATCGCTGCGCCACCATGGGGGACCCTTCCTTTGACACATTGTGGAGAAGTGAAAAGATATCTCAGAATTGAAGAACAAATGGTGTCCTAATTTTCCCAAAAAAGGGAAGGGAATGAAGCCTATATAGAAGTTTGACTTTAATATCTGACAAAATTCTAGAATGTATGTTTCAAGTGACAGTGAACCTCTAAAAAATGAAGGGCTAAACTCAAGAACAGTGCATTCCCGATTGATCTAATTTCCCTTTCTGACAGGCTCAGCTAAAGGGCCATTCTGATTCCTTTGGTCATTGGTGCTCCAAAAATACTGCTTTTTTAATTTTGTATTTGCTTATCTCATGTATGTTGTCTCTCATACCCACCAGGCCATATAGTAAACACTTAATAAATGTCTGATGAATTGTACTGAGTTTTATAAGGGATTATAGATGTAGAGCTGGAAGATAACTCAGAGGCCCTTGAATACGACAGCCTCACTTTACACATCAGGAAGCTAAAGGCCAGGAAAGTTAAATGACTTGCTCAGAGTCACACAACAATTAAGCATCTAAAGTAGGACTTTGATTCAGATCTTTCTGACTCCAGGATCAGTATCCTATTCTCCATATCACGCTGCCTCTTGTTGAATTGAATTTATAGGTTTACTAGTTCATTAGATCAAGAGAATTCTGTAGAGTTGGTTTGCTCCTCAGAAAAGCATTTGACAAAGTCCTTTATTTTTTGTGTGAGAGCTGTATATTCCTGGGCCAAATGATAGCTTTAAGTGGTGAATTTGAAACTGCTTAAATGACTGTAACTCAAAGAGTTGTCATTAAAAGTTTGAAATCAATTCGGAAGGTCTCCAGTGAAGTGACTGGGGATCTGTGCTTTGCCCTGTACCATTTAATATTTTAGCAACATCTTGGATGAAGCTGGAGGTGATATATAGCACCCCTATAATATTTGCAGATGACACAAAACTAGAAGAAATTGCTAACATACTAGAGGAGAGGATCGGACAGAACATTGGAGCAGAACATGTAAAGCCTTACACTGAATTTTTTTAAATGAACCCTTATTTTCTTTTAGAGCTTTCTCTACTAAGAACAGAATAGAATGGTGAATAAGATGATACATCAAGAAAATTAGAGAGAGATAGAGAACACCTGACTTGACGAATTCGAGTCACCTGAGCTGGATGAATTATATCTTCTGTTACTGATAGAATTGGCAAATGTAACAAATGGCAAGTATGATTAGAGAAAAATCACAGAAAATGGGATAACTTGCATTATTGCAGAAGACAAATGTTAGCCATTTTTACAAAAGAGAAAATGGAGTCTGTGAACCATAGGCCAATGAGATTCACTCCAATTCCTGGAAAATGTCTAGAATGAATTATTAAAGAAATGGTTAGTGAACATTTAGAAGCAAAAGAAATGATCTCAAAGAATTAGCATAGCTTCATCAAGAATAGGTCATGCATAATCAATAACAAAGGGACTAAAGGAAGATAGAGATGGATGGATGGATGGATGGATGGATGCATGGATGGATGGACAGACGGACAGACAGACAGACGGACGGATAGATAGATAGATAGATAGATAGATAGATAGATAGATAGATAGATGGATGGATGGATGGATGGATGGATGGATGGATGGATGGATAGATAGATAGATAGATAGATAGATAGATAGATAGATGGATAGATAAATGGATGGATAGATAAATGGATGATAGATAGATGCCTATCTTCCATCAGGCCCTCTGTTACTACCTACATATTTTATACATTTATATATTATATATAGTTTTATTTGTGTTTATATGTACATACACATACATACACATACACTGATAGTAGAGTTGCGAATTGAAATTATATGAGAAAAGTCATTAAACTTTTTATGATTTTTTTATTCATTGATACCACCACAGGGCAAAGACAGAAAAAAGGCTCTACATATGCCAAAATGGTCAGATCAAATGGGGAAAGGCTGAGAAATAATGGTACATAAAATAGAATATCATTTTGCTATAATAAATTATGAATATGAGGATTTCAGAAAATCAAGGAAAGATTTATATACAACAATAGAGTGAAAAGAAATGGAACAAATGATACAACTACAGTGATGTGAATGAAAATAACACCAAAAGGTAGTTAAAACATAGTTAATTGCAAAAATCCAGTCTCAGTCCCAGAAAACACATTATGAAACACACTTACCTCCAATTGGTGGAGAGATGGGAAATTTTATGTGCGGAATGCTCTCTACCCTGTCAGAAATGACAATTTTGTCTCTTTGACTTAATTGATTTTGTCATAAGGAAAGGTATTGTACAGTGTGGGAAGGAGTAGATATATTAAAATATGACTGTGGTTTAAAAAAACAAAATAAAAAAACATTTTTAATTGAAGAAAGTCATGCTAGCCAAATTTCATTTCTCTCTCTTTTTTTAAACAGGGTTACTAAACTAGTAGATCAGGGAATATTTAATATAGAGTTTACCTGGATGTTAGCAGGGCATTTGAAAAAGCCTCTTACCCCATTCTTGTGAAAAGGGTGCAGAGATTTAAGGAAGACAATAGTGCATTTAGATAAATTCAGAATTAGTTGAGTGGCTATTCCCAAAAGGTATACATTAAAAAGTTTAGTCTCAAGTAGGAAGTCGGCCCCCACTATTCCCTTCTGTAGTTCCTGAGCTCCCATTGATATGTTCCCATTTTAAATAAGTTAGCCATTGATGACATTATCAAATTTTAAAATGAAACATTTAGCAGGCAAAAGCAATAATTATAACACAACACTCAGTTGAAATTAAAAAACAAGAATAATAAAAATATAACCATATATAACATAAACCTGGGTCACATTTTCCCACCCTGGTACATATTGTTCATGAAAGAAATTGGGTACAACCTAACAGAAACCTAGAAGTGAAGCATATCAGTAGTGAAACTCATGTTCTGGGGGCAATTGATGATTCTGGACTGTGGGCCTGGATATTAATGGTCACCTTTAGGGAGTAATCTGAACCCTGCTCTTCCTTCTCAGTTTCTCTGCTCTCCTGCCAGATGAAACCACATTTCTGCTACTCTTGGGCCTTGGAAAAAATAATAAGCACAGGCTCGGTGGCTTTCCCAGTCTCCTCCCTTGACTGTGCATTGGAATGGCATTAATATATTTCACTGACAAGCAGCTCCCTTAAGCCAGAGGACTGCGGTTCCCCAGCTCTCTCACGAGAGCTCTGAGGAATTGTTCCCTCTCAAGATAGAAAGGGCAATTGAAGAGCAATGTAGTGAAACCCCTTAGAGTTTACATCTGAGTCTGTAGATGGTCCTATGCAGAATAAGCTTAGCCAGCTCTTTATGCACTAACCAGATTCTGATTTGTTCCAATTAGGTCCAAAAGCACCTGCAGAGCTTTCCTGTTGTCAGTCAGGTCTCAAGCTCTAGATGGCTCTAGAGAACAAGCCCAGCCAGCTCTTCTTCTACCCGTGAGCTCCCAGCAGCTGCAGATCCAGCCAGGTTTCAGTCAGTTCTCTTAGCCAGTTCAGCCTAAAGCAGCAACTGCTTCTTCCAAGCAACAGAGGACAGTCTCTGTCATGAGCTCCTTACCGCAGGCAGCTCTGTCTTCCTCTTCTTCTAATTCCTGGCTTCTCCTCTTCTTGCCTTCCCTCCTATAGTTTCCAATGCTTCAAATAAGGGCCCCTTATGAGAACTGACCCATCTCTAACTCAGATTGAAAAACCCAAAGTCCACATTCTCTTAGCTATAATATAAACAAATAACATGCAATTTTGGCATTATCCTCAAATAATTCTTTGATTTATAGTTTCTTGGCAATATCTTTTCAAAACCCTGAAACCAGTCACATGTAAATGATGTGACAGACAACAACACACTGCAATCCCCCCATCTGCACTAAGTACTTCTGTTCAAGCTGCTTTCAAACAGGTCTTCTCAGTACATTTTTATCTGAAAAGCAGTTTTCTCTCAGGTCTTCACAAGTGGCTCCAAGTTACTTTTCTAGCATGAATGTCCTTTTTATGCCTCTTTCCATAACCAAAACATCCACCAATAAAAAGATCAGTATCTTGCACTAAGATCAAAGCATGATCCTCAGTTTTGCAGATGATACAACTCTGGGAGGTTTAACTACTAGAAGATGAGAGTCAGGGTCTAAAAGGGTCATGACAGGCTAGAACACTGGTTCTCAACCTTCCTAATGCCAGGACCCTTTAATACTCGTATGTAGGTGTATCTGCATGTGGGCGGACCTAGATGGAGAGAGGAGGTGTGTCTTGGTTCCTAAGACCATTGGAAATATGTGTTATCCGACGGTCTTAGGCGACCCCTGTGAACCCTTGTGAAAGGGTCATTCGACCCACAAAGGGGTCGCAACCCACAGGTTGAGAATTGCTGGGCTAGAACATTGCAGATTCAGTAAAGGTCAATGTGAAGTCTTACACTTGGGTCCACAAAAACAACTTCACAAGCACAATACTGGGAAAGCATGGCTAGATAATAAGTGTTCTGAGAAAGATCTGGGAGTTTTCATGCAAGATTTGCTTTCTTGCGGTCCCTTGTATATAATGCTCCATTTCCAGACTGTCTTTACAAACTATCCCCTGGCTAAAATGCTCCTCTTTCTCACTTTCATTTCCTTCCTTGCTTCGAAACTCAGTTCAAATCCCACTTTCTGCAAAAGGTCTTTCCTGCTCTCTCCCACTTGCTGGTGCCTAACCTCTGAAATTACCTCCCATTTACATAGTAGTTATCTTGTACGTGTATGTCATTGCTGAGTCATTTTTGTTGTGTATGAGTCTTTGTGACCCCATTTAGGGTTTTCTTGGCAAAGATGCTGAAGTGTTTTATATAGTTGATTGTTATCATCTCTTCCATTAGAATGTTAGTTCCTGAGAACAGAGACCACAAGTGTGCTTTTCTCTCCATTCCCAGAGTTTGGCACTGGGTCTAGGAGAAGCTAAGTGTTTCATAAAGGCTTGTTGATCTGTTTATATTTTATTCAAGTCTTAGTGGGCCTACATGCCCTCTGAGATCCCTTCCAACTCTGCAATTCTGTGATAAAAACTCCAATAAGGGCTGGCTACTAAATGAAGGTTGCCCAGGCATGAGTTAAAAAATCATCTAGTTTCATTTTTAAAAAGCAATTTTGTTTCTTTCAAACTTCCAAATTATTATGGAAATTTTCTGCTGATTCTTATTTTAAAAAGGCATTATGTTCATCAGGACTGTCATAGCCATAAGGAATTGTGGAAGCCATCATCTCAATGCCGAAGGGAAACTGCTTTTTCCATATTTACAAGTGTCAGATGATTTTTAAATGGATAACATTAAATCACTGTCAGCAGGGTTCAATATTTTCTCATATATACTATAGAATTGTCTCTGGGAAGATAGAAGCCACAATCTGGTTTCATAAGCTAAGTGGCATTTCTTCAACTATGCCTCCAAGCTTGCCACATTATAGAAACTCCCCCAAAGGCAAAGAGAAAAAGACAAGGTGACTTCTCAAGATTTGTTGCAAGTAAATATGTTGATGTGTGTGTGTGTGTGTGTGTGTGTGTGCAACAGAAAAAATAGACAGCCAGGGGAGAGGATGACTGTGAAGAGCTTATTTTGAAAATAAAAGCATTTCCAAAAAAGCACGTGAGCTTTGCCAAGAAAAATATATAAGGATGAGGTTTGGAACAAGAAACCAAGTTCAAAAACAAACTTAAAAAAGAACCTCACATTGAAAACTTCTGTGTTTTGTCTTCCATGTATTTATAACATGGTCACAGGGAGTCACAGTGTTCTCAGTCAGCAAACCAAAAAGGGAGAACCAGCACAAACCTGTCTAAGCCTGCTAAGGCCACTAAAGATCAAAGGAGGCAGTATGGACACTGATGAAATCAGGCAAAACTGTGTTCACTCTTCTGACCAAAATAGCACATTCTGCCGTAAAAGAGATAGGCCCTTTAAGAAAATAGTTTTTAAAAGAAATTCAAGACCACAAACTTGAAACTTGGAAGGCTTCACTGAAATCATCTGGCCCAAAGGTTCTTCTTATCTTTTTCTGTGCCATGGCCTACTTTGGGAATCTAGTGAAGCCAACAGATTCCTTCTTAAAATCATGTTTTTAAAATGCACAAAATAAAACACACCAAATTATAAAATGAACCAAAGGTTAATGAAAATAGAGATGTAATTCTTTTTATATCCAAATTAATGAACCTTCTGAAATTCATCCATGGGCCTAAAGACCTAGTCCAACCCCCTAATTTTACAGTTGGGAAAACCAGGGTCTAGAGCAGGGGTGGGGAACCTGTGGCCTTGAGGCCACATGCCATCCTCTAGACCCTCAAGTGTGGCCCTTTGGCTGAATCCAAACAAAAGGATTTGTTCTATAAAACTTGGATTCAGTCAAAATACAGCACCCAAGGACCTAGAAGGCCACCTATGGCCTGAGGCCATTGGTTCCCTGCTCCTGGTCTAAGGGTAATTGATCAACGTGCTGAAGTTCACAAAGCTACTACCTAATAGCTATCGGTCAGGATTTGAACTCTGGATCTCTGACTTCAAACCTACTGTTCTTTTCATTGTATCACTGGGGAGAGGGCGCAGAAAAGAGGAAAGTGAAGCTTCTTGTACATATTTGTCTTATGTTGTTTTATACCTCCCAGAATGCCTAGCATAGTGTTTTGCACACAGTAAACCTTCAATATTTTTTTTTCTTGATTGACTTAGTGGTTGCTGAGGGTAGACAGCCAGCATGGGGTAAATAAAAATTCCAGTCATATGTAACTTCTAGTTACAGCCAATTGGAAATCAGAATGAGAGAGAGAGGACTTCAGAAGGGGACAGGAGAAGGGAGGTGAAGAAAATGACTTTCTGATTAAAGAAAAAAATTGATGTGTTGACACAGAAGATTAATTTATAAAGGCAGGACAGAAGAGTAGCCCAGTAACTATTTCTTTCTTCTTTTGTTTCTATGTGGAAAGAGAGAATCCAAGATGCCTAAACAGAAAGGTAGTCAGTAGGGAATTTAGAAGCAAGTTGTGAAAGAAGACAGTTGTTAATATAATTCTCTAAATAAAGTCATAGCTGGTAGATGAGAAAAGCTATAAGAGATTTGACCCAAGTATCTATTGAACTGAAGTTTTGAACTGATCCCAAACTCATCTGACCCTCCAAAGATGTGCAAAGCCAAAGGAGGTTTTTGACATGAAGCTAAGATTGGGAATGAGTCACAAAGGAACACACTAACTAAGATCTGTATAGAAAACAAGGCTTTGATTAATTTGAAAGAAGAAGTTAAGGATTAGTAAGTAAAGCAAATCCACTTTGAAATACCATGTGCTTTAATATTTCAATGGATGCAGGATCTCATTTGTGAGAGCATTCCTGATGGTGTAGATCCCAGCCCACCTACAACTTCTAATAAGCCTTGTTCACATCCTCCATAGAAGTGCCCAAATGATAAACAGAGACATCCCCTCTCCTAATGTTCATATGGACTATTTGTGTCTGACCTGCAGTAGACCCTTATAACCTTGTGTTGGTTTGATCAGCCACAGTCAGACACAGTATACATTGACCCCAAAATCATGACCTCATTTTGGTCTTTTGTGATCATGAAGGACAACAATACCCAAATGATGGATGCTTTTCCTCTAGTTCCTTTAATATTTCATTGTTTTAGAGTTTTTAATGTCTTCTCTCACTCTTGCTATTTCACTGGCTTTCCCTTTTCTTGGTCATGCATGGTTTTGGTGATGAATTTTTACCATTTCTTACACACAGGTCATTTTTGGTGATCAATCAGGCTACCCCTAGAATACTTTGGTCTGGTTTTCTGGGGTTCCCAGGAAAGTTTGCATCTAGCGAGGCTGGCTTGTTCATAAGAACTCTCACTTTTATTTGGACTTTGCATGAGAAATAGATCCATGATACTACTTCAATTCCTTATCATGGTAAGGAAGTGATCCTGGGTCCATTAAGGTTAGGTCAACAGAGCCCAAACTCTGGCAAAAGCTCATCCACTCCCCAAGGACCAACCTATCTAAGGAAAGGGAAGGTCATTACTAGAAAGATGCCCATTAGATGATCAATTTTCTGGCTACAATGCCACCAAAAATTTGATGCTTTGGAAAAGCTTCTCTGAGCTAGTTAGTTTTCCTTTTCTTAATTACTATTTAAAAGAGGTATATCTTTGGCAACATGGTATAATAGACAGCTTCACACAGCTCTTCCACACTTAAAGCCAGTTCACACATGGGTCAAGACATCACCCCGGAGATGTCATTGGTACTCTTCCAAAAAGAAAGAAAAACAACAACATAGTAGATAACTATGTTAAATTTTGAGTCATGAAGACCTTTATTCAAATTCTGCCTCTAAAAATTAACTAGCTGCATAATCATGGATAAATTAATCAATCAACATGTATTAAGTGCCTACTACGTGTCAGACACTGTCCTAAGCCACTTAAACTCTCTAAACCTGATTTCTTCAGCCATAAAATTATAAGAAGACATCCAGTATCTACCTCATGAAATAATATATATCTTCACAAGCCTTGAAGCACAATATGTTACTGTACCATCATTATAAGCATTGTTACTATTTGGTTTTTTGTTATCTCTACTTCATTCACTACACCAAAGTCTATGAAAATGACTTCATACAGTGAGGCTCCGGGCCACCCCCTACCACCTAATGAAAGCTTAACTAAATACTGAGGGGAAAAGCAGTCTCTTAATTACATAAACCACAAACTTAAGAAGCTGAATTATCAGCAATTGTCATGGAAATAATGATAACTCACAGTATAAATATAGATAAATGCTTGGTCAGGGAACCCTTTAAAACTCGGACATCTGAATCTCAAGCTATTGTGAGTTTCCATGAACTAGAATCACCATTTCGAGATTATTTTAAGTACTTTCTGGCAGGAGTATAAAATGTGATTAATGCTCAAAAATTACAAAAATCAATTTGTTGTTGTCCAGTTATGTCCAACTCTTTGTGACCCCATTTAGAGTTCTCTTGGCAAAGATACTGGAGTGGTTTGCCATTTCCTTCTCCAGTTCATTTTACAGATGAGGAACTGAGGCAAACTGAGTTAAGTGACTTGCACAGGGTCACATAGCTAGTAAGCATTTGAGACCAAATTTGAACTCAGGAAGATAAGACTTACTGTCTACAGGCCCCGGACTCTATCTACTGCACCAGCCATTGTTATCATCACATGAGCTAAGCCAAAGCACAGATTACTATGAGACAAGACTGAACCTGAAAAGGGGAGCATAGGATAATAGATTTAGACCTCTGAAGTCATCTAGTCCAATCCTCTCTTTTTTATAGTTGAAGAAACTGAGGCCTAGAAGACTTAAATGACTTGCCTAAGGTCATAAAGTTTCCAAGTGATATGGCTGAAATTTGAACCCAGTTCCTTTGACTCCAGTGCTTTTTCCACTACATGAGGCTTTCCAAATATCAGTCTTTTATTAGGAGATCTTTAGTTGAAATTTCCTGAAATAAATCTTAGTAGGAAGGAAGAAAATTCCTAAAGTAGGAAGGGAAGGATGTTGTTGTGTTTGTCCTTCGTTTTCGAAGAGGACCATGGCATCAGGGAAATGATAGCATGACTTACAGTTGACTTTGAGTGAGGGAGGGCTGTGCAAGGTCACCAGCCTCACTTTCTCCTTCAAAGTTATCTGAATCCAGGGACCAGATATTCATCAGGATGACTGAAGATGACCCAAAGGGAAAAACATCAGCAAAGAGGAGGCTAATTTCATTTAAAGAAAAAAAAAACCTTTGCCAGCCACAAATGAAGTCTTCATCCAAATACTATTAGCCTGAACACCTATGGAAAAGTGCTATTTTTAAAACTTTAAAATGTTTTTGAAAATACCAGGTGTAGAGATCAGGGGCCAGGGAGTTGTTGAAATCCAAAGGTTTCCTTGAGTAATTTCTAGAATTAGGCCTTAGTCCCTTGGTAGTGCAATCTCTGACCACTAGAGGGAAGTAGTCTCTAAGCTGTGTGATAACTGACTTCTAAGCCTGGTTGATATGGTTGCCATTATAATGTGTGGGTTATCGCTTAGGCTGATCTTCACAGAACCGTAAGTTAATAATTGATCTGATGGCTCACATTCACTGGATCAAAGGATATAACATCCTGACCCTAGAGTTATGAGAACATAAGCATCCCTTTCCACATGAATAGCATCTCTAGAAAAGAGGCTTCCTCTTGGCAAACACTCCCCAAACACCCTCAAACCACCCCCTTACCCAAACATTAAGGTTTCTCCTTTTAGCTCTTTGAACTTCTACCAAAGTTCTATTTTGATGCTTCATTGTGGTATGTAGGTAGTCCTGTGTTCCCCAAGGCCATGCCAATAGAGTACATATTAAGCAGGTTTTGCCAACTTGGAAAGGCTTTAAGAAAGGATTTGGTGATTAGATTGCATGCCTGTTGTCAAAGGCCCATTTGAGTTTAGTTCAGAAAGCTCATTCCCAGATTACCTAAGAGTGGTAATTTTTTTTTTTAGTCACAGAAACTCCCAAAAATCACCCGTTAAGTTATAGGGGAGTTGTACTCTGTGTCAATGAAGTGAATCGCCACACAGATGAAATGACAGAACCTTTAAATATTAAAGCAACCTATTAAGAGGATCAGAAGATGCCAACCCAGCAGCCATTCAGTCAGAAGTATATTCTAAAAATAGGACACTTTGCAGCACATTCATATTGGGTTTTCCTGATTAGGTGAAGCAAGAAATTTTGGGGAAAGTGATGACTCTGCCCCTCCCATTCAGTCCCTTCTCACCACTCACCTGGACATCACCAGTCAGTCAGGTCCTCCTTACCTGTCTACAAGACTATTGAAATAGCTTCCTAATTAATCTTTCTGACTCCAATCCTCTCTTGACACAGTTGCCTTAGAATTCACAACTTCTGTCAAGGTTCAGCTCAAAATCTGCCTCCTAAATGTGGCCTTTCCTGATTCCCCTAGTTAGTAAACACCCCCAAAAATCACTTTGGATCCATTTTAAAGTTACAGCTCTGTATACCTTGTTTCCTCCCTATAGAATGAAAGCTTCTCAAGAGCAAGGACTATTTTGGTTTTGTCTTTGTCCTGCCTAACCTAGTGCCTGACACATTTAGCATGGGATGTGTGATTTCATCACAAGTCAGTGTGGAAACTTCATAAATCATTGGTGCACGTCAACAACTCACCAGCAACTCATCTGTTTTTGAAGTATGCCTGGGGTGAATGACTTGCCTGTGGTCACAAAATTAGTTTGTATTGTAGAAGGACTTTAAATCAGATTTTCCTGAGTTAGGCCTTGAACCTAGGATTATCTGTTTCCAGGGCCAGCTCTTACATCCACCGTGCCATACTGACTCTCATAAGGAATACAGTAGGTTGTGTAAGACCTTGTTTAATTAACTAATTAAATAAATGGAGATGTATAGCTCCTGTGTTAAGTGAACACTCTGGCTAACAATTTTCATAAGTGCAACAACAAAGAATTAGTAAACTTTTCTTTTCCTGCTGTGTGAGCAAGTGGAGGGTTGCAGAAGCTTCCCATCAATACTAGGTCAAATTTCCATTGGCTTCTGGTGAATCACTCAGGACTAAGTCTCCAGTATTCCTCATTTCCCTTACCCTAAAATGGAAATGTTTTCTTATTAACTTACTTGACAGGAAACTTTGGAAAATTACAGACATCAGTGGCACAAGTATCCTCCAATACAATTTTATGATGACAAAACAAATAGTACCCCTACGTGCTGGAAGTTGCAGTTTCACTAAGAAATTAGCGTTCTCTTTCCCCCATATAAAGATGTAGGATTATGGATAAAGAGCTAGGCTATAAACCAGGAAGGCCTGGGTTAATGTCTTGGCTCAGACACAAACTGGCTTTGTGGCCCTAAGCAAGTCACTTTACTTCTCCATGGTCTAGACAGCTCTCTAAGACTATAAGTCAGAGAAAAAGTACCAACCTGAATTGGCAGGATAAGTCACCTCACCCAAGAGCTCCATGTACCAATAAAATCATGAGTCCTCCAGTCCCTACCATCTCCCCTTTTTAAAAGGCAGTCTGAGCAAAGCAGATAGAGGGTGAACCCCTAGAGTTCAGAGACAAGAAAGCTTGCCTCCGGGTTCAAGTGTCTGACATAAAACTGTGACTAAGTCATATACCCTATCAATCCTCTAGGCAGCTCCCTAAGACCACAGCTTCTAGAGAAGTTGACAATCTGCATTGTTCTCACCTGGGAGTTCTCTTTTGCATTAACATCATAGGCCAAATTGCTATCCATAACCCTTTCTTTCCAAGTTGCAGAACTCTAAGGCAATGGTCTAAGTTGCAGAATTAGTGCTCATCTGATTAAGTAGAGGGAGTTCCCTACATCTAAGAGATCACAAGCAGGGACCAAAAAAAACCCTGATGACTCATAGGTGTTAAAGGAGGACACTGGTGCTACAAAGGCAGCTATCACATATGTGTCGTTTCAGTCTTATGAATATACTCTCTGAGCACCTCCAGAGCTATATGTGGAACCCAACAGGTCACTTGGATGAAAGGCATGGGCTCCTCAGAAGAAAGTGTCTGTTGACCACATGTATATCAAATTTAGTGTCCCAGACTGGCTTCTAATTGTTCAATGAACGAATGAAGTCTTAGTTAAGTACTTACTGTATGCAAAGTATTATCAATGCAAATAATAAAAAGTGAGACAATTCCTGTTCTCAAGCCACTCGCACAGGAAACAAGGAGACAGTATATAAGGACATGTTAATTTAACCTTTTTGGAATGTCTCCCTCCACAGACAGTGTGTGCTAAAGAAATGCGAACTCGTTTTAGTACAAGTCTATGTAAAACACGCAGTGTGTGTAACCAGCTGACACAGGAGCCGAAAAATGCAGACAGCCATGAACCTGAACCTCTGACCCTGGAGGAAGTGAAAATCTTAGACCAGCCAAATAAGTCCCAGGAGAGGGCTCTTTGGGTGAGTGGCAAGTGAGGGAACGTGGACACAGGCCCTGGAAGAAAGCCAAAGGCAAATTTCCTTTCCCCCTGTTACATAGACCTTACCCACTGTTTGGTCGTCTTGCCTCAGGCCTGCTGTGAAGGTTGCAATGGGAAATGATACTCTTTGGTTCTATGTCTATTTCTGCATACCATTTTCCCTTCTCCTTTTTTGTGGCTGTTTTATTTCTGCCACCCACTCCCTTTTCTATCTCAACAGTCCCTCTTCACTCCCCCTCCAATTCTTGTGAGAACTATGTAAGGGTCACTTTTCTGATAGAGGGGGCTTCCAGGTAACTTTGGGCAAGTCCCAGGGGATTTTAAAAAAAAACGTATTTTTGAAATGTACTATGAGGGGCAATTTTGGTCTAGTTATTTAGACACTAAAAGGGCAACAATGAATACTTTTTCTACTACAATCCTCTGATACCTCCTTGCAGAATGCACGTAATTCTGTCATTTCCAGTGTAGCACCAGCTTGATACTATCTCTAGTCATTGTTCAGTCATATCTGACTCTTTGTGACCCCATTTGGGGTTTTCTTGGCAAAGATACTGGAGTGATTTGCCATTTCTTTCTCCAGGTCATTTTACAGATAAGGAGCTGGGGCAAACAGGGCTAAGTGACTTGTCTAGGGTCACATGGCTAGTAAGTGTCTGAGGTCAGATTTGAACTCAGGATAATGAGTCGTCTTGGTTTCCAGGCCAGTGTTCTATCCACTATGCCACTTGGCTGCCCTACTGACTGTAGAGGACATTGCAGTCTGGAAGGATCCCAATGTAGAGAATGTCCAGAGGGTGAACAGCAGGATGGAGAAGGGACTACAGTGTTCAAAAGAACTGAGTATTTAGCCTGGAGAAAAGAAGAAAGTTGGGGGGTAGGATGATACCCATCTTCAAGTATCTAAAGAACTATCATATGGAAGAGGAATTCATATCTCCACTTTTACCAGTGGGTAGAACTAGGAGGAATGGATGGAAGTTGTAAAGAGGCAGACTTAGATTTAAAATGGCAGGCGAGGAAATGTCTGAGTAATTAGAGATATTTAAAACTGCAATGAACTGCTTTGTGAAGTGGTCAGGTTCCCCTTATTAGGTGTTTGCAGGCAAAGAAAAGAAGGAATGAAAAAAATCATCAAGAATACTTAGACAGATGAAAGTTAAGTGACCTGCCCAAGGTCACACAGCCAATAAGTGTCCGAGGCTAAATTTGACTCAAATCTTCCTGACTCCAGACCCAGAGCTCTATCCACTGTACCATCTAGCTTCAACAGAGGCTTGTCCAATATGTTGCAAAGGAGATTCTTTGTTTGGTATCACTTAGGCTCAGTGGCCTCTGAGGTACCTTGAAAACCTAAGATAGTAGGCATGCCATTCCATTCAATTCAACAACTGTCTGTTGAACCCAGGCTCTGCACAAGGCACTACCAGATAGGTGCCAGGAACAGTTCAGCCAGCCAGCATCTCTTTTACAAAGTTCTTTTTCTTCTTCGTTTTGCTTCATTAATCATGTTATCTACGAGTTACTTTGTTTTCCTGATGGATTCTTGGCAGATCAGTACTATGCACTTCACAGGGTTATTGCTAAGACAGTGCTTTGTAAGCCCTGTCTGAGGGGAGGAGGGAAGGGAAGGAAAAGTCAGGTTTGGATTGAACCTGTGATTTCATTGGCATAGGGAATCCCTAGGAAGAAACTTCTGCTACCAAAGCCGACGGGAACCTGATCTCCAACTTAAAATACTAAATAAATATGTTACTATTGCTGCAGTGGTTATAACATACCCAAAAAACTTGCCTTAGTTTGATACTTTAAAAGACATCATTTCATCAGTGCGGGTACTCCTCCATCTTCATATGGGGCTGTCAGAGTCATAACTAGGACCTCTTGCGCCAAGGGTAAATTCTAAATGCTAGCCAAAAAATAATTTAAAAAAAAAAAAAACCTCACCATTATACTCGTCCTAACAAACAAAGTGTATTGTCATCCAGCCCACATCACTACTATAAAAAATACTGTCAATCTAGAAAGGCTCAAGTGGGCCTCGTGATGAGCCCAGCAAAACATAACAATGCCAAGGAAAATCCTTTTCAAATGGACCATCGGTCATCAGGAATGATCCCTAACATCCCCAGACCCCAATAGGATGCTCACAGCTAGCAGCTGGGAGAATAGCACACTGCAGTGGGCACAGATGGTTGTGCAGATAGGTCATCAGAGAACCATAAGGCTCATGGAGAGTGAACCAGAAGACCACCTCAGGAAAGAAGCACGACACTCCTGGCCCAGATATTGCTACTCTGAAGGGAAAGATTGCTCACTCCATTCTAGTTACAGCTACTTACCTCATCCTACTTAGAACTCTGGCTCCCCTAACTAGAAAATTCATCACCTGATGCCCACCCAGCATTCTGGTCACATATTTTACATTTGTTAGCTGGTCCTCCTAAAACAGACCCAAAATTGTTCTTGGCTCTGCTCTCTGGTTCCTCATCATGATGTGGAGATCACTCTGGGTTCTCAAAGCTCTGACCACAGAATTACAAAATCTCAGAATTGAAGAGGAACATCACGTGGTCTAGCCTATACCTAAGAGTCTTCTATACAATATTAATTGGTCATCCAATCTTTGCCTGAGTATCTCTAATGATCAGGAATCCACCACCTCCCAAGACAATTGATTCTACCAAGTATAGTGGACCTATCACTGCCCTCATTTCAGATACTGTGTCTCTGCAACCTAAGATTGCATTAGCTTTTTTGATTGCTATATTATACTGTTGATTCATAATGAGCTTGCAATCCATGAACGCCTCCAGTTCTGAATACAGACTAGACATTCCTCCCCCATCTTGTGCTTATAAATTGATTTTTGGTGGGGATTTATGCCCATTAAATTTGGTCTCATTTAATTTATTCTAATGTTCTAGCCC
>CM053588.1:119208527-119233402 GCA_028646515.1 Pseudochirops corinnae | reverse complement strand
CATTTCTTACTTTCTTGATGAGTGGGGAAGAGGCAGGAGGAAAGGAGAGAATTTAGAACTCAAAAAAAAGTTTTTAATGAATGCTAAAAAATAAATAAATAATATATTTTTAAAAAGAAATAGTATATATGAAGAACTCAAATAAGGGATTAAATTAACCTCCAGAAGTACTTTAATAGGACTCTTATCCTTTCTGGGATCTAGACTTTGAGATGGCAGTTAAGAGATTTAGAGATTTTACTTTTAGCATCACAAAACTTCAGAGTGACAAAGAACCTCAGAGGCCATCTAATCTACCCCCTACTTGGAAAAAAAAAAAAAGTAGTGTAGCACAATAAAACAAGTACTGGGCCAAGAGTCAGAATCACCTGGATTCAAATCCCACCAAACCATTCAGGGCCTGCTTAGGCAGCATTCATTCATCTAACATGTCGCATCAGACAACTAACAGGTACTATTTTATTTGTTTTCCAATCCCATTGCCTAGCACAGTGTCTTGTGTATAGCAGGTGTTTAATAGACTGTTAACAGTGAAGGGGATGTGAAGAGTCATCCTGAGTTCATATATTGAAACTACCACTGTTGTGGCCTTGGCCTGCCTAGGCACTGTTCTCAAAGCAGTCCATCCTCAGAACCATGAGAGATTTCACGACTACATTGTGGTTACCCCCCAATAAAACTGTGCTTTGTGGGAAGGTCAGCCTACGTATGGCTACTTCAGCCAATCCCTTTGATGAATATTTCAGTTAAAGATCCTTTCACTGTACTTTTTCAGAATTTGATTATCATTTCCTTAGGGGAAGAAAATTTCTAAAAGCAGCCCATAGGCTCATGGATCTAGAACTGGAAGGAATCTCAGAGTCCAACACTCTCCTCTATAGGTGAGGAAGCTAAGACCCAAGGACACAAAATGATTTGTCCAAGGTCACATTTTTACCTCTTTCTTTCACGCAACCTTTATAAACCTTTAGTTCTTGATGAAATTAGATGCAGATGATACATACTCAAAGTGAAGACTTGTTGCTGTTGTTTTTCATTGTTTCAGTTGTGTCCAACTCTTCATGACCCCATTTGGGGTCTTCTTGGCAAAGGTAATGGAGTGGTTTGCCATTTCCTTCTTTAGCCCATTTTACTGATGAGGAAACCTGTTTTCTGGAGGCAAACAGGGTTAAATGACTTTCTCAGAGTCACATAGCTAGTAAGTTTCCAAGGGCATATTTTAACTCCAGTCTTTCTGACACCAGGCTTGCTACTCTAGCATTCTAGCCATCAATCCACCAAGCACTGCCCCATGGTGGGACTTCTCCCTGTCATATTCCTGACTATGAAGCCCAACACTGATCTATATACCCTCTCATGTTGACCTTTTTTTTTTCTACCTTTCTCTAGAAATGCTCTCCTGATCTTCCAGGCACCAGTTGCTCAAACCCAGAGGTTCCAACTCCTCCCACCTCCCAGCATAAGTAGACTTTTCAAGCTCCAAATCTCTCAGATCTCATTCAGTGTAAGACCATCAGCTCCCTTCACTGTCCATCTCTCTTTACTCGAAATAGCATACATCAGCAGACCCCCCCCACCTCCAAATTAAAGCCTCCTTCCTTTCCCTCTTTTTTTCAGTCTTTTTCTTCTCCTTCTCACCTACTCCCAGGTGGGCTCTTTTCTTTCTGGACCACAGAGATCATGTTTCCTTCATTACTAGCCCTTGATGTGACCCGAGTGCATCACTCATTTCTCTATCCCCTCCACCCTTTTAATGAATCTTCCCATGTTGTAATGTAGTTCCACAAAAGAAGCATTCAGCTGTAGGCAGGGTGTTGCCAGGTCCTGCCCATAATGCCCTCTGTCCAGCTCTTCCATGTTACTTCTACACTGGATCTTCTATCCTGTATGATTTAGCTCAGATTTCCAGGAAACGTCACCCTGGGCTGCATCATGAGTGTCACTGTCCTTTTTCTAGTGGGTGCAGAATAGTATTGAACTATTTGAATGTCCTTTCCTTTATATTTGAAGGTCTTTTTCCTGACGACTTATAGAACTTGTTACTTTTTTTTTTTTTTTTGCTTTTTGGAGGTGGGAAGGCAGGGCAACTGGGGTTAAGTGACTTTCCCAAGGTCACATGGCTAGTAAATGTTAAGTGTCTGAGGCCAGATTTGAACTCAGGTCCTCCTGACTCCAGGGCCAGTGCTCTATTCACTGCATCACCTAGCCACCCTGTGAACTTGTTACTTCTGAAGTAAGTTATTAATTGAAGTGAATTATTATAATTAGCCACCATGTGTCTTGGAGTTTGAAGCCTTGGTTTTTTTCTGGAGGCAATCTGTGAATTCTTTCAATCATAATTTCATTTGCTATGTTTAGAAGTTCTGAATAGTTCTCTTCTATTTTTTCTTCATTATGCTATTAAGGGTTTTCTTTTTTGCCTTGTCTTGTTTTTCTGGGAGACCTAAGATCCTTAGGTTGTCTCTGCACATATTGTCTTTGATTTCAAGATGTTTTGCTTGCGTAGTGAGCATATTTTCTCTTAATATTAATGTTTTTTGCTTTTCTTCTAGGTTTTCATTCAGTTCTGCATACTCACATTCCCAATATATTGTTCTCCCTTTTGCTTTTTTGGTGATGCTTACCATTGTAGATTCAAGTTTCTCTATTCTTATTTTTCTTGTGCAGGATATATACTCTGCACTAAAAATTCTCATTTCTCTTTTAAACCACTCAGGAACAATACATTTGGTTCCATGTTTTACTCAAATTCCACAGGGTCCTCTGTTTCATCAAATGTTCATTCAGTTTCCTTTTTATTTTCAATATTTATAGATGTCTAAATTCATTTACTAGACCTAGAGGTCATATTTCCCTCTGTTGTTGCTATTGTACCTATTGATTTATCTGTTTATGTTAAAGATCTTTGAGTTTTCTTCTTCCTGAAATCTTTGGTACTTTCAATCTTTCCACTCTTCCCATATTCCTTATCAATCACTTCCTGACTCCTTCCTCACTGATTGTGGTTTCCTCAAGGGCTGCATCTCAAAGTGTCTTAGACTCCTCCCATGATAGGCATTTCACAGTTCACCTGCCTAGGTCTCTGACTTTTAGGACATCAGAATTAGCTCCAGATAGATGCTGTACTCTGTCCTTCAAGCTTAGTGGGGTGCTGCACAACATGCACACACAAGGTGTCTTGCCCAGGTTATCTATCCTACTTCCTCTTTTCCTACAAATCTGAGCTTAACCATACAGGACAGAAGATGTGATGTTCCTCTGGCCCAGCACCAGCAATTTAAAGCCTGCTTTCTCTAGCACTGGCAAAGCCTGCTTTTCCCAGGCACCAGTGCTTCTGTGTTCCAGCCCTTGGCAAGCTTTTGCTTATGAAGGGCTATGACCAAGCTGACTTTCCAGGCCTGGAGCAAAATTCTGCACCCTGGAGCCAGGGTATCTGCAGCACTGGGAAGAGGGAGGGGGAATCAGGGTATAGAAATGCGTTTTAATGAAAGTCTGTGTTGTGTCCTTGGGTCTACTAAAGTAACCTTACTGCCAGCAGTGTGGGAGGTGAGAGGGGAATGCTGACTGAGTTCAGAGTCAGTAAGCATCAATTTCTAGGTTTGGAGATTTGTTTGTTTTTTTACCTTCTTTTAGGTTCCAGGTATCTTTAACTAAAGAAACAGCTGAAATGGTTTTACCTCAGGTGCATAATTTCTGTTTTGGAGAGGGTTGAAAAAAAGCCATCTAGTCTTCCATCTTGTTCCTCGCATGACCCAGAAGTATCTTCACTGCAACTTTTACAAGATGACCACCTTTCTCCTGGACACTCTCTCCTCTCTTGGTTTTTATAACACCACTCTCTCCTGGTCCTTTACCTACCCAACTGCTTTTTGGTTCCCATTGACTAGTTACCATCCTTCTTACTGTTAACTGTAAGCATTCTCAGAGTACCTGGATGATGGGTATCTCTCATGGTACTGAGCTCTTTTCTTTGTACAATCTCTCCCTTTGTGATCTCATCAGTCCTTGTGGGTTCACAAGAGTCATATGGAAAGGACTTCAAAATCTATGTGTCTGTCCCTAATCTCTCTCAAAATTCTAGTCTCACATCACCAACTGCCTCCTGAATATCTCTACCTGGACATCCTGTAATCATTTCAACCTCAACCCTGTCCAAAAAAAATCATTATATCTCATTGGAAGCCCACCATCACTCCAAATTTCCTTACTTCCACTGAGAGCACCACAATCTTAGTCATCCTGGTTCACAGCCTAAGAATCAACTTTGACTTTCCTCCTTTACCCCCAAACCATATCCAATGGTTGCCAGTCCTTAAAATATCTCTCTCATCTGTCCCTTTTCTCCACTCACATACCCTCTCCTCTGCAGTGCAGCCCTCCTTACTTCTCATCTGAACTATTTTAGGAGCCATCTAACTGATGTCCCTTCTTGCAGTCTCTGTAGACCACCTGCCACACAGCTGCCAAAATGATCTAAGACATGGCCTAGCATCCAAAGCCCTCCACAGTGTGCCTCCCACCTACCTTTTCAACCCAATTTCCCTGTTTGATCTTAGGCAAGTGATGTAACATCTCTGAGGCTCAGGTTTCCCTCTTACATAGAGGAGATGCCTGAATTATCTACTTCACCAGATTACTGGGAGCATCAAATCAGACAAGGCCTGGGAAGTCCCTTATAATTGTAATGCACCATACAACTACAAACTATAATTACCTGCAAGATTGTTTCTGGGACTGAACAGAGAGGGGCACATCAGGAAGTATTCTTATCAGCTTGATGAGATGACCAAGAGATGGACTTTTATGTGAAACTATTGCTATACGGGATTAGTCAATGAAGTCCCTTAATCAAGGTCGCGGGCTATAAGCCTCAGTTTGGTATTTGGCCAATTTAAGTGAAAGCACCTCCCCATGGAGATTGTATGCTCCACATCATCCAACATTATTATCATCAGATAAATATTGTGCTACTTTGATTCTACTTTCAATTTAATTCTGCAGACATTACCAAGTGCCTACTGCATGCAAAGCTGAGCTAGGTATTGGGGAGATAGAAAGTTTCATGTACTCACAGAAGGCATTATAAGTCTATAAATACAAAATGACACATGGAAACAGGGTGATGTAATAGAAAGAGTTGTGGGTTTGGAGTCAGACTACTTTGTTTCAAATCCAGACACTGTTACTTAACACCAAGTGATCTTGGGCAAGTCATTTAATCTGTCTGTCTCAATCTTTTTTCATCTGTAAAATGAAAGGTTGGGGTTAGATGACCTCTATGGTTCATTTTAACTCTAGACCTAGACTGAGAGCCAGGAAGACTTCAGTTCAAATCAGATACTTAATAGCTGTGTAACTGAGCAAATCACTCTGCCTGCTTCAGATTCCTCAACTTCAAAATGAAGACAAAAATCACACATACATCCCATCGTTGTTATGAAGAATAAATAAATATGTGTACAGCATTTAGCAAGCCTTAAAGATCTACTCAAATGCTAGCGAGAAATCCCATTGTCAAAATGTGTTGAAAACCCAGTAGCAGGTTTAAATAATGGGTTCTAGAGCTAAAAGTTTTCAGAAAGAGCTTCCTTGCCCTTTGTTATTTGTGACATAAACAGACCCTCTTTTGTCTACCAAAAGCCTGCCACCCTACCAGCAATGTAGGGTCTGTTTGGGCAGTATTTGTATATCTCAAACATAGTATAGGCCAGAAAAATAGCCAATGTTCTTGACTGTCTCTCCTCTCTACATCTTCACCCCTGAGATACACAATTTAGTTTAATTAATGTAGCTCATCCAATCTGTACTTGGCTCTCTGAAAGCAAGCCTGATTTCTAATCAAGAAAACACACGGTGCCATTAGCAGTGCAGGCCTAAGGAGATAGAAATTCACACTGTACTTTTTTCGAGTGGGCTCAGAACATTCTTTAATACATTACCTTCAAAACAGGGTGACATCAGTCATGTAATTGCAGCATGAATAATCTTAGAACAAGGAAAAATTTGGGAGGGAGGTTTTTTCATGTCAGACAGTTTTTAAGCTCCCTACTCAGAACTATTGAAGAAGGAGAGTGTTCAAATTCCAATGCTTTCTGGGTATTTTTTTTTTTTAACAAAATGTGACTTTCTCCCTATTTATAGTTCTTGGTCTCAGCACAGAATCTCTAATAAAGTTAGAAAAATTTTTTTTGCTAGCTAGAATAAGCAACAGCCTCTTCATCATTTTACATGTAAAATTAGCAAAAATTTAGATAAAATCAGTAAAAAAATTTTTGCATTAAATCAGTAAAAAGTTTACTGATGCCTTTTCGTTTCACATTATAATAATTTATTAATTTAAACAACCAAGAATTTAATTCTCCTTTTTAACGAGGAAAATAGTAGGCAAATATAACCTACATGGTAATTGTATCTAGGGATATCCATGATATTTAGGTCCTATAGACCCTTCCTTCTCTGAAAGAGATTGGGAAATAGGTTACAATAGTTCATTATTTGCTCTCTAAAACAAAGATTAGTTATTACAGTACTTCAAGTTCAACTTCTTTTAATAGTCTTTTCATGTACACTTTTTCTACAATATTGTATGTCTTCTTCTTCTTATCTGGCTTTTTTCACTGCATCAATTCATACAAATCTTCCCTGTGATCTCTGATCTCCTCACAGTGATCATTTCTCACTATACAGTAATATTCTACTACATTTCTATGCCAGAGTTCATTCAGATAGTCCCCAACAAATGGGCAACTACTTTGTTACCATTCCTTTGTTACAGTAAAAATTAACATCACCCTCTTTAGAGAGTATACATTTTTATGCAATAAATTAATCAAAGTTTAAATATCAATAATATGTTAATGTTGATCTTTCTTGACATCATCATCCTGAGTTCTTCACTTTGCTGACACTTTTGGCAAGTAGATACTATAAGACCTTTTCACATTAATTAACAGCCCATGATTTCATTGGCAAGAAGGCATGATGTAATTCATACATGAGCAGCCAGAGTCCTGAGAAAAAGTTTGTGACCCCAACAGATTAAAAGAGAACACTTTTCATGATGACACAACAATGTTCGTAGTAGAAAGATGGGAATAGGATTGTATTCCCATAAATGCAGAACTAACCATAAGATACTTCCTTATGAGGAAAGAGGAATTTAGCAATTCAGGTTTCTGGTTTCTCTTCTGTCTTCTCTTTGGTCTTCTACCCTGAATTCCTTCAGCTGTGATGGACTACTCAGGCTATACAGTTTTGAGGCTATTGATACATTATTTGAAGAAAATTATCTTTAGCTTTTTAGTTTGTGTGTACTTTGTAGCAACAGAGCTCCCAGAAGACTATTTCATCATATCCTTCCTTCTAGTTCACTGAATTGGTAAGAGGCAGGGTTATGGTGTAGTAAAAAATGTGTGGTACTTGAAATCAGGAAGCCTGAATTCCAAACCACACGTCTGATGTCTTCTGTCTGTGGGACTCTGGGTCACTTACTTAATTTCCCCCTAAACTTCAGCTTTCTCCTCTGTAAATTAATAAGAGCATCTAACTACCAAGGTTGTTGTGAGATACTGTGTGACCCCAAATAAGGTGCCTGCTCTCTCTGAACCTCAGTCTTCTCATCTATATAACAGAAATAATAGTAGTACCTTCCTCATGAGGTTTTGGGAAGACTTACTGGCTGTCATTCTGTCTATATTCTGTCATACTGGTTTTGGGAAGACTTACTGGCTGTCATTCCCTCATTCAATAAACTCCATGACTCCTTATTGTATTTAAGACCAAATTTAAGCTATTCTTTATCATTAAAGTCCCTCACAACTTGGACCTAGCCTACCTCTCCTACCTTTATATATATGAGTCCCCTTCTTGCACTCTGGAGTCCAACTAAACTGTCCTTCTTAGTGTTTCTCATATGCAATGCTACACATCCAGTCCATCAGTCACTATGATAGATGTAGCCTATGCCTGGAATTCACCTCCTCCCCACCGCCAACTCTTAAAATTCTTTGCATCCTACAAAATTTAGCTCAACAAGACTGACATAAAAACTGTCCTCCTTCCCTAACTCCCAGAATCCTCTTTCTTCCAAATTAGTTTGCATTCATTTTGTATATATTTTCTACATAATTATATATGTCCTTGTTGTCTGCCCCAATAAAAAGACAGCTTTTGATTGAAGAGATCATTTCATTTTGTCTTTGTATCCTCAGCCCCCTCCATAGTGCCTATGACAGAATTTTGTTGGTTTTTTTTTTTTTGGAGGGGTAATTGGGGTTAAATGACTTGCCCGAGATCACTTAAGCATTAAGTGTCTGAGGTCAGGATTTGAACTCAGGACCTCCTGACTCCAGGACTGGTGGTCTATTCACTGTGCCACCTAGCGGCCCCACGACTATGACAGAATTTGCACTTCATAAATGCTCGTTCATTAATTGATCATGACATTGGTCAAGCCATTTAACCTCTCTAAGCCTCAGTTTCTTTAAGTTTAACATGAAGCTAACAATAGTAGCTTCTCTCTGACTTTAATAATTATACCGAAATAAAGTAATATAGTGACTGTAATAAGATTTTTAAACATTAGTTTGCCTTATTTCATAACTGAGTGAATCTCAATCTCATCATCTGTAAAATGGGCTACAAGGCAAGATTGGAATAAATGATCTCTCAAACCTTTCCCACTTACAACATTCTATAATTCTCTAAACCTAGTTAGGGATGATTTTTTCAAATGCCCAAAATATCAATTACATTCATATTGTGCCTGAATTCTAAAGCCAAAGGAGTCTCTACACCCACAGTTTCCCATGCCCAAATGGTCACTAGATTCATTTTGCCCACTATTACTCATGCCACCCCCACATCCCACAAGCTATAGTAATCTCTCCTGTTGCTACCCACAAGTTAAAAGATAAAAAGTTAGGTCTACAAGCAATTAGTCCTCAGAGTTCCCCCACCAACATTGATTACAATGCGAACCTAAGCAAAAGGTCATAGAAAAGAATTCTTGTATGCATTTCCTTTAAAGTGTCCACAGAATATTATCCTTTCTCCTGAACTATTTTGGGCTCTGGGGACATGAGAAAACAGTCAGTTTTCCTAGAGGAATTGAAGTAGCTAGGATTTATAAGGTGTGATTTTATCTCTCTAAATTCTCTGTAGCCAGTAACTTTATTTGGAAAGTTTGGGGTAAATTTTTTTTTTAATACATGAAGATAAGAACTTCCTGTATGATCATTTGTTTAGTATTAGTATAAATCTGTCAACTAAATATGTATTTATTCTTCCATAGGAAAGCACAGTGAGAAGACACGAACATCAGCACCATCAAAGATTTTTATCAGGAGTCAAAAAAGCTCCCCCCAAAAAAGCATTTTTTAAGCTCATTTCATGAACTAAATCAAGATTTTCCTAGTCCAGGCAGCATCCATCTTTTCATACACATAAGATGCCCACCTATCTCATTGCCAAGGCTATGAACTTTTAAAAAATATCAGAGTATAGGGTTTTGGTCCACTATTTCCCAGCTTGCACTCAGTGAAGAGACCAAGGCAGATGTATATTACTACAGCTTAACTATACTTTTTCCTTTGATTTTAATAGTGCTTTCTTTGTATTTTCTTTGAAGACATCTGTTAAATTCTTTATGGCTATTTTCTTAATTTCATCTTCTTTACTAAAAAAAATGTTTCAAATTCTTCTTTCAGGGTTTCCTTCCAGGCATTTCCAATGAAATAGGCTTGCTACAGTATGGGCATTCACCAAATATGGTGTTAAAAATCTGCTCTTGCTAGTCAGTAGACCTCTCAACCACTCATATAAGCAAGTCTGATGGAAGGGCTATTCACACTGAGAATTATCATACACTTGATCTGGGATGGCACCTAGCATAACAAATTCCACAATCCATTGTGAAATCAGATTTTTTTTTCCAGGACAGCATGTACTGGAAATTCAATTTCCAAAACATTTTTCAAATTTTGTAATAGGCTATTTTCTGCATCCCATATATGTATATCCTTGTTCAGCTTAGTTCCCAGGGTTTTTATCACATGATCAGCACCAACAAAGAAGTATATTCAGGAAGCATTGTAAGATGCTTGGGGTCTACATCTCTATATTCTGAAACATTATTTCCTACTGCAGTTTTTCTCATAGTTTTGCTTTGTGTGGGCTTTTCTGGCTCAAGAATCTAATTCTTCTGACCAATCTCATCCATGACATCCCAGAATGCCTTTAGTGATTCTAATGCCACCAAAAACTGATTATTTTTATCAATGAAGTCTGTGATATCCAGGAAACAGAAAATGGAAGTGGTAAATCCACAGAGCAATCTGGTGATTCTGTCAGGTACTTTGCCTTTAACTTGAGAGTGATAAGAATCTGTCTGCCAGGGGTGTCTTCGGCTTTTAACTTTTAACTTGAAGTATCCCCATAAACAAGTTTAACTCCGCCCAGAATTTCTATTTCTTCAACAAGACATGTGTAGGAATGAGAGGGGAAGGTGGTGGTGTGAACAGCTCTTGCTTATTCAGTGAAACTTCCAAAATTATCTTCAACTCCCTTATAAAGTTCACCAGGTCAGGAGAGTGCTGTATCCTTTCATTTAATATCTGATCATATGTATCCAGTATTGTCTTTAGTTACCAGCTACAGAATATTCTTGCATTTTTTTTAGTTGAAGATCTTCTGGTAACAGTATTCTAACATGGAAGTCCCTCCCCCGAGCTGAGAAGAATCCCTTGTAAATGGTTTTCTCCAGGTTCTGAGGAAGAAGAAGCAGGAACTGTTGCAGCAGAGTTGCCTTGGCCACTAACATGTCAGTCAGGCCCTGTCCGAGCTTTCTAAGGTGTGACATGAAAAGCAGATTGATTTGTCTATATGATTTAGTAATTTTTTGTTACTGTTCTTCCAGCCATTTTTGATCCTTTGTGACCCCATTTAGGATTTTCGTGGCAAAGATACTAGGGTGGTTTGCCATCTCCTTCTCCAGCTCATTTTACAGATGAGGAACAGAGGCAGAGTTAAATGACTTGCCTACGTTCACATAGCTAGTAAGTGTCTGAAACAGGATTTGAACTCAGGTCTTCTTGACTCCAGGTCTGATGCTCTATCCACTGTACCATCTAGTTGCCCTAATAAATACATAACGATATAATATTGTGATAATAAAAACTCACATTTACATAGTTCTTAATAGTTATAAATTGTTTTCCTCATTACAGCCATGTAATAGTATAACTACTTTTATACCTATTTTACAGACAACTGTAGCTGAAAGAACACTTGCCCATAGTCATGAAGCTCATCAGTGTCAAGGCTATAATTCTAATCCATGGAAGCTAAATAATGTAGTAAAGGACCAATCCTAGACTCAGAAAGACCTGAGTTTCCTCATCTTCAAAATGGGAATAATAACGCCTACCCTGCAGGTGGTGAGGATCAAATGAGATAGTTGTAAAGCATTTAACATAGTGCGTCGTACACAGTAAGAGCTTAATAAATGTGTGTTCCCTCCCACCCCTCCACCCACTGACATTACATCCAATATTCTTTCCTTCCAATAACTGCCATTTCATTTTCTTACTTTATAGTCATATGCTGTATGTTTCTCAATTTTTTTTATTATTATCCCAAAGCCAAAATTTGGCCCTAAGTGAAAACCAAAAAGCATTAGGTAATTTATTCAAGTCTCCATTATTCATAGGATTGCCATTCACTTGGGAAAAATCCTCAAATAACAGAAATTAGGACTAGAAGGAACTCTAGGGATCATCTAATACAACTCCCTCATTTGACAGATATAGAATCTGAGACCCAAGGAGGTTAAGTGACTTGTTCATGGCCATATAGTTAGTACTATAAATAATGAGATTGGATTCAAACCCAGTCCTCATGGCTTCAATCAGGGGCTAAATCTCTGTGGCAAATTTCCAATCCCAAGGCATCTCTTTTCCAACATTTCTTCACTTACCCAGCTTGCTTCTGGCTATCTCCCCCTACCACATTATCATGTCCTCAGGGAATTCAAAGCAATTTTAATATGTAATTATGTGGAATAATGAGTTCAAGCATATTCTCTAGGGCTCACAGTTGGTGCCATTCTGCTGCTACAGTTTCCTAAGTGCCTTTGAGAGGTTCAGAGGAAACTGTTGGCTGTTAACCTTCTAGCAGCTTAGCAATTCTCTGCTCACACTGGCCAGCAGCCCAGTTTCAGAAAAGAATCAGGAAGTTGAGATGATGGGAAAGTTTTCTTCCTTCTAAGACTAAGGAGGACACATTCTTGAGTTTCCGCAGAGTCAGAGGGCAAAGAACAGGGCAGAGCAATCCTTCACACTCCCTGGAAGCCTGAATCAGCATGATTTTCTAACATTTGTTAATTGAAAAATAGATTCATGGAATGAGAAGGTGCCCTTTTATTCCTTTTGTACAAGACAAGAATTTTTAAGAAACACAATTCAGGGTCAGGAAATGGAGTTATCTTGTTTCATGCCTATGAAAACATCTACAAAGCTGCCTAAATAGTAGTTCTCATAGAAAGAGCACTGTATTTTGAATCATATCACCTAAATTCAAATCCTAACTCTTCCACTTACTTCCAATTATTTACAAAGGCATTCATGTGACTTTGGGCAAATCCCCTTTACCTTTCTGGACCTCACTTCCTCATCTGTAAACAGTAAAGTTACCTTCATGTCCAAGTCTATGATGCCTATGATCCTTATGTTAGGATGACTTAAAATGTAGATAGTTCATAGTTTCTGTAACACCTGAATGATTCTCTAAATGGTTTGACTATTAGTAATGTTACAAACACAGGGGATAGTAGTATTGAATCAGTCTTCAAAATAATAAGTTTAACAGTTTCCAGAGAAATTCAGAATGATAGTTAAATGATAAAGTGTGTGGGCCTAAGCAAGGTTGTCAGCTTAAACCATTTTAGTGACTGAGTGACTGTCTAAGATCTCATTCAAAAGGTCCAAAGTTCTTGTCTTTAGGTCAAAATTATCTTAAGTAAGCAATCTATGCTAAGGAAAACCAAAAGAACATGTTTACCTTTCTAGGAACTAGAGGAGAGTCAAAGAAAGAATAGGACTACGACTGGCTTGATGGGAAATGGAAGGTATGAGATGGTCAAAAGAAGACAGACATATTCAACATTTAGTCTACTATTTTCTCTGCCAAGAAGAATAACCTTTGAATTATGCATAGTATAAAATGGGTGGTAATAGGTAACTGAAACCCAAAACAAGTGAGTTGGCAGTAAAAGCCGTTTTCAATGGATGCAAAACACCAGGCCCAGATGAACTATACCTTGAGAACTGATAACTAATGGATGTAATTTCTGAGGCATCATTGGTAAACTCTGAAACATATGGAGTATGGGAGAATTGCAACAGAACTAGAAATAAGAGCAGGTTCATCTAGTCTTTCAGGGTTTCACTTATGCTTTGGATCTTGATCAGCTTGGCCTAGAGATCTGAAATGGGATCTGGAGGATCCTCCAAGCTTTCTTAAGGAGAGACAAGGGATCAGCACAAAACCATCCCAACTTCCAAGACAAAATGGTGTCAATTGGAAGTTCCTGTTGTGATGGATACCTTGGAATTTCTGTTAAGTAGACAAGATCATAGCCAATCTAATGTCCCTCTAAAAGAAGCAGATAGAAATACAGAACCATCAGGCAAGAAGCAAGGTGGTGCTTATTAGAAATATATATTGAGGAATCTTGGAGGTCTAGTCCAGTAACAGATTTAACCATTATCCTGATATGGATTATACTGTTAGCTACTCAGTGAGAGCACCCGTGTTCACGCTAGTGGCTTGTGCATGCTTTGCTGGAACAGAAGAGATGAGTGAGTCTTCTCTTCTCCATAGCTACCAGACAGTCTGCAGCCTTCCATTCTCTAACTCCAACTATTTCAATCAAACAATCAATAAGCACTCATCAAGAACCTCCTATGTACCAGGCTTGATACCAAGCACTAGGGTACAAAGATAAAAGGAAAACAGTTCCTACCCTCAAGGAATTTATATTCCAATGGGGAAGGAAAGAATGAAGGAAACAAATATTTATTAAGCCCCTACTTTGTGCCAGGCACTGTACTAAGCACCAAGTAGATATTATCTCATTTGATCTTTGCAACAACCCTGAGAGGTAAGCGCTATTATTATCTCCATTTGAAATTGAGGCAGAAAGAAAGTAAATGAATTCCCCAGAATCACACAGTTAGTAGGGGTCTGAGGTTGGATTTGAGCTAGGCCATCCTGGCTCCAGGGGCAGAGCTCTATCCACTTCATCACTTAGCTGGGGGGAGATAACATGCATAAATGTAAGTATATGCATAATATATACCAATTTGTACAAAATTCATTCAAGGTAGTTTGAGGATAGAGTGCCCTCATTAGAAGATATGGGTATCAAGAAGAGCTTCACATAGAAGACAGCACTTAAGCTGATCCTTGAAGGGCATTAACAATTTGAAAAGGTAGAGGTGAAAGGGGGTGCAAGTTCTAGGAATTAGAGACAACTAGTAGAAAGGCTCAACAAAGTTGGTCAGTCCAACTGAATCACAGAGTGTGTAGAAGGGCATACTGTGTAAGTATACCAGATGAGTGGTGAAGAGTTTTAAATGCCAAGCAGAAACATTTATATTTGATCCTAATGGTAATAGAAAGCTGCTGCAGTTTGCTGAGTACAGTGTGTTGACATGGTCAAATACACACTTTAGGTAAAATACATTGGCAGCTATGCGAAGGAAGGATTGGAGAAGGGAGAGGTCTGAGGCAGAGAGCCCAAAAAGGAGATGGCTGCAATAATGCAGGAGAGAAATAACAAGGGTCTGGATTAGGGTGTCAGCTCAAGAGGATGTGTGCAGAAAATGAGGTAGCATTAGAAATGCAATGGTCTAGTTGGATGAATGAGTGTGAGGAGTCAAGGATGACACTAGGTTGTTAACTCTGGTGACAAGAAGGATGGTAAACAGTAAAAAGGAAGTTCAGAAGAGTGATGGGTTTGAGGGGGGAAAGATGACTACTGTTTGGGCCATGCTGAGTCTGAGGGGCCTACTAAGCAAAAATATTCAATAGGCAGTTGATAGCATGTGACTGGAGCTCAGGAGAGAGACTAGGACTAAATATGGGATTTACGGAATTCTTCATTAAACCCATGAGGTTTTCCAGTGAGAGTATAGAGAGAAAATGAGACCCAAGGTAGAGCCTTGGGGTATAACCACATTTAATGAGTATGACATGAATGAGGAAGAAATGAAGCAGAATGAAGGAGTGATTATATAGGTTGGTTTGACTCACATTTCCCATGGTTCTGGTCATCAAGTACAGTTGCCAAATCACAGGAGAAAGGAATGTCCTGGCACAGGAGCATGAGCATGAGAACCATTGCAAATTAGACTTCAGGAGAAAGAATGCTTTTCCCTCCTCAGTTTTCTTGATCACTGCCTAGGACCTTTGACCATAATCAGTCACCATTAGCCCATCATGGAGCAGAATTAACAGCCATTTCCAACAAGGGACAATTCTATTATCATATGTCCCTGGGTCCCTTTTAAAAATATAGTTCTTTTTTATTATGAACTTAGCATTCATCAACAAATGCAAGTATCAATATACAACAAAGAGCAAAAAAAGAGGCTTATATGAGAAACTGTGAACTTTTGTTTTGTACAGTTCTTTTTTTAGAAATATGTTCTGTATACATATACTTAACACATATGTATGTATATATATTTTTTAACAGGGTCGTAGCAAATCTCTGTCATCTTCTGAACTTTTTTGTTTTCTTTTTTGCATTAAATCTAACAGTACCCACTAACTTGCCACTCTCTTCCACCCCCCATTCCCCAATAGAAGTCTTCCTTGTGATAAATAAGGATAGTCCAGAAAAAAAATCAAAATAACAAATTCTGAGAATGCATATTTCATTCCACATCTCGTCTGTTACTTCTCTGTCAAGAGATGGGAGGTGTGTTTCATTATCAGTCTTTTGAAGTAATGATTACTAGCTGCTCTGATCAGAATTCTGATCAAATAATGCATATGGGTATACAGATAGCATACAGTTGCAGCAACTGACCTGATAAAGCAGGTCCCACATGAGGCATCTACCAATCAGGATGTCAGGGACCCAACGCAGAGATTCCAGATGTGAAAGAATTAAGTCTTCTGGGGCATTGACAGCTGCCAAGAAGATGTTGGGGAGGAGCAAACTCAACTGATTCAAGAAATATTTTTTTTAAGTTCATACTGAGTGCGTTGCACTAAGTATTGAGGATACAAAGACAAAAATGAAATCATCCCTGTCCTCAAGGAGCTTCCAGTCTACTGTAACAATACAACATGAACACAATTAAACAAATACAATGTTCATACAAACTAATTTTAAGAGAGAGTAGGCATAAACAATTCAAATGTGGAGGGAGGAGGAATCAGGAAAAGCCTCATTTAGGAAGTGGATTCAGGGCTGCATTGTAAAGGACTTAAAGGATTCTATAAAGTAGAGGTGAGAAACAGGCATCTTCCAAAATTGAGGAACCACTTGTGCAAAAACAGAAGCAGTGAACAGAAAGTTATATGAGGAAAGAAAAAAGGAGCCATGGCATTAGAAAGTATTGCATTGCAAAGAACAATAATATGGAGAACACAGAGAAACAAAAGAAGACTTGTGTGGACTGACACACAGGGAAAAGAGCAAAACCAAAAGAATGGTATGCTGAATGACTCTCATGACGGAGTCACTCACCTTTCTTTTCTTTTTTGCTTTTTATTTTTTTGGAGGGGGGAAGGCTGGGCAATTGGAGTTAAGTGACTTGCCCAAGGTCACATGCTAGTAAGTGTTAAGTGTCTAAGGCTGGATTTGAACTCAGACCCTCCTGAACCAGGGCCAACGCTCTATTCACTGCACCACCTAGCCACCTCCAAACATCCCATTCTTAGTGAGGCCTTTCTTGCCTGGACCCCAAATCTCCTCCCATTTGCTAGGGACTATCTTTATATCCCCAGGTTTAGAATAGAATCTGACTTATAATAGGTGCTTGCAGACTGAATTATTGACAGAAAATGGTATAAGTAAAGACAATCCTAAAAGACAACAGAGCTTGTGTTGAATGCAATAACCAATGTATTTCCCAGAGGTCCAAGATTAGAACATACTTCTTTTCTATATAGAAATGGTGGATTGTAAGAGCAGAATATTACATTTGTGCTGTCAGTCTCAATCACTATGTTAGATAGCTTTTGCTTAACTGATTTTTTTTTAAAGGAAAAGACCTATGGGGTAGGCTGTTTATTGGGAAGTGATTATGTTGTCAAAACAAAATGAATCAATAAAAAATTAAAATAAAGGACAATTCTAGACTAACCTCATTTCTTTTTGTGATGGAGCTTTAGATGTTAGATTAAGGAAATAGCAAAGCTACAATCTACCTAGATTTCAGTACATCTTTTGACAAAGAGTCTCCTGCTATTCCTGCAAACAAAGTGGTAAGATGTGAACTAGATGATAGTATAGTTAGATTCTGAATTGATTGAATAGCTAGCCCCACAGAGTGGTGATTAATGGGTCATGGTCAGCCTGAAGGGAGACTTCAAGCAGAGTGCCCCAGGGAGCTGTTCTTAGTCAGGTTCTATTCACCATTTTATCAGTGATGCCAAGCTTAGAAGGAGACATAAAAGACTTATCAGGCTTGCAGATGGCAGGAAGCTGTGAGGGATAGTTAATAACACTCTAGATGACAGAGTCAGGATCTAAAAAGATCTTGACAGGCTGGAACAATGGACTGACTGTAGCAAGATTAAATTTAATAGGAATAAATGTAAACTCTTATACTTGGGTTTAAAAATAAAAAATGAAAAAAAGTGCAAAATAGGGGACACATGTCTAGACAACAGATTGTTCATGTGAAAAAGATTCTGGGGTTTTAGTGGACTAATGGTTCAATATTAGTTCACAGTATAACATTACAGCTAAAAAAAATCCCACAAAACAACAACAAAAGTCCTAATGCAAACTTCAGTTATGTAAATACAGCATCTAAAAAAAAAGCCTACTGTACTCTGCTCTCATCAGATGACATCTGAAGAATTGTAGTCAGTTCTGAGTAACATATTTTATGAGAGCCACTAACAAACTGGAACACATCCAGAGGAAAGCAAATAGAATGGTTAAGTGTCTGGAGTTCATGCCATGTGAGAGGGCTGGTCAAAGGAAGTGGTGATATTTAGCCTGGAGAAGAGAAGTATTAGAAGGATAGTCCATGTGGATAATAAGCACCATGTTAATTATACTGACTTGAATTACAAGGGCTAAGATGAACTCCTGCTCATCATTTAGTAAATGGTATATGAGATGTTCCAATCAAAGAAAAATGTGTGACCTTCCACGTATAATAAATTGTTATTCAATTGAATTGGGAATCTATGTATGTGAAGACATACAGAGCTCTTCGTTGTAAAAATGGCTATTTCTAGTTTGGAAAGTTATAGTTTTACAAAGTAAAATGAATTCAGCCTCTACCAGATGCTCTTTATTCTCTACCTCCACAGTGAGGGCAAAATATGCCCATGATTTCTGTCATTTCTCCTACACACTCAGAATGAGGAGTGAGGCCTCTCTTGCCTGGACCCCAAATCTCCTCCCATTTGCTAGGGACTATCTTTATATCCCCAGGCTTAGAATAGAATCTGACTTATAATAGGTGCTTGCAAATGTCCAAACGAGGTTATGACCCATCTAATTCAGTACTAAATTAGAGATAAAGGAAAATAACATTTAGATTCATGATTAAAAGAGCCTTTTGCAAATAAAATGATAAAAAGAAAGGAAAATCTATGAAACTTTTAGAAAAATAGAACAAAGCTGGGGGGGGGAGTTCAGAGGGGACATAAACAAGAAAATAATGTTAATGTTACCATAGTAAATTTTACGTTTGCTTGGGAGAAAGCTGTACATAAGTCGAGTCAATATTTTAAAAGAAGACATACAATAATGACTTGAAAAGTGGGTAGCTTAAAAAAGCAATTTCTACAAACCAAGAAATATAATTCTAAAGTTAGTCCAATCTGAACTCAAACTAATGTCTTAGAACTGTACAGAATTCTCCATTTTCCTTTCTTTCTTTCTTTCTTTTTTCTTTATTTCTCTTTTTTTGTCTTATTTTCTTTTTTAAAATTGTTTGTTTTAGACTGGGTTTATTTAGGCTGTAAGGAACAGTGCAACTACAGCCCCTTGGGGCTAAAATTTGGATCTCTTCCCTCTATGAGTGTATGTGGTTAGGAAGAGAAGAAGTTATTCATAGATGTCTGTATTGCTACAGAGTCCAAACACAATATGATGAGTCAGGACAGGGCATGGTGGTCAAAATATTATGTCAGCATAAGGTAGGAGTAAGGAAATACTTGTAGTTGTGATAAAAAGCCAAAGCTTCAGGGAGATAGATTGAGTCAGACAAAT
Organism: Pseudochirops corinnae; assembly: GCA_028646515.1. Taxonomy (NCBI): domain Eukaryota; kingdom Metazoa; phylum Chordata; class Mammalia; order Diprotodontia; family Pseudocheiridae; genus Pseudochirops; species Pseudochirops corinnae. Next base: position 119,213,934 of record CM053588.1, on the reverse strand, counting down.
AGTCACTTCCCCAGTATTCTCTGAATCTTTTTTCTTAATTTGGTTCTGACCTTCCTGCCTGAATTTTCAAGGATAACCAATTTCCTATTTCTTTCTTAATCCCTTCTTTGGATTTTGATGTTCTGACAATAAACAGCCAGTCCCTGACCTTTGTTTTACATTTTCATGGAAATCAAACTACGCCCCCTAACCCTCTCCAAACCTTGTGCTTGACCTAAACACTAGTATATGTTGGGCTCCATAAGATCCAATCGGAATTGGAGAACTAAGTGGTGATGGGACTGCTTCAGATGCAGCCTTGAACTGATTATCTAAAAAGCTCAGCTTACTTCTGGAAGAAGGGGTTGAGTGTCCATTGACAAATATTAGGCTTGTGAAACTTGAAGTAAAAATTAAATATTCTGCAAAGTAAAATGTGTAGTTAAGAGTAAAGACAATGTGTAGTAAACACACTACATGTGTAGATAATATACTAGATGACAGAGTCAGGATGTAAAAAGATCTTGACAGGCTGGAACAATGGACTGACCACAGAAAGATTAAATTTAATAGGAATAAACGTAAATTCCTATACTTGGCTTTAAAAATAAAAAATGAAACAAGTACAAAATCAGGGACACATGTTTAGAAAACATATTGTTCCTGCAAACAATATGAATTTTTATTATGTTATTTCTAAAAACACTTGACATCTTAAAGCAGGGGTGGGGAACCTGTGGCTCTTAGGTCCTTGGATGTGACCTTCTGACTGAGTCCAAGTTTTACAGAACAAATCTTTATATTAAAGGGATTTGTTCTGTGAAGTTTGGATTCATGCAAACAGCTGCACTTGAAGACCTAGAGGGCTACGTATGACCTCTAGGACACAGGTTCCCCACACCTGCCTTAAAGGAAACAGATATAATATACATCTAAAATACAAGGTAATTATAATCTGATTTATTGACATATTTATCTCTGGATAGGGAGAGCAGAAAAAAAGAGGAGAGAGAGACAGAGAGAGGGAGAGAGACAGACAGAGACAGAGAGACAGAGAGAGACAGAGAGAGAAGCATAGAACAAATCTCAAATGCAAAATTTCTGCTTTGACATGTGTTACATTCTTGCATTCTTGGAAGAGAAGGAAAAAGGTTTAGTGCTTTCTTTCTGAGTTTGTTTGCTGACCTGATTAATCATGATATTCCTATCTAAAAGGACTGGAATCAGAGAGAACCCAAACAATACCTCCCATTTATTCAAAGGCAGAAATGTAAGTGATACCAATTAACAAGGACCTACTATGGGACAGGCACTGGGCTAGGCACTGGAAATACAAAGAAAAAAAAAAAGTGCAACAGTCCCTGTTCTGTAGGAGCTTTTTTTTAACATGGCTATTGTTTTCTAACTTGATCTTAGGTCTTTACCCAGAAAAGGTAATACATTTGAGTGACGATTCAATACTCCAAGGATTTGTAATTTTGACATTGTATGTCCTTCAATGATACAGATTGCAGCACCTCTGCAATCTAGTAAGATGGTCCCCAAGAATTGTGGATAAAAAATGAATCATTCTCAGACCTGATAATGAGCTTCTCCAAATGCAGCTGGCTGGTCTCTGTATAAATAGGCCTATGGCCTATATGGAAATGCTTTCCAGATTGATAGGACTTGCTTGTGTTAATAATACAGCTATGGAAATAATACAGTTATGAAGGAATCTCAAATTACTACCTATAGATATGACATTCCTTAAAATAGAACATTCTCAGTTAGACTTTGCACAATGTAATCAGTAACCATAGCAGCGTATGGATTTGAATACATACTTTTAGTCCCGTTATGAAGTTTACAAAAGGAAAGACTGAATGAATATTGCTTTAACTTATCTCCTTTCCTGTTTAATGTGGGGCAGAGCAATGCCAAGTTGAATTTCCTTAAACAAGAGAACCAGGAAATTTTATCTTATAAGTTCACAAAGAGGGGCACCAAGGGAGAAAATAGAATCAAAGATTCTAAAGGTAGGTTGGAACCAAGTAATGAAGAGCTATAAATGCCCAACAGAGAAGTTTGAAATTTAACTGGAAGTATTGGGGAAAGCACCACTGAAAGTTACCAACTAGGAAGTGACATGGTCAGACCTGTGCTTCAGGAACCCCTATTTGGTATCTGTTGGAGGATGAATTACCGAGGTTTTGAAGAGATGAAGCAGGAAAACCTATTAGAAGGCTTTTGCAATATTATAAGCAAAAGCTGGTAAGGACCTGAACTGGCACCATGGTGGAAGGAATGAAGAGAAGAGACCAGAAGCAAGGGATGTTGCATTAAAAGATGTGAAGTGGGGCGGCTAAGTGGAGCAGTGAATAGAGCACCTGCCCTGGAGTCAGGAGGTCCTGAGTTCAAATCTGACCTCAGATACTTAACACTTACTAGCTGTGTGACCTTGGGCAAGTCACTTAACCCCAATTGTGCTGCCCTCCCCCTGCAAAAAATAAAATAAAACAAAACAAAATAAAATAAGATGTGAAGTTACTTACACAGCTTACACAAGTAATTTATGACTCAGCCAGGACTAGAATATGGGTCACCTGACTCCCAACCCAGGATTCTTTACTATTCATGACCTAGTGGACCTTGTTGATTTAAAGTCATAAGACCACAGGATCAAACCTCGAGATCTGAAAAGGAAGTCAGAGGCCAGTCAGTTCAATTCCCTCATGTTAATAATGAGGAAACTGAGGTCCAGGAAGATTAAATGACACTGGTAACACCAGAGGTGGATTGTGAATCTGGGTCTTCCCTCTGGCCTGAGAAGCAATACTTTCATTTTTCTCAGTTTCATAAAAACATCATTTAAGGACTTATTGATTTATGAGGTATTACAAAGGAAAGTTATAGAAGAATTGTATTTCTATACAATCTAAGAAGCCCAACTGTCCCCTAGAACAGAGGTGTCAGACTTGTACTGCAAGCTCTGGAAAAACTGCCAAGTTCTGCCCAATTAGATCAAAATGTAATTGGAAAATGTTTAACAAAATAAAAATATGACACAATATAGATAATGTTAATTTGCGGTTTCAGCTCAAAAGATCCATTTCTATTGAGATTAGCACCACTGTACTGGAAGAATTGGGTGGAAGCTATAACCAATCACCAAAGTAAGTCACCTAGACTTCCCTTCTGCCCACCACCAGCACCTTACACTCCCCCCATCAAAACTCTCTTTGGTTCTGATAGGTGAACTTTCACCTTATCTTGCCTAGGCTCACCTCGTGGCTGTCAGTTCCAAATCCCTTTCCTCTTTTCACCTTCCAGTTCCTCATTAGAAAGTAATCTCCTTGTCTTGCTTCTCTATATTTTTCTCTCCAATACTTAGCATAGTCTTTACCATACAGTAAGCGCTTAATAAATGCCATAGTGTATTTATTAATTGTGCATTTAAAGAAAGCAGCCCAGGTTGTAACTGAATTTCTATGTCATCACAGATTTATTTTCTGCTCCAAAGTAGGTACCAGGAGCAGCAAGGTACCTACATGAGATACCTCTTTGAAGAAAAGTCAGACATTCCACAATTGTCCTCTGGTCATCTCCCAAGTGGATCAGTATATGAGTCCACACATACACTCACATAAGGAAAGGTTTCCTGGGAACATCTACACAGTAAATCCATACATAGTGGTATGCTGGTGACATTGGGCTCAACATTGAGCAAGTCACTTAAACTCTGTAGGCCTCAGTGTCTGCTCTTTAAGATGAAGAGAGATTTAATGTCCTCTAAGGTCCCTTCCAGGTCCACATCTAAAACCCAGAGTTATGATCCTATGTTACAACCACTCTTGGTCTCAGTCTTCTCACTGTAAAAGGGGAGAATAGGACTAAGTGACATCAAAGGTTGCTTCTAACTCTTATCTAAAATCCTGTGATGGAAAAAACAAGTTATCTAAAACAGATTGGGGAGAGGGGGAGAAATCTCCTAATCATATGATCAACAAATATAAGACTAGACATTTTCTCTGGTCTTCATAAGCTCTCAAACCTCACCTAAACATAAATTGTTCCCCAAAGATAAAACTTCAGTTGTCTCCATGATCTTGAACCCCCAGAAACTGAAAAAAAGCTAAATACACACACACACACACACAAACTAATGCCTACTCTGAGTTCACTCAGCATCCCCTCCCCTACCATCCTACACACTACTACCTGATTCAAGGACCTGAGACACAAGAATTTAACAAAATCCAAGCCCACAACCCAGGCATCCCCTCCTCTTTCTGGTCCCATTGAGCTCTAGGCTCTAGGATGTAGAAGTCTTCTGGGACCACAATAGTCAGTTAGCTCCACAACAGCAGTATTAAGTGCTACAAAAAATCTCTCTAAAAGAATAGATGTATGGAAGGAAAGGGTCAGAACATGTGTTTATATTTAAAATAGAGCTCAACCCCTTACTCTCTTCCATTCTTCCTCTGAAGCCTTGGAGACACAAAATATAGAAATCAACCTTGTATCACCAGTAAAGCTGCCCTCTGAACTGCCAATGTCAGGCCATAAGACTAAAGAACTGAGGAAAAAGACCAGGTCACTAGGACAGGTAACCATGTTTGGGTGTGGAGAAGATAATGGAGGGGACTCTGTGGCACTTCACAAAACTAAGAGGAAAAGCTCAGTATCTAGCTTGGGTCAGTTCTGTCCCCCAAAAACATTACTTGGGACAGAGACTTGAACTGGTGAACCATGAATTACCCTGTACAGGAAAAGGCTGAGACACCTTGAGATCCAGTCTGCAGGAAAACCACCTTGTGAGAGGAGGAAGTTAAAAAGTGAACAATAAGGGGGAAAGGAAGGGGGAGACTGAAATCACCAAAGATCTCAGGGAGGGGGAAAGAAGACTAAAAGGCCTTGAACATAAATAAATCAATAGGGAAAACTTAACAACAGAAATATGGCCTCCAGATCTAATAAGTGAGCTCAGAAATCTATAAATAAATCCTATAAAGCAAACAGTCCAACATTTGATGCAACAGAGGGCCTTGTGAAATTTCAAAATGTAGACCCACAACATGCTATTTCTAAGTCATTTAAAAGAAAAATTATAATCAAGAGAGAAGAATTTATGACCTGCACAGCAAAAATAATTGGCAAAAAATAGAAAAACTTGATTCAGAAATGACAAGTCTTGTTAAAGAAACAAAAGAAAAAATAATAGAATGGGAATAATTTTCAAATACAGAATTTAAGGACAATATAAAGAAGAGAAGCAAAAAAAAAAAATTTAAAGAAAATAGACTCACTATCCAAGTAAAACATATTGATCTCAAAGACAAGATACAAAGAGACAACCTAAAGGTCATAGGTCTACCAGAAAAACACAAGACTAAAACAACTAAACACTGTAATGCAAGAAATAATACTATATATATATATATATATA
>CM053588.1:119185522-119208027 GCA_028646515.1 Pseudochirops corinnae | reverse complement strand
GAGAGAGAGAGAGAGAGAGAGAGAGAGAGAGAGAGAGAGAGAGAGAGAGAGAGAGAGAGAGAGAGAGAGAGAGTGTTTGTAAAAGCCGGAGGGGGAAGGCGCTGCGCCCGCCGGTCCCGGCCGTTCCCGCCGGTCTTAGTCCTTCCCTCGGGGACGGGACCGGGAGCCGGGCTGGGCGGGGCCGCTCCCAGGGAGGCCGGGGCGGGCGTGCGTGCTGGAAGCACGCCGGAGCTGGGGCCGGGCCCGGAGCTGGAGCGGGAGCGGCGGCGGGGGCGCGCCCGGGGGTTCCCAGGAGAAGGAAGCGGCTGCCGGCCCGGGCCGCCGGCCGCCGCCGCCGCCCTTTTCCAGGCCCCGGAGGGTCAGGGCTCCCCGGAGATCGAGTTAGTGAGATCCGGAGACGGGAGGCCGCGGTCCCGGGGCGGGGCGGAAAGCCCGGCTGCCCGGTCCTCGGTTCCCCCCCAATACCCCACCTTCCACCAGCCGTGGAGACCCCGAGGAAGGTGAGACGCCGGCAAGCTCCATCCCGGGGAGGGGCGGCCAATATGGAGGCGGCCGGGGCCCGGCCCCGTGTCCAAGGGGCCGAGAATGGACAGACGGCAGGCGGACACCTCCCCATCTCTCCCCTTACCCCCGCCTCCTCTGCTGGGCAGCTGCGGGGGGAGCACACCCGTTGACCCCCCCAACCCGCCGCCTGGACTCTCCATCCCCAAACGGTCGCCGGCCCTACCTCGGCCAGTCCTGCCATGCCCTGGCCCCATCCTTCCTTCCCACCAAACGGTCAGCGTGGCCGCCCTGCCCCAAGCCTCCGGGAAAGATCAAGGCTGCGACTTCAGACACCAGCCTGCTAGCCCCTTTAAAAGTCCCGCTCGCAGCCTCTCCCCACTTCCCTCCAGGGATGATTTTAACTTGGGTTTCTTCACCTTGGGGCAGACCAGCATCCCGGGATTCCGGGGCGGGGGCATTTCTTCTCTGAGTCCTGTGGATGCATTGGGATCCCCCAGCCCAAGTATCTCTTGTCACAAATTGACATCTGGCCAGGAAAAGGACAGGGGCCCAAGGACCTTGGGTTTGGAAATCAGTGAAAGTTGCCTTGTGTTGTCTTTCTCTAGCTCATGCTATGGGACATTCACCTGTTTTGTGCATTTTCATCCAGTGTCTTCTGTTAATGGCAAATACAGCATCAAAGGAAAGAAGCGTTTCTAGGATTTTTGAGCAAGGCTTGAAGATGTTGAGGCAGTAAAGTATCTGAAATGTTAGGGCTCAAGGAATGCTTTCCATTTACATCTTTGGACTATGTATATAATATACCTCTTTCTTAACTCCAGGTTGGAGAGAAAATCTCAGCCAAGATTAGGAAAGCTGTAGTTTTACAAAAGATATAGTAATGCCTAGAAAAATGCATGCTGTAGGACTAGCTTTAGGGTTCTCTTTTCTATTTTCTGTGTTTAGAGGGAAAAATAATTTGGTGTTATCAGCACATAAAATTGTGAAAATAATTTTAAGATGATACTGAAGAAGCTTCTTTTGATGTGCTTGCCATGTATATACCAAGGATGAATTTTTTGTCTTTGAAAATAATTTTAAAATCATACTAGACTAGCTAGGTGCTTTTAGGATCTGGTAACCCACAAAGGTATTTAAATACCATTATTAAAATAATACCAAGCTACTAGTCTTGTTTTCATGTTTTTGTTATCTAGGATTTATAACATTCTATGCTAATGAAAATGATTTAGACTAGAAAGAGAAAAATTTGTGACATTTCTATTATTAATTAACTTTTTGCTTAGAGGTATATCTGGATTTTAGAATGTCCAGATTAATTAGGTAGTTGGCTTCTTTAGAGGTAAATAATTCTTGGGGGAAAATGCCAAATTTGATACAAAAGCAGTATAATGGAAAATGGATGTCTAAAGTATTCTTCTCTACTTGGTTGCCTACCTTTCCAGTGCACTACAATGATTTTCATACTCATTTTAGTTAATTCAATAAATAGTTCCTTTAAAACTCTTGGTTATTTTAATTCTTCATTGGTTTTGTATTCATGAATTCAAGAGACTACTATACTATCCTGGTATTAATTTTTTTGACAGAATATTCCTCTAGAGTCAAGTCAATTGAGCATCAAGGATTGGTTATTCAGGATTTTTTTCCATCTCTGGAAATTCTTTATCCTTTTGCAAAGGTATAGAATATTAGAGTGAGTATTGAGTTTGCTATCATTATTTGAATAAATTCTATTCCTATTTCTAAATGATTCATTTGCCATATGTTTTTGACCACCTATTATTTTTAAAGGATTTATACTTGTTTATAGCAAGAGACTCAAAGATTCATAGGACTTAGTCTCTTTTCTCAAGTAGATCATAATCTAATAGGAAGGATGGAAGAACAGACAGATTGAGTACACAACCATAATGCAAAGCAGTATAAGGGGTCAGTGAGCTCTTGCCATACTTCTTTGTCTTCCTCCATCTTCACCCCTCCCAAACACAGGGTGAGGTTCTTCCTTGCTTTCCCTACTAATGAAGACTTATCTCACTACTTGATCCCCTCCCATATTCTCTAGGACCCTATTCATTCCTTTTTTTTTTTTCTTTTTCATATTGAAATCTTCCTGCTATACTGGCTCTCCTGGTCGCACTTGCATTCAGATCTCCCACAATCCTTCCCATTTACCTTTTACTACCAACCTTCTTGAAAGAGTAGTACACATTTCTGCCTCTGTCTGACCACCCACTGATTGTCCAACCTGTCGTACTTTTACTTTCATTCCCACCACACTACTGGAACTTTTCTCAGAGTCCAGTTGACCTCTTAATTGCCAAACCACATGATCTTTTCTTCTTTAATATATCTGCAGCATTTGCTTATATTGATAACTTTCTCTTTGCTATCTCCCAAGGCCTTTGATTTCTTTCCCTTCTGTTTCTCAGCATTCTTTCTTATTCTTTATCTTCCCTTTCTGGCTCCCAAAGTATGGGTATCCATCAGAGCATTTTCTTTGACTCTCTTCTCTTCTTTCTCTAAATATATTCTCTCCCTCAATTTCATTCACTCCCATGACTTCAATGATCAGTTCTTTGCAGATGATTCAGGTCTCTGTTTCTAGCATCATTGATTAATTAATAATAATAAATTAATTAATCATTAATTATTTCATCCCTAAGTTCTAGTTTCTTATCATTAACTGCTTGATGGAAAGAGACAGAGAAATAGGAATATATATGGAACATGTTCATGGTATGCTTTGCTATTTGGGTTAACTGGACTGAAAGATACATATGTGGGAGTAGAAAAATATAAAACTGGAAAGCAGTAGTCAGTATGAAGTTATTAATAATTGGAAAAATACAAGTGGGCCTACATGACATTGCCCTAACTAATATAATTTTGCAGTAATATCATAAATATTCCTTATAGAAAAATCTCACTGTAAAGTACTTTGGCCAGCTGTTCCACTTAAGAGGTTATTCTTGGAGAACTATGTAATAGGTTGGGCAGTGAGTATGTTTATACCAAATGGCATAAAGAAAGAGTGCTGGGCTTGCGCTGGACATCTAAAGACCTGAGTTCATAGCACTTTGGACAAAAATTTTTCTTTCTGGACCTCTTTTACCTTGTCTATAAAAACAAAGAAGTTGGACTAGAAGTTTTCTTAAGTTCTGTCAAACTCAGAAATTACCTGGTAAGCCAAAAATATACCTAAAAGCAGTAATGTTCAGAAAAAAACAAGAGTTTATAACTTAAGGTTTCTAAACCCCCAAAACACAGGGGTAGTTCTAGGAGTCTCAACTTTTAATAATAATTAAACAACTTATTTTTAGTTTTCAACATTCACTTCCTTAAGATTTTTAGTTTTAAATTTTCTCCCCCTTCCCCAAGAAAGTACACAATCTGATATAGGCTCTACTCATACATTTGTATTAAATATATTTTCACATTAGTCATGATGTAAAGAAGAATTAGAACTAATAGGGCAGCCATGAGAAAGAAGAAACAAACAAAACAACAAAAGAAAAGAAGAGTAAGTAGTATGTTTCCATCTGCATTCAGATTCCAGAGTTCTTTCTCTGGATGTGGATAAGCATTTCCCATTATGAGTGTTTTGGAGTTGTCTTAGATCCTTGGATTGCTGAGAAGAGCTAATAGGTGTGTCAGTCAGTCATCAGACATTGTGGTTGTTACTGTGTACAGTGTTCTCCTGGTTCTGCTCATTTCACTCAGCATCAGTTCATGTCTTTCCAGTGGGTTTTCATTTCCTGAAGTCTGCCTGCTCATCGTTTCTTATAGCACAATAGTATTCCATTACATTCATATGCTGTAACTTGTCCAGCCATTCCCCAGGAATCTGGACTTTTAAAAAAGACTTCTTTTTTTGATATATTTTTTGAGGGAGAGAGGAATGACCAGTGGGTTTCCAGTAGTATTTCATTGCTTATGTGTCAGGATTTAGTGGTGCCAGAATTTGAACAGTCACAAAATTTGTCACTGTTAACAGGGAAAATGATGTATATTTAGGAATGCATTTTTTTTCTCTTAGCCTCCGCTGCATCCCATGACACATATTTTCTCAGTAATTTGTAATAATGGTGCCAAGTATCTAACCTCTTATTTCCAGAGTGGATTCTGGGCATAAAAAAGCACTTTCCAGTGGTTGACAGAATAAGCAGGATTGGGAAATAACACTCCTAACACCTGGGAATAATACGTATCAGACAATTTCTTATTAAGGCAGAGGTAAAACAATGTCTTGAATAGGATCCAGAGACCACACCTTCGGGTAAATCCCAGTGATGGCCAAGAATGTGATATGAATGTGCTATAGTATCTTAAGCTTGGTTATTTATAAAAAATTTGCTTTGTTTGGCCAGCTGATTTTCAAGTATCAGATGCATATATTCTAAAGCAGTGATTCTTAAAATAATAGCTGGCATGCCACTTTAAACTTTGTAAAGGATTCTACATATATTATTTTACCAGAACTTTCCAATAGCCAGGTAAGGTAAGTACTACAGGTCTTACTGTACTCCCAGTTTTACAGATGAAGAAACTGCGGTTCAGAGCCATTAAGTGACTTATAATTACCCAGTGTTAGATATGGAATTGGAACTCTGGTGTTCATGACTCCCAAGTTCAACATGTACTGCTCCATACTGTCTTTGTTTACTTTTTTAAAAAAATCCTCTCTCCCTCCAAAAAGTATCCATTACTGTGCACATGGTACATATGTGTGTGTATGATACAGGTACATTTTGGGAAATAATTCTGATTTTTTTTTGAAGGATATAAATAAGTTATTGGGAGAAAAACTGGCAGAGTGGAGATGAAAGAATATGGGCCTCTTTCTTTTAAGATACTAATTCAATTCTACATATATTAAGTGCCTAGTCTGCTAAACTCTGGGGATATGAAGACAAAAACAAAAACATCTGCCCTCGAGAAGCTTACATCTGCTAGATACGTGGATAAGCAAGTACAAAATAGATAGAAAGTATTGGATGTAAAGGGCTCCACTCACATCCGGGAGGATCAGCAAGGGCCTAGTGTAGAAGGTGCAACTTTGATCTGAGCCTTGAAGGGAGCCAGGCATTCTGAAAAGCTGAGGTAAGGAGGAAGAGCATTCTGGGAAGAGAGGCTTTGCAAGGAATGATGGTAGAGTGTTATAGACAAGGACCAGCAGTTTCACTGAGATGTAGTATATGAGGATGGACCTGAGAGGGAGACAAATAATGTGAAATCTTCCCAGAAGGGCGAGAGCCTGACTGAGGGACTTTAAATGACAGTGGGGAGCCACAGAATCTTCCTGGGCAGGAAAGTGACACAGTCATCCCTGTGCTAAGAAATATCCATTTGGTCTCCCAGACTCCAATCTCTCCCTTCTCCAATTCATTTTTCATAAAGTTGCCAATTAGGAGGCTCTTATAAGAGTCCAGGAAAGGGCCTGAACTGGAGTGGTTAATGGAATTAAGTGTCTGGGAGGGGGGGTAGGAATGTGAAATGTCAGCTCTACCTTCTCAATAAACTTCGGCCACTGATTGGATATAAGGGGTAGGGGTGTTGGAGAGAGTGAGGAATCAGGGACAAAGTCAAAACTGCAAACCTGACTGACTGCAGGGAAAGTGGTGCTCTACACAGAGATAAAGACATTAGAAAAAGGGATAGGTTTGGGGGAAAAGTAATGAATTCCATGTAGGATAGCTTGAGTTTGTCTTTGGGGCATCCAGGTGGAGATGTCTACCAAGGAGTTGGTGGCTTGGTTCTCAGGAAAAAGAAGACTAGATAGTCAGATTTCAGTCATCTGCATAGTTAAATGAGAATTGAAACTATGGGACCTGATGAAATGATTGAGAGAGGATGTAGAGAATGAAAGAGACCCAGGACAAGAGAGCAGGTTGAGTGGTGGGGCCAGAAATTGGATTGTAGGTGGTTAAGAAATGAGTGAGAGGTGAGTAAATGTAGTGTAGACTGCTTTATTCTTGAAGTTAGGCTGTGGAGGGTTTCAAGACTTAAATGATGAGGAGGTCAAGTGAATGATTAATTCAAACCACGCTTAATCCAAGATATACGTGCTGATGGACCAGCCCTGTTGATGTTCTCTAATACCTTAGATAATGTTTTGCTGAACTTGACCTATAAAAAAGTTTCATGGTGGTATTTCCTGAAACAAATTTCCATTATTGCAATATATTGTAATATAAATCAAGAAGATGCTTAAGTTCACTTGAAAGTGAAGACTGACCCTGTTAAGCACTACTTTAATAGCAATTTTCATTTAAATACTGAATGTGTTTGTTACAAATTATTATTTGTGAATAGTTAGGGGAATAGTGAGTGTTAGGAGCTAACCTGAGTTCACTAAGAGTAAGTCATGCTAAACAAATTTCACTAACTTTTTTTATGGGGTTTCTACTTTTGCATATTAGGAGAATATTGTATCTGTATTTCAGAAAGGCATTTGGTAAAATCCCTCATGATATCTTTCTGGATAAGATGGGCAAATATGTAGGTTGGGCAGTGATTCTATAAGGTTAGAAGGATTTGTAGCTGGTAGAATGATTATCTTTTATCTTGATTAATGAATGAATACAAATATACAAAGTAATGAAGCTGGGAAGGTGGAAGTATCTCTGGAGATAGAGCCCTGTGTTTTGGCACCATTTTTACCATCTTTTTTTTTAATTGGATATTTAGATGAAGAGATACATGATGAACTAAAATGTTTTGATGACACTAAACTTCTAGGGTTAGCTAATATTCCAGAACCATAATTCAAAAGAGTCTCAACAGACCAAACAGTGGGCTAAAAGTAACACAATGAAATGTAATTGAGAGTATTCATTATCATTGAAAAAAATCTAGTATCCAAGATACATATGTGTATATGTATACATACATACATATATATGTTTGTGTGTGTGTATATATATATATATATATGTATATATTCACACACACACATACACACATTTCCATTTCCCAGTGGCAATTGTTCAGAAGATAGGAAGTTTTCAAAAGGAGAGTTTCAAACTATAAGTATTCCAAATCACTAATGGAAAGAGAAAATGAAAATTAAACCAATTCTGAGGTTTTACCGCATACCCTACAAATTCGCAAATAGGAACAGTCATTGGTGCAGGATTATGGGAAGTTGTTGATTAAGCTATTAATTGGTCTAACCATTCTGGGTAGTAATTTGATGTTGTGCTAGAAAAGTAATGAAACTCTCCTTACCCATTGATCCAGTGATCACATTATTAATCATATACCCTAAGGGAAGTTTAAAAAAAGATGGAAAGAAAAGTTACATGAGTACCAGAATATTCATAGGAGCATTCTTTGTGGTATCAAAGATCTGAAAACAAGTTAGGTGCCCATTAACTGGGGAATGGCTGGAAAAATTCTGATAAATTATTATTGGACAGTAAGAAATGGTAGATGAGCAATTCAGAGAGTCTTGGGAACTTTTATATGACCTGATGCAAAATGAAGTATGCCCCCCAAAAGAATTAATGTGCACCACACAACAAGGCCTGGCGCATAGAAGACACTTAATATCTGCTTATTGATTTGAGTGTTCACTAAAAGGAAGTTGAACTCTGAGTAATAGAAAAACCGTTGAAGGTCATGGAGAACAAATAATGAAACATCCCCTCACTAGACAGAGAGGTGGTGAACTATGAAAGCAGAATCGTATATATATGGTTGAGTGGGATCACTGTATCGGATGTTTTTGCTGATTTCATTCTTTCTTTGCTCACAAAGGAGGATCTAATATGAAAGAAGGGGGAGCATGTTCTCCCCATGATATGATAATCTAAAGAAAAAAAAGCATTGAAAGATATTTTTAGAAAATATAATGGGAGTGTATGTAGCATAAATATTTCATTTTAGATACTAAAACTTACCTGTGCAATTACAGGACGGAGATAAACCTTATTTGACACTAATATATGCAAAAAAGACCTTGGTCTATTAAATTATATCAGTAGAAATAAAGGGTCCTGAACCAGGCAAGTGACAATCACTATTCGAGTTAGATCAGACCATATCTGGAATATTATGTTTAGTTCTAGGCACCATTTTAAGAAGGCTTTTGCTTTCATCTAAAATAGAAAACAGATGAGGACTAGGGAGTACACTTGACATAGACACAGATGTTAGCTTTATGTGAGGAAAAGCTTAAACAAGCTGAGTTGTCCTGAAGTAGAATGAACTACCTTATTCGGTAGTGAATTTCTTACTTTAAATTCTAAGATCCTTGTTTATTAAAAGCTCACCCAGGACTTTCCAAAAAGGAGCTTCAATCCTTTATTCCATTAACAGTGTGGAAATAGTATATTCTTTTAAAAAGATTATGTAACTCACACTTTAAATGAGACCTACTTTTCACTCTCTTAAACCCAGACAGTTTTGCAGTATTTGAAATAGAGGAGAGTTTAAAGGAGTTGAGGATATTTTCTTGTAATCAAAAAATGCACTCTCTTGCTTTGTGTGGTACATGATGAAATAACTTAAGATTGATGAAACATTTCATTTTATTAAAATATGTTAATTACTAATATTAGAAATGGCTCTCTTTTACATCAAATCGTAATTTAAAAACATAAGATCTGTACTGACTTGCTGAATATTCAGTAGAGATCGCAATTAAAACACCTAACTGCTTGAGAAGGAATTTTTCAAAGTATGCAGTTGTTCCAGGAACTGGCCTACAAAGGAAAGAACACTGCATAAGAATTATCTGGAAACACTGTTTTCTAAGTCATTTATGCTAGTCAGGTTTGATTTGAATGGAAGTTTCAAGTAACTGAGAAAATTTTGCCAATGTGTGGTTTTTAAAAATGGTTTTCCTCCTTTATTATTTTTTGTGTTGTATTAGTACTAAACAGTAGAAATGAGAAGAACATAGTAAACTTTCCTCTTAAAAGTTCTTTGATGGTTGAAATCTCCGTGATCTGTCATATAGGCCTCATTGGAGGCAATTGATTTTGCAAAGCCTTGTGCGTGGAGTCAGGAAGACCTGTACTCAAATCTGGTCCCAGATACTTACTAGTGGTATGACCCTGCTCAAGTCACTTAACCTCTGTTTGCCTCAGTTTTCTCAGCTGTAAATGAGAATAATAATGCACCTATTTCACAGGGTTGTTGTGAAGATCAAATGACATCATATTTGTAGAAGCTCTTAGCACAATGCCTGTCACATAAGAGGTGCTATGTAAATATTTATTCCTTCCTTTCTTCCTGTAGCCCCCTCTAAATTATAATTAGTAATGAAAGGGAGCAGGGATATTGATAATCAGTAAGTTGTCAAATGAATGTCATGGACACAGGATGAACTGGGATGAGTAGAATAGACCCTACCAGGGGTAGGGAACCTGGGGCCTCTAGTGGCCTTCTAGGTCCTTGGGTATGGCCTTTTGGCTGAGTCCAAGTTTTGTAGAACAAATCCTTTTATTAAGAGGATTTGTTCCATGAAGTTTGGATTCAGTCAAAGGGCTGCACTTGAGGACCTGGTGGGTCACATGTGGCCTTGGGGCTGCAGGTTCCCAATCCCTGCACCTAGACTAACAGTATAGCAGTGGGGAATAGGTGCAGAAGTGGATGAGATCCAAGAATAGACCTGAAAGCTGGTAGTAAAGGTGAAGGCAACAGCTGGGTGTCAGATTAGTAGCCAAGAGTGGAATGTTGGTGTGAGTATCCATCACCAGTGGGTCTGAAGATGAAATAGACAAAGACTCTGATAGTAAGGTCAGGTGACAAAATAGCTTTAGACTCCAAGAAAACAGAATGGACATTAGGGATCAGAAACTTCAATGCCAGAGATCAGATTCTAAACAAATAAATTTGATATTAAATGAATCAAATTTAGTCGGGAGTTCAGATAGACAATCACAAACTCAGATTGAATACGTGTGTGACGCATCTACCAAAAGACTCTGATAGTTGATTTAGCTCCCTGCCCAATGCCAGAACTCTTGCCTTTAGCCTTGCATGTAGCTATATAGGAAATTGGAAACAGCCTAGAAAGGTGTTGAGGAAAGTGAAGGGAAACAGCTGCTTCTGACACTAGCCTCCAAGGAGTTTATATTTTGGAAGAGATACATATGTGTGTATATATACAGATGTATGTGTATTTGTATATATGTGTATGTATGTATGTGTGTGTATGCAGTTCATAAGTGCTCCATGCCTTTTTATGCTATGTGCCTCTGACTATGCTGAAGGCCTTCCTTTCTGGTTCTGTTAATATTTTGTGAATGCCAGTGCAACACTTGGGCTGCCTGTTTTGTTTTTAATACCAAATTCTTACTAAATGACTGACCTACCTCCTTCTCTGATGGCCTTGAGAAACCTGCTTAAATCAGCTGTGTCTTTCCATTACTCTTTGTATCAGTGGTAAAATATTGGTGTTAAAAAGATAAGACTTGTGTTTCAGGGAACACGTTGAGATTATGGAAATACTCTACAGCTTTCCACTTGAAATATAGCCTGATTTGCCCTTTGCTTCTGGGCCCAGCCACTTGTAGTGCCGGTCTAAGATGTATGTATGTACTTCATAGACTAACATTCAGCTACATGTCATAATCTGAGCAATATGTTAGCCACTTTGTTTTTTTATATGTAGAAAGTTACACTGATTTCTTAAGTGAAATGGATCTTTATTCAGAAGACCCTTCAGTGTGCTAGGGCCTGAGGTCATAGAATAATGATACCTGCAAATAGGAACATCAGTGGAACTTTTCCATCAGTTGATAATTACCTCCTTTGAACTTTGAATAGGATATACTCCATAACACCAGTGAGCACTTGGTGAACTTAAATATCTCGATTTTTTATTGCTTTATGTTGATACTCATTGGATTTTTTAAAAAAGAAAATTATATATCTAGTCTCATCTTTTTGGGGATTTTGTATGGTTTAACATGTAGTATATATAGCTTATTTGAGGACAGCCTATTAAGTCTTCATTTTGCCCTACCTGGTCTTTTATTTTTTTAACCAAACAATAAACACATAGTGAAGTGCTATTTCGGTGTGGTCAATGTATGGTCATTGAGAGAAGAACAAGTTGCAGGGATCTTTTTTTGTTTGTCATCCTCCTTCCACTTCCATCCATAAAATGCCCTCAGAATAATCTTGAATCGCATGCTGAGCTTTCTCACCAAAGGTTCTTCCATCATCTTTCTCTATAAAGTTTTGCAAACAAACTTACGTTTTAAACTAGAGTTACTCTTAGCTGCCATATCTCTGCCCTTTGAAAGGAAATTATTTGCTGGCTGAGGTAGTTTCTAGGCTTTTTTTGTTCTCTATTTGGGGATGAATTTACATGGATTACATTTCTATAGGATATTGTGATAGCTGTCACTAGTGCCTGTTCTTTTTTTCTGTTCCCTGTTTTGTTTTGTTTCAGTAGCTTGTTGAGGTTGAGCTAGAGCTGCCTCAATATAAAATGACTCAATAACATATGTTTTCTTTGTTTGTTTTAACTCGGTATTGATTTTTAGGTATTCTGTAACAAGTCAATGGTCTGAGTGTACATAGACTCCCATATTTTGGAAGTGACTCCCATGTTTTTTGTGACATTGAATACTATTCCTGCCAAATGTCATCAAACTCATTTTGAACAGCTGTTAATTTCTTGACCCAACTCAAATAGTTCAGACTGTTAGCGTCTCTAATGTGGACTATTGCTTTAGCTGTCTAATTGCCTTTCTGCCTTGTCTCTCCTCTGTCCATCTCCAGATGGCTTCCGAAGTGATATTCCTGAAGCAAAAATCTGACCATATCACTACCTTGATCAGTAATCTCCAAGAATTCCCTATTGCTCTGTATGTAAATTATTTGGTGCTTTAAAACCTTTGTAATCTGTAATCTAAAAAAATAATCTAGTTTTATGTTTCTAAGCTTACTACATATTACCCCCGTTTATGCACTCTGAAGTCCAGCCAGACCGGCCTCTTTGCTGTTTCTACCACCCTATAGTCCATCTGTCAACTTATCCTGTCTTGATTGTGCTTCTTAGGATCCCAGCTTCCTTCGAAGGTTAGCTCAAGCACCACTTCCTTCAAGAGACCTTTTCTGATTTCTCCCAGCTGTTAGTGACCCCTTCCCATCATTATGTATGTATTTTGTTTTTAACTCTAATTATTGTATCTGATTAGTAGGATGCAAGCTTTATAAGAGCAGGAGCTAAATTGCTCAGCACCTAACAGTGTGTGAGTAATAGCAGTGCTTGATAAAATATTGTTGACTGATTGGTCAGGTGTCCCATAAAATGTTTCTTGTTGTCTTTGGATGTATGATAAAACCAAATTAATGAGTTCCTTTATTTGCTTCTCCAACAGGAGAACCTGTGAACCATTGTTCTGTTGAATTGAATTTCTCTTTATTTTCCCATTTCATTTATAATGAGAATATCAAGCTTGATATTGTTTGGTTCCTTTGATCTACTCATTGGTCATTGGGATAGTAATCTCACATTTAGAGTACCAAATAGCTAAATTATGACTTTCAAAAATATATGATCTTTATATATTCTGCTTCCTTTTCTTCCACTTGGCCACCGTTGTCACTGCAAAAGCCAAAGTGATCTCCCAATATGTAGTGCCATTTTGCATTTTACATTGTCTCATGGGTTAGTACCAATACGCTGGCTATAATTATGTTTTAGGGAAAATTATTATCTGAATATAATTTAGAAAGATTGTTGTAATAACCGTCTTGAGCCAATGAGTAAAATGTTTAAAAAATCTTTTACATATTTGTCTTAGAATGTATTGTGATTATAGTAATAATTTTGAGGGGCCTTACCTTTGTCTGACTGGTGACAAGAGTATGATAACATCTTATTCAGTATTATCAGGGATTGAAGTATTCCATATATTTGAATTTTATAAGTAATAGAAGCTTAACAAAATTTTTTAAAAGAACATTTAATTGAATTCTTTCTAAAATGTATTGGGCATATACTTCCCTTCTTAACTAATATTGCATCATAATTCATCCTTTCCAAAATTATTAGAATCAACTCTTAAAGAGTTGTAATGTACCTTAAAGGTCATTTGATTCAACTTTTCCTGCCTGAAGCATAAATTTCCTCTGCAGTATTCTTCAATAAATGACTTCAGCCTTTGCTTGAATACCTCCATTAATGAGGAACTCATCTTACAAGGCATCCAATTCCATTTTTTGACAACTACGTTTATGGAATATGTATATATCTCTCTGTATAGAGAGATATGCACACATATGTTATGTATGTACATATGTATACACACATATTCTTTGTTTATATTGAACGAAATCAATCTCAATCTCTCTCTTCTTCCCCCTTTTCCCCACCTCCCGCTCCCAGCCTTGGTCCTAGTTCTTTTTTCTGGGCTCAAGAACACATCTAAATCTATCTTCCATTTAATAATACCTTAAATATTTATGGACAGTGAATCCATCCAGCTTTCCCCTTAGTTCCTTTACTGGGCTGTCCATCCCAGCTTCAATTATTATTTTGTGCTGTGGTACAGCAATATTCCCAGTAATTGCTAAAATATGCTGAGATACATGAAAAGGCCCCATACTCCCATGCTTTTTTTTTCTTTTTTATAGTTTTTGTTTGTAATCATTGTTGTCAAGTCTGTGTATATATGTGTGCATGCACCTTATGCGATTCCTTTCTGCTTTGCTGCACGGAGGTTGGGAAAACATATAATCTAACAAAACATATTAGGTGTCTGAGATAAGAAGAGGCTCCATGTTAAGGGTCTGTGAGACTCCTACAAATGTGATGATGCCTGAGCCTTTAAGGGATAAATTCTGTCACATCTATTTTGACAACTTAGAGACCTTTTTTTGCTTATTTCCTAAGGTTTTGTTATGTGGAGATTTTTAGATGTATGGCCTCCAGGTAAGTGAGATGTGGTTGTTTTCCTGTCAGCTTTTTCAAAGAGCTTTCATCTCCATTATGTCCTGTTTGCAGAGGTGGGTGATAAAATTTCTTTGTGTTCCCTGTCCTCAGTTAATCTCACTAATTTCCTATTCACAATAATGTGGGCAGATGCTATCTTTATTCTATGATATCAATCTGTGTCTTTTCTTGGCTTTAATTTTTATTCCTTATATTACTCTGTGTTTCTGGCCTTGATTGTGAAGAATACCCCATCTTTCCATCAGGGTAGGAGCTGGATAAGGAAAGGCATTTGCTAGTCAGTAAACATTTATTAAACACCTACTGTGTGCCTGGCACTTTGCTGAGTGATAGAGATTCCCAAAGAAAAGTAAAAGGTAATGAATGCCTGCTTGCTCAGGGAGCTCTCACCTAGTGGGGAGATGACCCTGTAGAGAGAAGCTATAGAGAGGACAAATAGGAAGTCATCCACAGAGGGAAGGCCCTAGGATTAAGAGGAATTGAGAAAGGCTTCCTGTCGAAGGTGGAATTTTAGCTGAGACTTAAAACGAATCCACAGAAACCTGGAGAAAAGAGAGAACATTCTAGGTTTGGGGGATAGCCCTTGAAAAAGCCCAGAATCAAGAGATAGATTTTGTCTGGCCTCGGGCTCAAAGGGCTCTCAAATTTAGCCATTAAAAATTTATTACCAAAATGGTTTGGTTGTAAAAGCAACTATGGCATAATCTAAAAGCTAGATTTTACTTGCTGACTTTTTTTTTAGAGATGAAGAGCACAGTTAAATGAAGAACAGTATTAAGTTCTCATTTCTAATGTTCCATTTCATTTTAGTATATCTTTTATTTAGAAAAAAACACAATTAAAAATTTATCTTTATTAATTTGTTTTCTTACTTTTAGTTTACAAGATTCAGTTCCACAATCCCTTGAGTTTCAGCTTTTCTCTCCCTCCCTCTCCTCCCCCATGTCCCCTGCCATGGTGGCGTGCGATCAAGTATAGGATCTACAAATACTTTCACATTAGACATTAGTCAGGTTATAAAGAAGGATTGTAACCGATGGAACGAACAAACAAGAAAAAGAAAGAGAGCATATAGTTTGCTTTAATCTGCAAAACACAATTTTATTTTATTTTTTTTTTGCTTTTTGGAGGGCAACTGGGGTTAAGTGACTTGCCCAGTCACATTTAGTAAGTGTGTCAAGTGTCTAAGGCCGGATTTGAACTCAGGTCCTCCTGACTTCAAGGCCGATGCTCTATTCACTGTGCCACCTAGCCACCCCCCAAAATACAATTTCTAAAAAAAATTATGGCTTTTTTTTTTATTATGGACCTCCCTTACTCAAATCCAAGTCAACTGCAAGTCATGTCATCATTTCCCTGATATCATGGTCCTCTTCGAGAATAAAGGACAAACACACAACAAAAGACTTCAAACATATAATGAATTTGTTCCATTTTATTAAAAAAAAAAAACTAGGTTTACTGTTGCTGTTTTTACTTAGATGAAAAAGCCCTTACGTAACATAAGGATCATGGGCATAAAATATGTTGAAATTAACTTAACTGTCACATGGAAAGGAAGAAATAAGTAGTGTTAAGTGGGAAAATATTTTCTAACATGAAGATCTATTACTCTTACCAAAACACTCAAGTAATAAAACTGATTTCAAGTCAGCAAATATTATGCACCTCCCGTACAGTGTACCATGCAAGGGACTAAAGGTACAAAAACAAAGCAAGCCCTGACCCCATGGTACTTACATTCTCTTCATCTTAAATCATTTTACTTTTTATTCCCCAGTTAAATAGTAAAGTGTTAATAAATCTTAAGGCTAGAAGGGACCTTATATCCAATTTAAATCTTTGAGTATGTAAGTCTTGGTAGCATTTGCAGGGAATCCACATGGATGTCCTGGGAGTCTGCTTCCCAAGACTTGATTCTATTAGTTCAATCCCTTGATACAATTCTAATTGATTAAATTAAGTGAGGTCTTTTTTTCCCCTTCATGCTACTAAACTTCATATTTTAGAATTTTTGTGGGTTTTTTAAAATCATCTCTTTAAAAGAATAACTTATTTTGGCAACATTGGAGCCATTACAGAGGGATAAGAGGGTATGCTTTAGGGTCAATTGAAATTTAGTCTGCCTTCTTGACACAAAATACTAGATAGTAAGTTTTGGGCAATGAAGTGTCATGAAAAGAGTATTGAACTTTTAGTCAGAAAAGTCTGATTTAGATCTCACTTCTGACACTGTGTGGCTGGGGCAAATCTGACTCTCGCTTATTAGCTGTGTGACTCTGGACAAGTCACTTCATTTCCTTAACTGTAAAATGAACTAAGTGATCTAGTATTTCTTCTCATTCACAAACTGTGATCCTATAATCTCTTGAAATTGATGCTTCTCTTTTCCCAGATAGGAGTGGGACTGAGATATAACCAAGCTGTGCTGATTTTAATTCACTTCTCATGTGTAGGTTGGCCCTGCTATTAGAGCCTCACTCCTGGTCTTAGTTAAACTAAAGAACATATTTCTTTTTTTTTCCCTCTTATAGCAGCTGAAATCTGCTGGAGTATTTTTTTCTTAATGTTTTCCAGATTTATATTTAGGAAAATTGGAAGTTGGGGATTTTCCAAGGAATATAATAACAGAACACCAGTTTGCATGTTCTGAAGTTGAGCCCTAAAAAGCCTTTGTTTTTTTAAAGCAGTCTTCTCTGATAGAATACAAAGAAAAGCCCATTTTCTAACGTTAACTTATCTCTATTAGTGGTTGTTATAAATTAGCTGTGCATTTCAGCATTTGCCTGCTTCTCTGTTCAGAGCTAAAAAATTTGAAATGGGAGCCTCTACTGTTGTTTCAATTTCAAGTTCATATAGCTTGACAGAGCAGTTCTTAGACCTGTTTAATTAGCTGTTTAGGAGCTTACTTGAATACAGTACCACCTAGCTGCCATAAGGGGTACATGAATTGGGAAATAACAGAAAGGTAATGTGTTTACAACAGTGGCAATATGTTACTAGAATATCCCAGTATATTTGCATATTTTGCCATCTTTAGATGGTAAAAATTTAATATAAATATATATTTATGTTGTATATGTAAGTATACACACTGACATACCCACACACATACATAAGATAACCTACCTCCAAGGGAGAAATTATCCATCCATGGAATTAAGTAAAAATTTAATTGACTAAAAAAGCTTTTTGCTTTCAAAAATTTTTTAATTATAATATTCAAAGCATAATTAACACTCTTCAAGATGTACTTACTGTGGTAAAATTCAGTCACCATGTTCAGGACATGGGTCCCCTGACTAAGTGGGAAATAATCATTTAAATATGCCTAGAGTTTATTAAGTATATTACGGTAAAATTTATCTTTTGTAATGTAATGAAATAAAAATCTGTAAGATTGATTGTTTTCCACATGAAATTAGACCTGTCAGCCAAGATAAAAAATGAAATCTTACATAAGTGCTTTCCAGAATAGAAAGTTTAGACTTTTTTTACTTGAAAATGAGGAATAAGAACAACTGTGACAACTCTCTGTAACACTAAGGTAGGTTTCCTAGTACTTAAATATAATAAAATAGAATATTTCTATACTTTAAAAACAGAAAAAGTTGCATTCTTTTCAAAACCTATCAGGATATTTGTGATTTCGTATTTAAGGGGGAAAGGGGAAATAGAGAAGGAAACCAGTGAGATTACTTTTTCCCAGCTAAAGATGAAGTGAGATTTTTTGTTTCTCCTGGTCAAAAAGCGTAGTTTGTATTGGTATATTAAAAAGAGTTCATTACACACACACACACACACACACACACACACACACACGTTTTTTTTGCCAGGAACCAAAGGGTGTGGTGATAGGAGTCACTTTTTTTCTCCTGGCTTGATTAGATGCTTCAGTTTCTCTTGGACTAGAAATTAGATTTATAATTAGAGGTTTTCTAACAAAATGTGAAATTTCAGACCTTCCGGCTAGGCATGACTTACAAACATTTATGTTGTTTTTTCATGGTCATTTTTGAAACTTTCTTGCTTAAAGATTTCAGAAGGATAACTTTCAAATAAAGAATTTTAGGATGTGGATCATCCTAGTTCTGCAATTTCCATCCTCAGAAAGAGTTAAAAATACTGGTGACAGCTTTGCTTTGTATAGCACTTCAGAGGTTCAAATACATTATCTCATTTAATCCTTACCACAGATTTTTGTGAGGTAGGTCATGCAAGTATTGTCCCCATTTTACAAATGAGGAAACTGAGTCCTTAAAAGGTTAAGTGACTTGCTTGTGCTTACGTAGATAATAAATGTCAGAGCCAAGATTTTAGGGCAGGTGTCTTCACTCAATTCCTGGAGTCAGGGAACTAAGGCCTCACCCACTTGTTTTTGTATGGTGGGCAAACTAAGAATGGTTTTTACATTTAAAATTTTTCTTAGTTCTGGGTCGGTTCAAAAACAACACAGTGAGACAGATTTGGCCATGAGCAGTAGTTTGCTGACCCTGACGGTCCCTTGCTTTTTAGACCATAGCAGGTTGCTACTTTGGGGTTTCAAGTTACCTAAATTTTTCCTTACGTGTTGAGTCTAATCTGCCTATAGTTTACTTCTGTTAACATAAACATTCATAAAATTATGTGTGTAACTGGTTTTTTACATTTAAGAAGAGTACAGAGGTGGCACAAAGGATAATGTTCCTAACCATAGCGTAGTAATTCCTAACTCATTCAAAATATTTTTAAATTGGAAATACTCCATTGGCTTCCCACGGTGGATGTGAAGGAATGAAACATATCAAACCAGAGGTAGAGTTAACATCTGTTATGTAGGAAATTACATGAGGCCAAAGCCAGAGGAGCTAGTAGACTAGAATCAAGAAAAATTTCCTTTACCTGACAGTTTAGAATCAGGAAGTATTGTCATGGTTACATGTATGTGATGATCTCATAGAGGCACACACCTAGAACCGGAAGGGATCTCAGGATGCCATTAAATCCACCCCATCCCCATTTCATAAATGAGGAAACTGGGAGCTCAGTGACTTGCCAGAGGTCATCCAGGTAGTAAGTGGCAGAGGTGGGCTTTGACTCCAGAGCTAGAGTTTTTTCCACTGAACCACAGTGATGCTGCAGCTTCTTGATTTGCCTTTCTCATCTCTTACTGTGGAGTGTCATAAAGTATCCTAGAGATTTGTGGGTTCCTTTTGGCCTTCTTTCTCTCTTCCTTTTTGCAATCAGTAAAGGTTCTTAAATGAATTTAGACAGATTTATTTGTTTATTGAAATGGGGGACAAGGGGAGAAGAGACAATAGGAAGAGAATAGGTATAATCAATATCGTCTAAGCAGGATTTTGCAGACCAAATGATTTTAGAAAACTCTTTGCAAAGTAACATCAAATTAGGCATCACTCTACTACACAGGGATTCTTGTCATTTGTATGAAGCATAGTGCCATTACAAACACCTCTCCCCCCCATCACCTCCTTCATGCCTGCTTGTGCTGTTGAACAGAATTGAACTGGAGGAAATCCTGCTTATTGGGTCATTTGAAAAATTATAATGATTTCATCTGGGCCCTCAGCCACAAGGAATATCCCTAGTTCATTGATTTCTTAGCCTACTCACCACACTAATTGTTACAAACCTCTTTTCAAACCTCTCACACCAACCCTTGACTCTCCTCTCAGCTGAAGATCTTACCTCCTATTTTACTGACAAAGGGGAAACCATCTTCCAAGAGCTCTCTCTTCTCATATCCCTCTGATATTGTCTCTCCCATCTCCCGCATCACTTCAGTCTCTGAATATGAGGTGGCCCACATCTCTCCCCTAGATATCCCAAATATCTCCTCCCTTTCTAAATATTCTTGACAAAGCCCCATACACTAGATGCCTCCATTTCTTCTCCTCTTCCTTTCTTCTAAATACTTTGCCATCTGGTTTTTCACCTCATCGTTCAACTGAAACGACAGTCTCCAAAGTTACCAGGGATCTTTTAAATTCTATTAAAATGGCCCTTTTACACTTCTCATCTTCTTGACCTCTTCATAGCATTTAGCACTGTTGCTGCCTTCTCTTCCTAGATATTTTCTTGTTTTGATTTATATTCTTTCATCAGCTCCCAAGTATTCAATTATGATTTCTATGTAGATGCTTCCCATATTTATTTAATTCAGTCCTACTGTTTCTCCAGAGCTCCAACTCCACGTCATCAGTTACCAGTTGGGCATTTCAAACCTGTCATCATCTCAAACTCAGCAGGTCCACACCAGAGCTCATTCTCTTTACAACAGTCTTTGACTCCAGTTAAGATGGAAACAGAAAGGTGTAGTGATTTGTCCTCAGTTGCATAATAAGTTAGCTGAATCTAGGACTTTGCAACTTTTCTAACTCCCATTAGGTTCTGTAACATACTGCCCTGAGCAGACATGGTTCTTCAACTGTTTGCAGTGCTCATTCTGAGAAAATAGGTGATATCTAGGTTGTTTATTTTTTACCAATCTTGATCTCTGAATAGACTTGAATTAGTAAAAGGTTTGCTTAAGGATGACTACCTAAATAAACCCAAGTGGGAATTCTCCAATGTACTTTTTGGGAAAAATCTGGTTTAAAAAAAAGTCTGTGCTGTGTGTTAATGAAACTCATAAAGTCAATGAGTTGTTTCTAAATATTTAGATTAACTGAAGCATAATGCAATTCTGTAAACTCTGAACAGTGTTTTTAAAGAAAGGCAAATTATATTTTGAGAATGCTAGGTAGTTAATATAACCATTACATAAGTTATTTTTGTAAATTATCTTGGTCTAGAAAGTAAAAACTCACACCAAATTCTGTAGATCCACATATTAATTAAATCGTACAAGTGGCTTAAAATTTATTTATTGAAGAATGATGAAAAGTATGTGTGGGAGGGTGAGAGGTGTTAATGTCACTTACAAACATTAAAGGGCTGCTACATGCCAGGCACTGGGGTTACAACGAATGGCAAAAGGAACAGTCCTTACCCTCAAGGAGCTCCCAGTCTAAGAGGGGAACACAGTAAAAAGAATCTGAAAAACGTGAGGATTTAGAGGTGACCGGTTAGGGATATGATTTAGCCCTGTAACCAGGTGGGAAATTATGGCATGGCTGCTATATTTAAATAGAGAATATGGGAGGAGCTCTCCAATGTCCACATTTAATCCTCTGCCATCTGAGGCAGTGAGGGGCTCCAGAGGCCAGGAGTACTGGAGAGGTGTAAATCGGGAGACAATTTGCTAGGGCAGTTCGCTTTATTGTCTTACTGTTGTCATACGACCATTGGAGCCCTCTCGTTTGCCTAACCTGTGCATGGTTTGGGTGAGAATAAGTTTAAGTTATATATTAATCATGGTGATATAGAGTTTGGACTAATTCAACTAAAATTCATCTGGTTGGTGAGGACGTTCTTTCTGAATTAGGTTGCTTCAAGTTTTCTTACTTTTTCTGAATAACTTGTCCTCTGCCTGGCTTCTGTGAGAGCAATTTCATTATTTTGAAGTGGTTGTTCTATTCAGTCTGAATAAGTATTTTAGTGTGGACTTACCTAAACAAATGCTAGTTCTTGGGGCTTACCTCAGAAGATTTATGTCACTTTAACATCTCAAAAGACCCAAGAATATGTAGATTGGAACACGTTTAAGTTAGATGCAGAATAACTCACTATTTATGGTTATGGGGTAAGCAAATAAAGACAAACTCTCCCTCCCTCTCTCCCTCCCTCTCTCTCTCTCTCCCCCTTCCTTTCCCTCCTCTCTCTCTCTCTCTCTCTCTCTCCCTCCCTTCCTTTCCCTCTTCTCTCTCTCTCCTTCTCTCTCTCCCTCTCTCTCTCCCTCTCTCTCTCCCTCTCTCTCTCCCTTTCTCTCTCCCTCTCTCTCTCCCTTTCTCTCTCCCTCTCTTTCTCTCTGTCTCTCTCCCTTCCTTTCCCTCCTCTCTCTCTCTCTCTCTCTCTCTCCCTTCCTTTCCCTCCTCTCCCTCTCTTTCTCTCTCTCTCTCTTCCTTTCCCTCCTCTCTCTCTCTCTCCCTTCCTTTCCCTCCTCTCTCTCTCTCCCTCCCTCTCTCTCTTTCCCTTCCTT
>CM053588.1:119157574-119185022 GCA_028646515.1 Pseudochirops corinnae | reverse complement strand
CTATAAAACACCATATGTGTTAACACTTCATACTATATATAAAATACTGTATGTTAATACTTTTATATATCTTAAGAACCATAAATATGAATGGCATTCATTAATTATTTAGTAATAAGAAAAAATAATCAGTGCTAGCGAGATTATTAAGGGAATATAATGCGGGGAAAGAAATTCATTCAAGAAACTGGGCTTTACAGAGAAAAGCAATAATGTTAGAATTTAGGTCAAGTTCTAGGTGAATCCTGGTATCTTTCCTTAGTTAACTCCTAGTTAAAGTAAGGGACTGAACAAACTGAAGGTTTGGCACCTATGGTTCTTACAGGGAAAGTCACTCAGAACAGAGCCTTTCTATTTTTGTATATTGCATAGCACCCAACACAATCTAGGTCAACCTCACAGAAATCATAGTCTGACAAAGTCTTTGCTTGGCTGCAGATTTTCACCTGGTTTTTTTCTCCCCCTTGCGAAGTCCTAGGCATGAGATATCTATGATAAGGGATTCTTAGAGAATAAAGATATAGTTCACAACCAATGCTATGGGCCATGCTTTCCATTTTTATTAAAAATCATTGCTTGCCTTGAGCCAGATGCTTTTTCAATTGGCCCAAATGTAGTTCAGCCTTGGATCTGTTTGTCCTCTTTCAATTTACTTGGCAGCCCTAAGTATATTTTAATTATTGGAGATATCTGTGAAATGTTCAGTTTCAGAGTTTATGATTTCCAGCTTGCTGGTAGCTACAATTTTGCCTTTAAGACTGATTATTTAAGCAATGTGATCTTCCATGTATTCTGACAGATTTCCAGTCATCTTTGGCCAGTCCCTGTTGCCCATCAGCTATTACTGATAGACAAGGGTACCATGCTAAGAGCAGCAGACTGGTGCCCTTGGGCTTGCTAACTCTGCCTAGTAGGTGACAGGTGGAGAGTCCTACTGGGAATACATCCTACTTGCAATTCCAGCGTTGTTTCTGGGCCTGACCAATACTACACAAGATAGAAAAGCTCTTCTCTTGGTCCACAGTTCTGGTAACATCTTCTAGGTATCTCGGCAAAGCAGTCAGTATTTGATATGCAGTCCTGATGCTCATTTAATAAAGTGGGGGGAGGGTGGTGGTAAGTGGGGATCTGAAGAACATCACCAGAAACATCACCAGAACAGAAATTCTTTCAGAGATCGGTTTAAGAAAAGGGGCAAGAATTTGATAGTTGGTTGGTTCATCTGACAGTCTGTTTTAAATACAGAAATAATATCCCTATGTACACAGATTGGGAAGACACATATCTCAACTTCCTGTGTCCCCAGTACTTTTTCCACTGGCTAGCTTATACCTGATGTTTGAGAATATCCTCTGAGAAGTAGCAACGTTAAGTTCTAGCAGTCAGTTACTCCTTGGTGTGAATTTATTTATTAAATTTTTTTCATTGATAGGTTTTGATGGGGAAAGGGGAAGGAGAACATGAGAATAACATGAGAATAACAATAGAATATACCCAAAGGGAAAAAGAAAGGGAAATTGAGCATCCCAAAGACTACTTTCATCTAAGAACTTCAAAAATTGTCTAGGACAGGCCCTGCTTTGGGAAGCATGATGATAATAATAAACTGGAATGTAAATTCCTTTGAAGGCAGGAACTATCTTACATTTGTACTTGTATCCCCAGTACCTGGCACATAGTGTTTAATAAATGCTTGCTGACTAATCTGAATAAATTAAAAATCATTCACACACATTAAACATCAGTAAGTTATATATCCAGCACTGTGTAAGACATGGTCTCCATCCTCAAAGAACTTACCATCTAGTTGGGGAAATAATTTATAGACTTGAAAAGAGAGTGATAATACTTAAATAATATCTAAGTGCCAAATATGTGGTTATAGGCAGTAGAGGAAAAAAATATTTGGGATTGGAACAGTCTGGGAAGGAAGAAGAGATTTATGATGGATCTTAAAACATGTAACTAGGATTTTAATTGGGAAAAAGAAAGGAGGAGGTCAGTCAAGATTGGGAGATGGAGCTAAGGTAGGAAAACATAGTGCCTGTTCAGGTAGTAGTGATTCTTCCTAGTATGAAGTAGAAGGTTCATGTATATGAGTAGTAAGTGGAAGAAAAGATTAGAATGGGGCCAGATTATAGAAGACCTTGAAGATCAGACTGATGTGGTACTTGATGTGGCAAGGTTTTGAACAGGGAAGATGACACAGGGAAAGAGGTGCTTTAGGGGAAATCAGTCTGGCTGCAAGATCTGGCTCTAGGTCAGTGGTTCTCAACCTTCCTAATGCCACGACCCTTTAATACAGTTCCTCGTGTTGTGGTGACCCCCAACCATAATATGATTTTTGTTGCTACATCATAACTGTAATTTTGCTACTGTTATGAATCATAATGTATTTGATATGCAGGATATATTTTCATTGTTAAAAATTGAACATGACCCACAGATTGAGAACTGCTGCTCTAGGTAGATCTAAAATATCTGCAGAAATTGGAAGTAGAAGATGCCAGAAGTAGAGAGACCGGTTAAGGAATCCACTTTCATAGGCCCAAGGTGAAGTGATAACTGAAGTAAGGTGCTGGCCTTGGGAAAGGGCAGGAAAGAGTTGAGAAACATGGTAAAGAAAGAATGGATTTATGAGGGTTTTATTATAGAGGGAGAAGTCAAAGATTATTTTTACATAGTCATAGAATTTTGACCTGGAAGGGAACTTAGAGATCCCATTTTCTCATTTTTATAGATGATGAAACTGAGACTAAGAGGTAAAATGATTTGCCCAAGGGGCATGTAGCTAGCAAGTAGCAGAGCAAGACCCCAAACCCAAATCCCCTGTCTTCTGGTCAAATGCTCTTTCTAATCCATCAAGTTTTAAGCCTAGGTGATTGAATGAAATAGGGAAGCTGGGAGTAGAGAAGGTTAGTTAGGAGGGGATGAGAAATGATTAATTTGGTTTCAGATACATTAAATTTGAAGGATAACCACACAGAAATGTTCAGCAGCATTATCTAAAAGTAGTTAGGTAAATAAGGTCCTTATTTGTTACAGAAAGAGTAATAGGGTAGGAAAAAAGAAGATGACAATGACATAGCTATTCATCTGAAACTAAATTTGAAAGAAAATATCTAAAAATCATGACATGTTTATGTGTTATATTGCATTCTGTAAATGAGTAGTAGGAAATCCTGATTACATTCTCTTTCCCTTTCTCTAAACACCACTTAACATGAAAGAAAAGAGACTACCCAGAAAAAGGATTTTCATAGCATCACAGTATTTTAGGACTGGAAAGAACTAAATCCCTTATAGCACAGATACAGAAGCTTAGGCCAAGATTCTTTCTATAACATAACTGAAGAGCTTTTCAGATAGCATTTAGAGAAGCATAGTAATGTTGCTATTACCAATTCATAGTATATCAATTCATTTCTGATAAAAAAAATTTAGGCTTGACCTTGAATTGACCATAGTTGAAGAACTAGCCCTCACTTCCCATATCTAACCAGTTACCACCTCACAGGATCATAGCATAACAAGATTTAGAACTAGAATGGACTGTAGGGATTAGGCCATCACCATCATTTTATTTTTAATGCATTTTAAAAAATTCTTTGACTATTTCCCAATTTCATGTAAAATGTTTTTAACAATCAATTTTTAAAAATTTTGAGTCCAAATTCTCTTCCTCCCTTCCATGCCACCCCCTTGAGAAGGCAAGTAATTTTATTTCATTTATACATGTGAAGTCATGACAAACATACTTCCATATTAACTATATTGCAAAAGAAAACACAAAACAATAAAAATAAAATTTAAAAAATTATGCATGAACATGCATTCCAAGTTCATCAGTTTTCTCTCTGGAAGTATGTAAAGCCATGCACAAGCAGCTTTCCTGAGGACTGAGGCTGTGAACAGCTTTCAAGGTTCTGATTACATAGCATAGTGGACTCTCTATTTATTCAATAACAAATCAGAGGAAAACATTCACAGAAAATCAAAATACAGCATTCACCATGTCACAACTCAACAACTTATCACTAAAATGGCCACATAGTTTTCACCAAAGTGGTCACATAGTTCTCAACAAAGTACATTCATTTAGTCAATCACAAAATCCTTAATTCAATCACAAAGTACAAAAGTCAAAGTTCTCCACCCCTAGGTCACAGTAAAGCATAATCTTCTCAGTCAGTACACAGTATCCAAGTAAAGTCTTCTTTCAGCTTTATTAGAGACTGGCTCTCAGCTTCCATGGTTCCTCTTCCATGGCCCTAGCTCCAACTGTCACCTGGGTTCAAAGGCAGGCAGCTCTCAGTTCCTTGTCCAGTTCTTCATCCAGTTTCTGTTCCATATTGAAGTTCACAGTGTCCAATCCACCTAAAGTCCTTCACAGTTCCTGTTTCTGGGAAGACAAAACTTGACAGAGCCACAATAATATTCATGCACATTGCTGGCACCATCATCAATTCACTATCTGCCTGTGAAATCAACTCAGAACCAGCAACAAGGTCTTCGAACTCAACACAAATCATCAATATAGAAATCAACACAGGCCCACAAACAAGGTCCAAGAGGTCATCACAAATCATCAGTAAAGTCCCAGGACCTCCAAAACCCTCCTCCAGGGCTTCTGTAAGCATACAACCAGACAATCCTCTTTCAGGGCTTCCAGTAAGGTCCCAGGGATTCTGTACAAAGTATCACAAACAAACATCAACACAGACAGAGCAGACAAACAGAGTGCCCGGGATACCACAAGTTTTCTCCTTCTTGACTCTGGTACCACAAGAGTCCTATTTTCAATCCCTGCTATCTCCAGCCTGGGGTTTTCCTTATGTATTGCCATTAGCTCCTACCCAGGAGTTCACAAGTTCTAGGGTTCATAAGTTGTGGGGTTCGCATGTTCTGTTTCTTAACAGACTTGATACTAGGCTCAAAAGGAACTTGAACTGAAACAAGGTGTTAATTCAATAGCTGAAACAAGGTGTGAACTACTTCTGTGCTTGCCATTACAAAGTAGAGAGCATTTTTCATCATGTATCCTTTGGAATGTCTTAGATTATTGTCTTGATCAGTGAAACCATGTCTTTACAAATTGGTCATTCTTGTAACATTGTTATTATTGTTTAAAGTGTTCTGGTTCTACTCACCACACTTTTCTTCAGTTCATATAAGTCTTCCCAGGTTTTTCAGAAACCATCCTGCTCATCATTTCTTATAGTACATATAGCTAACATTTCTTATAGAATTCCATCACAATTATATACCACAACTTGTTCAGCCATTTCCCAATTGATGGGCATATCCTCATTTTCCAATTCTTTGCTACCATAAAAAAGAACTGCTATAAATATTTTTGTGCAAATAGGTAATTTTCCTTTTTCTTTGATCTCTTTGGGATACAGGCTTGGTGGTGGTATTGCTAGATCATAGGGTATATGCACAATTTTATAGCCCTTTAAGCATAATTCCAAAATTGTTCTCCAGAATGGTTGAACCATTTCACAATTCTACCAACAATGCATTAGAGTTCCAATTTTTTTATTTCCCCTCCAGCATTTTGTCATTTTCCTTTTCGTTCATGTTTGCCAGTCTGGTAAGTGTGAGGTGGTGTTTTAGAGCTGTTTTAATTTGCATTTATCTAATCAGTAATGAGTTAGAATATATTTTCTTATGACTATATATAGCTTTGATTTCTTCTTTTAAAAACTGCCTGTTCATGTCCTTTTACCATCAACTGGAGAATGGCTCTCATTTTTATGAATTTGGCTCAATTTTCTATGTATTTGAGAAATAAGGCCCTTATTAGAGAAATTTGCTGTAAATTCCCTCCCCCCCCCCCGGGGGTTTCTGCTTTCCTTTTAATTTTGGCTACATTGGTTTTGTTTCTGCAAAAGCTTTTTAATTTCATGTAATCAAAGCTATCTATTTTACTTCCTATAATCCTCTCTATCTCTTATGTGGTCATAAACTCTTCCTGACAGGTACAATTTTCAATGCTTCTCTAATTTACTTATGATATCACCCTTTCTGTCCAAATCATCTGTCCATTTTGACCTTATCTTGATGTACAGTGTGAGGTATTGGTCTATATCTATATCAGCGGTTCTCAACCTGTGGGTTATGTTCAATTTGTAACAATGAAAATCCATCCTGCATGTGAGATATTTACGTTACGATTCATAACAACAGCAAAATTACATTTAGGAAGTAGCAACGAAAATAATTTTATGGTTGTTGGGGGTCACCGCAACATGAGGAACTGTAGTAAAGGGTCGCGGCATTAGGAAGATTGAGAACCACTGATCTGTATGCTTCCAAACTGCTTTCTAGTTTTTACCAGCAATTTTTTTTTTATCAAATGTTGAGTTCTTACCCTAAAAACTTGGATCTTTGGGTTTGTCAAAGTCTAGATTACTATTGTCATTTCCTACAGTGTGTTGTGTGTCTAATCTATCCCATTGATTCACCACTCTATTTCTTAACCAGCAGCAGATTGTTTTGATGATTACAACTTTATAGTATTGTTTGAAATCTGGAACTATAAGCTCATCATCCCTAACATTTTTTTCATTGTTTCCCTTGATATTCTTGACCTTTTGCTATTCCAGATGAATTTTTTTACAGTTTTTTTCTAACTCTATAAAATAATTTGTTGGTCTTTTGATTGGTATGGCACTGAATAAGTAAATTAAATTAGGTAGAATTGTCATTTTTATTATATTGACTTGGCCTACCCATGAACAATTAATATTTCTCTGTTTCTTTAGATTTGTCTTTATTGGTGTGAAAAATGTTTTGTAATTGTGCTCATGTAACACCTGAGGTTTTCTTAGCAGGTAGACTCCCAAATATTTTATATTGTCTGCATTTATTTTATGTGGAATTCTCTTTCTGTCTCTTCCTGCTGGGTTTTCTTGATAGTACATAGAAATACTGATGATTTATGTGAGTTTATTTTATAGCCTGCAACTTTGCTGAAGTTGTTAAATTGCTTCAACTAGTTTTTTAGCTGATTCTCTAGGATTCTCTCCAACACCATCCTTTTAGAGATGACTCTAATAGTTGATTCTACTTCTCGAATACCTCTCAAATTCATTTTTTCCTTTCCATTCCTACAACCACAACCATAGTAAAGGCTCTCATTACCACCTGCAACATCCACTTAACTTGTCCCCTTCTTACTACTCTGTTCCTCCATTCTTCCCATGGCCTACAGATTTTTCTTGTGTACAGATTTTATCATGTTACTCATTTGCTTAAAACTTTTTAATGGCTCTTTATTGCCTGGCAAATTCTAAATTTCTCAACTCAATTTTCAAGGTACTCTACAATCTGGAAGTTTCTACTTTTTCAACCTCATCTCATAGTAATCTTTTCCATGTATGCTTTTTTTTTTAAAAGCCCAAAACAGACAATACATTGTCAAGTAAACATATCCAACATTTTCCTACATCATACCTTTCTTCATATCATTCCCTATTCCTGGAATGCCTTCCTACTGTCATTGACACTTTTTGACATTCTACTCATCTTTTAAGACTCAACTCATGTGCTACCAGTGCTTGTTAACACCACATGGGGTTGTACAGCAGAATGTGGGAGTCTTGAAAAATTTGGCAACAGTAAAAGGTTTCTGAATGTTCAATAACCAAAAATTAATTCAAAATCAAAGGTGTAATTAGTATGTTTTTGGATTGTATTGTGTTCGAATGTTTGATTTTAAAAATTGCTTTTATCTCCTTCTTTTACAGAAACATAAATGTTTAATTGCAGCAAGTAAAGACAAAAACCCTTTAATAATATTTCTCCACCATCACTGTTGTATGTGTATGTGTGAAAATCAAATTTTTAAAAATTAAACACAAACAAATGCAATTTCATAAACTAAAGCTAGCATTTATTTGAGAAATTATTAGCAATATTTATATTTGAGGACACAAATATTTTTTAGTTATGGGTAAGTGACTAAATTTAGACAGAAGCAGTAAAAATACTGATAACAATGAGGCAAAGACTTTGCTACCAGGTTGTAGTACACCTAAATTGGCAAGAAAAAGAAAATATGTCAAATCATTTTTGCAATATGGATTTACTTCTAATGATGATTATGGTGTGGAAAAACCTCTTTCCTTTGTAATGAAGTTTTGGTTGTGGAGAGAATGAAACTGGCTAAACTAAAACAATATCTTAATACCAGGCATGCAGCCTATTGTAGTAAACCAAAGGAATGTTTTGAATGACTTTTAAAATATTCAAATAAAGAAAAACAAGAAATTTGTTACTGTCAACAAAAAGTATTTATTTGCATCTTATAAAACTTCTTATTTGACTGCAAAAACTTAAAAGCCCCAAGCTATTGGAGAAGATCTTGTGTTACCTGCTGCTATTAAAATGTCAGAAATAGTTCATGGAAAAAATATGGGGATGAAATTCATAAAATTTCTATGTCTAATGATACTTTTCCCAGAAGAATTTCTGAAATTAGTGATGACCTGTTTCAACAGCTTATTACCAAGCTTCAGGGCAGCCTAAAGTTTGCAATTCAGTTAGATGAAACAACTGGTATTTCTAACATGGCACAGTTGTTACCTTATGTAAGATATGTTTATGAAGGAAGCATATGTGAAGAATTATTGTTTTGTTGCTCATTATTAGGGCACACAAGAGGGAAAGCTATCTATCTTAAAGTTGATGAATTTTTCACAAATGAAGGTTTACAGTGGAAAAATTACATTGGAGTCTGTACAGATGAAGCTGAATCAGTGATGGGCAAGAATATTGGATTTGTAGCAAAGGTTTAAGCTGGTGGCAATGAACATTAAACTTTTGCTCACTGTATGATCCATCGAGAGGCACTTGTTGCCCCCCTGCCAAAAAAAATCAGCAGTTAGATGTTGTGCTTTGCAATACTATCGAAATCATTAACTTTATTAAAAGTCATGCCATTAATAGTTGTTTGTTTTCAAACCTTTGGAAAGATAGGAATTCTGATTACAAAAGCTTTTTATTACATGCAGAGATACAGTGGCTCTCAAGAAGGTGAAGTTTAAACAGATTAATGAAATTGAAATATGAAGTTGTTACATTTTTGAATAAGCAGAAATACAATTTTGTTAATTTTTTCATAATTATTTATGGCTTTCAAAACTGTTATCTGTCAGATAATTTTTGAAAAACTTAAATGATTTAAGCATGTTGCTTCAGGGAAAAAATTGAAACATATTCATGTTAAAAAGATAAAATTGAAAGTTTTACTTAAAAATTACCATATGGAAAAACAGGGTGGAAAATGGTTCTTTAGAAATGTTTATAGCTACTGATGACTTTGTAACTGAAAATAATCTTCAGAATATTTAATTGTAAGACTTATTACTGATCATCCAAAGTGCCTGGAGACACAGTTTCAAAAATACTTCCCTTCAAATTTCAATTCTAAAATACTAAATTGGGTTCATAAAACATACTCAATTGGAATAAAAAAAAATCAGTCATTTGCCTTTAAAAGTTCAAGAAGAATTTGCTGAGTTATCATGTGACACAGGTTTAAAATTTGAGTTTTCTAAAAAAAAATTGTTACATGAATTTTGGCTTGGGATCAGGACAGAATTTCCAACAATTTCTGAAATGACTCTAAACATACTTCTGCCATTTTGTACTATGTATTTATGTGAAGCAGCATTTTTAGCATTGACATTATCAAATCAAATCAATCAACTCTGAAAAACATTGAAGATGCTCTACATTCTGCAGTTTCACATGTTCTACCAAGATTTAATTCTTTATGTAAAAATAAACAAGCACATCCATCTCATTAGTATGCAAATTAGCTTTTGTCTTTAATAAATGGTATGATTATATGCATACCAAACAATTGTTTTAAAATAAATTTCTTTAGGATTTATTTTCAGTAAATGTTTGATTTGTATACCTGTTTTATATACCTATATACCTGAGGTTGCAAGTGGAAAAAGTTTAAGAAGTTCTATGCTATCTCATGTACCAAAAATTCATATATCACCAGGCCCAGATGAGCTACGTTGGAGAGTACTGAGAAGATTGGAAGTTGTGATTACTATGCCACTGTAAGTAATTTTTGAAGATCATGGAGAATAGTAGCAGTATTAGAAAAGGAAAAGTGTTGTTTCAATTTTCAAAAAAGGGAAGAGTAATGTAGTTTACAAATGTAGGTCAATAAGCTTGAATTAAAATTTTTACAAAATTCTAAAATTTATTATTTAAGGAATGGTTAGTAAACATGTAGAAAATGAAGCAGCAATCACAAAGAATTAGCATGACTTCATAAAGAAGTCATGTCAAATTATTAACCTCATTTTCTTTTTTTTTTTTCTTTTTTTTTTTTGGACAGGGTTACCAGGCTACCAGCTCAGAGGAATATTTTTCTAAACTTAAGGAATCACTCTTGGGCACACAGAGGCTGGAATACTATGCCCATACCCTTGTGTGGTTGTGGTTGTGGTTTGTCCTTCATTCTCAAAGAGGACCATGACATCAGGGAGATGATGACATGACTTGCAATTGCCTTTGATTTGAGTGAGGGAGGGCTGTGCAAAATCACCAGCCTCACTTTCTCCTCCAGAGCCATTTGGGTGCAGTGGCATCATAGCGATCAGGATGACTAGAGATGGCCCAGAATGCAGTGGGAGACCTTGACACTTTTAAGGTAAGGATGAGCTGAGTTGCCCAACTGGAACTGGCCAGCTAGGTCCATATTCAGATTTGGTCCTGTTCATTCCTGGGAAGCCTAGTCTTTTATGAAAGAAGACTCTGTGTTCTCCTACTTGTCAGCTAGTTAAACTCAGATCCAGGCACCCCTGAGGATAAATGCACTTAAAACTTAGGTTATGGCTCACATCTAGGGATTCCCCCAAAATGGAAAGTTAAAAGGTATGCAATGTATAATATGAACGAGGTAATTTATTGTTACACACAAAATATAAAACACAAAACTCACAGAATGTATTAACAAAACAGTTTAAAGCAGGATTCAGTCATTTAAATCATAAATACCATTAGAATCTATTTGGAGACTGACACTTAAACTTAATCAGTACATTCATTAGTTTTCAAAACTGCTAATTAGTCATATTACTTTTCATCTTGACTATACCATCCAAACATCTCCTGGCATATGTTTCCTGCTAAAATGGCCATACTTGGGTCAGAAGCTATCTGCTTTCAAGAGCACTAGAGTGTTCCTTGCTGGGGTCTCCTCACCTGCTTTCATTCAGTTCTGACCTGATGGGAATCAGCGCTATCATATTTCTAAAACTA
The DNA here is from genome assembly GCA_028646515.1 of Pseudochirops corinnae. Lineage (NCBI taxonomy): Eukaryota > Metazoa > Chordata > Mammalia > Diprotodontia > Pseudocheiridae > Pseudochirops > Pseudochirops corinnae. The sequence goes on along the minus strand of CM053588.1, from coordinate 119,173,727 downwards.
ATAAGGTTGCCTCCATGTCTAGACACATCCATCTTGGGATGTCCGTCTTGTTCACTCAAGATCAAGAAAGTATAAACACAAAATTGTCATCCCAAATTCATGTTCAGGCTTGCCTTGGCAACATGTGTTTTAGATGCCCTGTCAACACAAACAAATGGAAACTAAGGTATGAATAGAAGAAGCTGCCTCTCACTCTTTTCTTAACTCTTTACAATCTGTTTTCCAAATTAATCATTCCACTGCAATGGCCTTCTCCAAAGTTACTAATGATTGATCTCTTGGCTGCCAAATCCAAAGACCTTTTCTTAATCCCTCCTTCTCTTATTGACCTCTCTGCAGTCTTTGAGGCTCTGGAACTTTATTGTTTCTTGGTTTTCAAGATACTCCTCTCTCCTAATTTTCCTCCTGTCTATCTGACCAGTCCTTCTTTGTCTCTTTTCTGAATCCTCCTCTAGATCATATCCTTCAATTGTAGGTGTCCCTCAGGGTTCTGTCCTGGGTCCTCTTCTCTTATACTACTGCATTTGTTCATCTCAATCAGCTCACATAGATTTAATTACCATCTCTATGCTAATGATTCTCTAATCTACTTATCTTGTCCTAGCATCTCTGTTGACCTCCAATCTTGCATCTCCAAATGTCTTTCAGATATATCAAATCAGATGTCTAGAAGACATCTTAAAGTATATGTCTGAAATAAGACTAATTATCTTTCCTCAAAACCCTCTCCTTTTGTATTTTTCCTATTACTATAGAGGGCAACACTGTCTTCTTAGTTTCTTGGCTCGCAACCTAGGAATCTCTTGGACTTCTCATGGTCTCACTTTCCATATCCAGTCTGTTGCTAAAGTCAGCCAATTTCACCTTTGTAACATCTTTCAAATATGTCCTCTTCTCTCCTCTGACACTACCATCACCCCAGCAGAGGCTCTCATCATCACACAACTGGACTATCACAATATCTTGAAGGTGAGTCAGCCTGCCTCAAGTTTCTCCCAACTCCAACTCCAGTCCATTTCCCATTCGGTCACTAAATTGATTTTCCATAAGCACAGGTCTGACCATGTTGCACACACATCCCTACCTCCCCTTCCTCCCCACCCCCGGTCCACTCTATAAACTCCAGTGGCTTCCCTGTAGGAACAAATACAAAATGCTCTATTTGGTATTCAAAGTCCTTCATAACCTAACCTCCTTTCCGATCTTCATACACCTTTTTACCTCAACATGCTCAGATCCAGTGACACTGGCCTCCTGGCTATTTCTCAAGCAAGACACCATCTCTTGGCTCTAGGTTTTCTCTTTGGCTCTCTCCCATGCCTGGGGCGATCTGCTCCAACTATTGACTTCTCTTGGCTTCCTTTAAATCCCAACTAAAATCCTACCTTCTACAGGAAATCTTCCCCAATTCCTTTAATTCCAGTGCCTCCCCTCTATTAATCATTTCCTATTGATCCTGTATTTAGCTTGCTTTGTATATGTTTGTTTATATGTTGTCTCTCCTGTTAGGTTGTAAGAACCTTAGGGCAGGGACTGTCTTTTGCCTCTTTTTGTATCCCCAATGCTGGGCACATAGTAGGCACTTAATAAATATTTACTTGTTGATTCTCCAGATAATTATTAACACCAGACTTGTGCAAACCACCTGCACTAAGATAACTACTGCATCCCAAGGTTATTCGAAGTATGTCATTCTTTAGCTACTTAGAAGAACCTGCATATTACACAGGTCACATATTTCTGAGGCCACTGTGGTTGTTGAATGTAAGCCAGAACATATCAAGAGTTAAGAAAAGCCTTTAATCATGAATAAACTGGCCAATCAGTGCTTTCTCAAGATCATGATGGGAGACTTTACTGATAAGTGACATCAAAATTACCTTTTTCTCTGTATAGGGATGAGAATTGGACCTGTGATTACACTGGACTAGGCAGGGGTATGCTGATAAATCTTTAACAACAGATCTCTGGGGGAAAAAATCTATCCATGACACATTTTAAAGTTTTAAAGTTTAATATTTATTCTTTACATTTTCCCATCACTTTCTTAAGTCTACAGTCAACAAAACAATAAACTAAGCTCTAATTTGTAGCACTTGCCAATTTCTAAAGTGAAAATGCTCACAAGGAAAATCTAACAATCTGGTTCCCTCCAACCTGTTCAAACTGGCTCCAGCACACCCCTGGATAGAGGGAACTACTACCAAGTAAGATTGGGTGCCTTCTCTGCAACTTAGAGTCTGAAAGATTTTCCTAGAACACTGACAAATTAAGTGACTTGCCCAGGGTTACTCTTGAACCTACTCCTTCCTGACTATATATACTGACTATATTATATGCACTGACTATGAAATCTCTTTCAAGCTTCAAATTGTATTATTGTCAAAGATTTATCTTGTTATCCTCACATAACTGTTGGTATAAGTAATATGTGACAGCTGGTAGAAGGGCAGAAACTCTACAGGCCTAGGACTTCTCATTTTTTAGTTGGAAGTACTTGAAGGGGCCCTAGTCCCACTGATATTCCCTCTACTTGCTATCCAACCGAGACCTGGCTAGCTATAACATGGTAAATGTTATTGGAATATATTCAAATTGTGCATTGGATTTTGTTTTCTAATCAATTTAGAGATAATTTCCTGCTAAATGTTTTGAGAATAGACAGGAGAAGCTGAACATGACTGTTACTCTCATAATTAGGCCCTTAAACCCAAGCCAAAGTGATAGCTCCACTGAGCATTGCCCTAGCAAGACCACAGCAGGAGGATTATGTGCATTTCTAATCACCTCACTTTGGGAAAGGTATTGATAAAGATGGATGATGTTCAGAGGAAGATAACTAAGGTGGGGAAAACGCTTGAATTTATGCCATATGAAAATTAGTTTTGGTTTAGTCTTGGTCTTCAAGTATTCAAAGGGCTAAAATTTGGAAGAAGGACTAGACCTTGTTCTATTTTCCTATCACCAGAATGGGGAAAGAAAGCCCTTGATTTTATGCCATACGAAGATCAGATATAAGGAAATTGGGGTGTTCAGTCTGAGGAAGAAGATTTTTATGGAGGACACGCTATCTTTCTTTAAGTACTTGAAGGGCTAAAATTTGGAAGAGGGATTAGATTTGTTTTATTTAGTCCCAGAGGGCAAAACTAGGAGCAATAGGTAGAAGTCAATAGGAGGAAAATTTAGGTCTGAGGCAAAGAAAAACTTGATAATTAGAAATTATCCAGCAATGTGATGGTTTGCTTCTGAAGCTGGTAGGCTCCCCTTCAATGGAGGTCTTCAATTAAAGAGTAAATTATATGGCAGAGGAGATTCTTGTTCAGGTAAGGGCTGGGCTAGATGGCCTCACAAATCATTCAATGCTGCAAATCTATGATTCTTGTTATTCCTGTTAGGAAAGATCTTTTCCCCTTTCATAGCATTTTGTACTTGTCTTACATTCTTATAATGTTCTCTAGCACCCACTCTGTAGCATTCTATCAACTCCTACTCCCCCAACAATGTTAGATCCTTAGAGGGTAGTTAGTGTCTGATCTGCTCATGTTTCTAGAGCAAACCTTGAGGAGTTGGGCGTAGTTTCTTGTGCTTCTTGTTCTTGTGTTTCTTGTTCATGAGCTTCCATGTAGTATGCTTTCCCAAGTGATTATCAATTAGTCAGCCAGTGTTAATTAGTTTTTACTAGTTTTGTAAGAAAAATTGGCACAAAAGTATACCCCTAGAAGTCTGGGACATATACAAAGCCCCTGAAGAGTGGGATTGAGCTTAGAGGGTATGTGTAACCAAGGTATAATTTATGGCTCTTGTTTCCTAGAAATCTTTCTCTCTTTGTGGAGACCTCATGAAGCTCCCCCTTGGTATCTAGCTCTCTGCTTGGCTCCAAGCATCAGTGTCCTTGTCTGTTCTAAGGCTGCCTTTCTGCTCTGGGTACAGTTTATCCTGAGCTCCAGATATAGATGCTGTCTTTAGCCTTCTACTCCCAGGGATACCACTACCGACTCCGATGGGAAGCATCCTACCTTTTGAAGTTCACAAGATCAAGGGGTAGGGTAGAAGATGGAGACTCTATATTTCTTCCTCTCACTGCCAAGTCATTATCTCTCAGGGGCCTGACTACAGCTGCTCCACCATTAGAATGGCCTGCTGTTGAAATGCAGGATTCCTATCTGGCTTCCTATTTTAAGGGCTGACTAATTCTCTTCAATCAAAAACATGGCATTTCCCAGTGTGGCCATCCAATTATCTGGTATCTAGTTTACAATTTTGATGGATTCAATAGAGGTGTCTTTGAATTGTTGACACCTGGTTTGCAACTTAGAGTGCTCTCTTTCCAGCTCAAAGAGACTTTCTCACCAGATAAAAGTATCAGAGAATAGTGTAACTTGTTATTAACAATAATTTCAGTTAAAGGATATATTTTATCCCTCTTAATTCTATGCTGTACTATAGTTATTTTTTAGTTATTATACTATATCTATCTGTCTGTCTATCTATCTATCTATCTATCGATCTATCTATCTATCTATCTATCGATCTATCTATCTGTATCTGCATATGCCATCTCCTCTGACAAAACTATAAGCTCCATGAAGGTTGGGAGTATGTCTTAATTATCCTTATATCTTTCCCAGCATCTTGCATAATCTTTTGCACATAGTAGGTGTTTAATGAATTGATTTTGAAGAATGGATGAAGTTATTATTATCAAGCAGCAGATAAAGATGTAGGAGAGTATCACTATATCATAGTGTAAGTACTCTGAGAAGAACAGACCTGCGAGGCCTAAAGGTTTTGAAGGACAATTCTTTTTTCAATGTGAAGCTTGCACCTGTAAAGCCATGCACAAGCAGCTTTCTAGGAGACTGCTGCTGTGAACAGCTTTCAAGGTTCTGATTACATAGTATAGTGAACACTCTTTATTCAATAACACATCAGAGCAAAACATTCACAGAAAATCAAGATACAGCATTCAGAATATTACAACTTATCATAGAAAATCAAAATACAGCATTCACAACAACTTATCACTAAAATGACCATATAGTTTTTACCACAGTGGTCACATAGTTTTGAACAAAGTACAATCATTTAGTCAATCAATCACTTAATAACTCAATCATTCAATCAACTCAGTGATTCACTCATCCTTAAGGAGGCTTGCCTCGTTAAGGATCACGGGGCATACTAAGTTACAAATCAGTCAATATTCAGTCATCCTTCACTATTCAGTTATCAGAAAATACACAGGCCATCCACCCCTTGGGCACAGTAAATCACAATCTTCTCAGTCAGTACACAGTATCCAAGTAAAGTCTTCTTTCAACTTGACACAGGGTAGGCTCTCAGATTCCTTGGATCCCCTTATATGGTCCCAGCTTCTACCTGGATTCACCAAATTGTCACCTGGGTTCAAAGGCAGACAACTCCCAGTTCCTTGTCCAGCTCTCCATGCAGTTCAGGCCACCTTAAATCCTCCACAGTCTCTGTTCCTGGGAAGTAAAGGCTTAACAAAGCCACAGACAGACAAAATACTGACACCACAGTCATACTTCCTCAGTCTTCTGCAGCTCCAGCTGATCCTTGGAAATCCTCAGCAGCTTGGCTTGCCCTCAGACTCAGCAGCTCCTCAGCAGGTTCTCAGTAGCTCCAGCTGGCCCTCGGACTCAGCGGAAGATTCAGCTGGTTCCTAGAATCAAAATCACTTCATCCAGGTTCTCAAAATAAAAATCTTTCTCTCCAGCCTGGGCCTCTATTCTTCAGCCTCTAGAACCTGGCTCCAAGAAGATCTGAAATTCCAGCTAGGACTTCTCCTGATATACCTGTTAGCATCTCCCTATTCTGCCTCTTCCTGTTAGATCAGCATCAGGGGTTCGTACCTTTTGCTTATTAATAGAGGCTTGATCTAATTAATTTCAAACTAGGTGCTAAGTGCCTGTTAGCTTTGCCAATACAAAGAGATCAAATTACATTACTGTTACAGCCCCACCTCTAGATTTTTACACATAGGGTTTTTCCAAAAGCCATTCAATTCATTTAACAAACATTTATTGGGCACAGACTGTGTATAGAGCACTGGGGCTAGACAGGAGTGAGATATATATTAGGCTGTAAATTCTTTAAGGTGAAGGATTGTCTTGTGCTTCTTTTTCTATCTGTAGTACTTAGCACAGTACCTGTTACATTACCGAGGCTTAATAAATGTGTATTGATTGCTACAAAGTTAAAAAAAAAGTTAAGATCCCTGATCTCATAGAGTTTGCAATTTAGTAGGCCAATACTTTTGATGTTCTCCCCCCAAATCCTGCAATGGCTACTAGTGATATTTGCTTCTAGTTTGTGCTGAGCAGTAACTTTGGGTTCCATGGGGAGAAACCTTCCAATGATGCCTTCATTGGCAGACCACATCTAGGATTTCTTTAGGTATAATTCAAAATCAGCTGCCACTGGTAGCTCCTATGTCTTCTTTTGAGACATTTCCCAGTTATCCTCTTGGGGTCCTTGAAGGAACATATTTTAGAGGAATTTATCATTATAGTTATTTTAATGCCTTTTGTTTTTACATCAGTCATTTGGAAATGATACCCTTTCTACTCTCAGTCCCTGGCTAGAAACCTTATTTCAAATAAAGACAGTTAAGCAAAACAATGAATAAAGTGACTGAATTTGACATTATGTGCAGCTTTTTTGACCCTTTTCTCTGTCCTGCTGACTCCCTCCCACTTTCTTCTCTCAGCTGAGAGAAGGGAGATAGGTTTATTTTTTTTTCTTCTGGAGCAAAATTGATCCAACTTTCTGAGATATCATTTTACTTTTAATGTTCTTTTTATTTACATTATTTTGAACATTGTATATACTGTTCTTAATATTCTGATTACTTTACTCAGCATCAGTTCACCTATGTCTTCCCATGTATTTTTCCGAATTCTTCATTTCTTCTACATGACAGAATCACATCCTATTTAATTCATATACCTCAATTTGCTTAGTCATTCCCTTATGAAAGAACCCCTGCTTTGTTTTTTATTCTTTGCCACCACAAAGAATTCTGCTGTGGATATTTGAGGGGATAGAGACAAGATGGCAGAGTAGAAGCAGGGACTTGCTTGAGCTCTCCCCCAAACCCCTCTAAATACCTGTAAAAAATCACTCTAAACAAATTCTAGAGCTACAGAACCCACAAAATGACAGAGTGAAACACATCTTCAGCTCAAGACAGCCTGGAAGATTGACAGGAAGAGTATATCACACTGGGAGCGGAGCACAGTCTGGTGTGGGCCTCATTGGCATAGATGGGGCAGGAGAGGTCTCAGGGGACTGAATCACTGGTGGCTGTGGCAATTTCCAGACTTCTCAACTTGCAAACACTAAAGAGAGGAGAGAAGGTCAGTGGGAAAACTCTGTGGGACCTGGGTGAAATAGAAGCATGGTTGGGACCTAGCCCCAGGGTGGTGGAGGTGTCAATGACAGTGGCTGAAGTGGCGGCAGCAGCAGCAACAACAGCAGAGACTGCTTCCAGAGCTCCAGATGCACAGATGATGTGGGGATTCAGAAGCTGATACAAAACCCCTAAAACCTGAGACATTAAAGCCACCCCCACCTCCACCATTATTCTCGCTCCCACTGGAAGCAGAGTCCTCCCTTGACAAAGAGTTAGAAAGTCAAGTATTTGCCTGGGAAGATGAGCAAACAGTGTAAAAAACCTCAGACTATTGAATCTTACTTTGGTGACAAAGAAGATCAAAACATACAACCAGAAAAAGACAACAAAGTCAAAGATCCTATATCCAAAGCCTCCAAGAAAAATATTAATTGGTTGCAGGCCATGGAAAAGCTCAAAAAGGATTTTGAAAATCAAGTAAAAGGAGTAGAGGAACAATTGGGAAGAGAAATGAGAGTAATGTGAGAAAATAATGAAAAACGAGTCAACAGCTTACTAAAAGAGAATAAAAAAACACTGAAGAAAATAACACCTTAAACAATGACTAACCCAAATGACAAAAGAGATCCAAAAAGCCAATGAGGAGAAGAATGCCTTAAAAAGCAGAACTGGCCAAATGGAAAAGGAGGTCCAAAATCTCACTGAAGAAAATAATTCCTTAAAAATTAGAATGGAAGGTAATGACTTTATGAGAAATCAAGAAATTGTAAAACAAAACTAAAAGAATGAAAATATAGAAGACAAAGTGAAATATCTCATTAGAAAAACCACTGACCTGGAAAATAGACCTAGTAGAGATAATTTAAAAATTATTGGACTACCTGAAAGCCATGATAAAAAAAAAGAGCCCAGACATCATCTTTTAAGAAATTATGGATATTTGAGGATATTTGAGTCTTAAAAGAGAAATCTTAAAGACAAAGCACAGTGATTGTGGTTTGAAGAGGCAGAGAACCATTTTTTGTTTGTACTATGCCTGTCAGTGCACAAAACTGATGCCAGCAGATTCTCAGTTACTACTTTACTTTTAACTCTTCAGCTACTGAATGATTTCCTCTGGTTCTAAGATACTGAACCCATGTCTTTCTGGAGTTAGAGCAATATTGCCTGGAATGACTTTACATATACCATCTACTTTAGATCATTTAAAGAATAATATTAGATGATTCTAACATTCTAAGAAATGTGAGGAATTTAAGATTATTTCCGTCTACAAGTATTTGCTAGTCATTTAATGTCATGGATGGGACACTGAACTATGAACCATAGATATGAACCTGTTAAGCATAAGTGACTAGAAAGAATGAACAGACTACTCAATTAAAAATTAAACCATGCAGACTAGTAGGAAAGAGGAATCACCCTGATGTTGTGACTATGGCAATAACTCTCATTTATTTTTTTGTGCACCCTTCACTGCTAATATTTTTGTGAGATTTAGACAATTCTGAATTTTTAGGTTCCCTGTGAAATCTTGGAAGATCAAAGTGCCCCTTTTTTGATTTGTTTAAAAAGAAATATTTAATTTAAAAGTTCCAAAAGTGCTAAAATAAAAAGGAATTAATTTCACATGGCCTGAAGCCTCAGAATTATGAAATTTTCAGAGTACATTATGTGCCAGAGGACCCTTTACCTCTATTGGTGGAATGCAGATGTTGCATCTTCTCAGTAGACTCATAAAACCAGCAGACATTGTAAACACATAGGCAAAAGGAAGTTGACAGAAAGTTTCAGGAACTGTGTGTGTCAGGGAATTCCAAAGCTTGAGAGAAATATCTGTGGTTTTGTTGAGGGGGATAGAACCCAGAAAGGGAGAGCATTTAGCATATGACATGTTTTTTCTTAGTCTGAGTGTTTTATTCTTAGTATGGATGGTGAAACAGTGGTGATGGGGAAAGGCCAGGCCCAGGAGTCTGGCTTGGCAGGAGCCATGGATTGGGGCAGGAAGGTACCATACATTCAGGCAGGTAATTAGTCAAATTCAGAGAAAAAAAGAGGTGAAAGGATTAGGTATAGATCAAAAGTTAGGCAGATGCAGTGGCTATCATGAATATATTCCCTCTCCCATCTCCAGTTTTGAACAGAACATCTCCCATACCTAAAATGTATTTTCTTATTACCTCTATCTCTTATAATCCAGTACCCTTCCAAATTCCTATCAACTGCTACCCACTACATGAGTCTTTTCTTGATTCTCTCCGTCTGTCTGTCTGCTAGTAATATTTGTTTTGTACACATTCCAAGCAAAATGGAAAATTAATATTATCTATAATCCTCATGAAAAACAAAAGCAATAAAACCTATCTACTTTTGACTCAATTAATGATATATATTGAGAGACATTGTTTTGTTTTTCCTCAATAATCTGCAGAATTTTTGTAATTATCATTTCATTTTCTATAAGTAGATACAACCTGTAAGGAGGCTTGTGACATGGAGGGAGGTTATGCCTATAAAGGGGAGGAAAGACTCTTCTAATTACATGGCTAGGACTTTAATACTGATCATCCTTCAAATATTATATTTCTATATCATGCAATTTTTTTTCCCTTGAGTCCCAGAGGTTAAGAGAAAAGTCTGTATTCTGCCTGAACCCTGTTACTCAAAAGGCAATATGGTTTATTGATAGCCATATCCTTAGAGTTAGGTTTGTTTAGGGTGGAGGTAGGGTGGGGAAGGAGCTCTTGAAAGGGAAAGAAAAAGTATAAATTGGATGTTGTCCTTATTTTGTGTTTACTCATTTTGCTCATGTTTTCTATTTTAATAGAATATAAGCTCCTTGAGCCCATCTTTGCCTTTGTATTCCCAGAGCCTTGCTGAGCGCAGTGCTTGGTACAAAATGGCCACCTAATGAGTACTTTTGTCATCTTCACTGCCTCTGCACCCACTGTATGGGACTTCCAGATCAACTCTAGAGGTGTTAGTCTACTCAGTTTTGGAACTCCTGGACTGGAGCTGAGCTGTCTTGATTGGTGAATAAGTAAGTGGAAACTTAAATAGATCATTATATATAGCCTCAGAGTAAATCATGCTTTACATCTCATCTAGTCATGTGCCTATGTTTTTGCTATCCAACCTGTCACTGAGTTTCTACCTTCCTGCTCCCCTGTTGCCCCCTTATTATTTTCTACTTCTTGCTCTATGAATATTAATCAAATCAATATGGTCATTGCTTCTATAAAGGGCATGTGAATTGTTGACCCTTTGGCTCCACTCAACCTCCTCGTGACAACCCCTTCTCTAACTATCCTTACCTTATGTATGGTTTCCCCAGTTAGAATGTAATCTTGAGGCTAGGGAATATCTCACTTTTGTGTTTATATCCCCAGAAGCACTTAACAGATATTATTTATTCATTCATGCATGTGTGCATGCAGAAAAGAAGCCACATCCACAAACCTGTGACTGTACAACTCTCAGAGGGATGAGGGTAGGTCGGGGTGTAGTCAGGGTCTGAAGTCCAAGAAGCCGTCTAGTCAGTGAAATCAATACTTTTCTGGTACTAGGCCTATGAATTCATTGGTCTTAGGAACTCAAAGTGAAGAAATTCTCTCTATCAATGCAGGACGACACATTCTCTGCAAATTAAAGTCTTAGAAAATTACCTGAGGCATTGAGAGATTGAGTTATTTTTCCCAGGGTCTCTCAGGCAGCATTTGTCAGAGGCAGAACTTGAATCTGCCTATTGAATACTGGGAATTGAATGCTGCCTAGCATAAGGAAATAGAGAAGTGTACCTTGATCCTAGGTAGAGGCTCTGTCCTTTGTAGTCTAGTTTATTTTGCCCCTGTGTGTGGGTGGGTTTGTTTGCAGCAAGAAGGAAGGTCAGAGCTTTTAAGATACAGCTTGCTTGATAGAATCTGATTAAGGCAGAGAGGTTGGTGTCAAATGCATCTCCTTTGTAAAGAACACAATGTTTGTTGTTGGCAATCCCCACTGTCTCATGGAACCTTTGACGGAAAATCTGTTCATTGTCACTTCAACTCTGGATTGCTTAGGAAGCATAGTAAAATGACTTACAAGTTCTGGCAAGGACAGCCTCTTTAGTAAAAGATACTTTCCCAATGGGACATATTACCACTGTTCTCTCTGATTTGTGAGTACATTTTAGGGTGTGGGTTAGTTTTGGTCCATAAAATTGTCTTTATTGTTGTCCAAGCTTGTTCTTTGTGTACCATTGCACACTGGCCAGGGTCCTTCTGTTAACTACATGAACAATGGAACTGAAGTACATATATTTAAGCTAAATGGGCTCTTGACCAGGGATTTGGTCATTCCATCCTTCCTTCATTGATTCCATAAGCATCTATTAAGAAACTATTGGAGATAGTTCACAATACTAGGTTCTGAGGCAAGTAGGTGGTGAAGTGGATAGACCTCTGGACCTGGAATCAGGAAGACCTAAATTCAAATCTAGTCTCAGACACTTATTACTTGTATGACTCTGGGCAAGTCTTTAACTTCTGTTGGCAGGAGTTTCCCCAATTGTAAAATGGGGATGATCAAAGCATTTACCTCTCAGGGTTGTTGTGAGGATCACCAGATGCTCGTAAAGCACTTAGTACAGTACCAGGCATATTGTGACCACTGTGTCGATGTTAATTATTATTATAAAATAACAGACACCATCTCTAATATCAAAGAGCTACCAAGTCAGTAGAGAAAGTAAGAAATAAGTGTGAATAATTATAGCTCAGATTAGAATATGATGCTTTCACTGATGTCCTACTTTAATGCCTTGTCACAACCCTCATTTTAAAACACATGAATTATTTTATTTATTTAGCTTCAATTCCTTAATAGTTGCTTATTAGAACAGTAACAGTTTTACCTGAAATAACAATTTTATCCTGAAGATATCTATAATGGAGAAAATTATCAGAGAACTTTGATTCACCACTTCTTACTTGCCATTGTTACTATCACATATTGATAACATTTTTTTCCCACAAATTACATAGAGGTGTTCTTGCATTCTTTTTCATTCAACTGATCATAAAATCATAGATTAAAAATAAGAAAGGATATACAATGGGAATTCTTATGATTTGGGTGTCTTGCTTTTCTTTCTTAGTGAAGGCTAGGAAGAAAGGATATCCAGTCTACCTCCATTTAATTTTTTAAATGAAAAAAATTTATGCTGAACTTAACACAAAAATGGACATTCTTATATACATTGTAGAACAGAAGAGAGAATTATACATGAAACTGTTGATCTCTGTTATATGGTGCTTGTTTTTCAAGTATATATTAAGTCCACATATAACTTTCAAAGCTATCCTACTTATCTTCGATTCCTTCTGAAGGGCTTTCCTTCTTCTCATCTCATTATTTTTTTTGGAGGGGGGAAGGCAAGGCAATTGGGGCTAAGTAACCTGCCCAAGGTCACACAGCTAGTAAGTGTGTCTGAATCCAAATTTGAACTCAAGTCCTCCTGATTCCAGGGCCAGTGTTCTATTCACTGCACCACCTAGCTGCCCCCTCATCTCATTATTTTTGTCATCCTCTTCTTTCCTCTCTGTCTTAAAATCCCTTTCCTCTCCTCACTTCTAAAAAAAGAAAAAGAAAAAATGAAACCCTTGTAAAAAAGATTCATAATCAAGCAAAACCAATACCCATAATGGTGACTTGGCATTCATAAAGCCTATGCAAACAGATCTCAAGCTCAAGTTCTGATGGGTTCTACTAAGTTGAAAAGGCTTCACCACTGGACCTGGCAAGGGACAGTGTTGTATCTGCCATCTGAGTCACAGCCTAGCTAAGTTCAAAACTATATCACCAAAACACTGAATATCAGGTGATGATTTGTTTTTGGTTTTTTGGTCATAACAACTATGTCCTTACTAGGACATAGAAAGGTTATGATCTGTTTCAATGGATCAATGACATCATAAATTTTGAAACAATGAAGAAGAATAAGATGGATATATGAAAGGTACATTGAAGTGTCAAGGGAGTTCAGAACAAAAGGAACTCACTTTCATCTTAGGGGAAATTAGGGAAGACTTCTTGGAGAAGGAGGCATTTTAGCTACACCTTGAATGACAGAATATCAGGGTAGGAAGGGAGTGGTAGTAGAGAAGGATGTTCTAATTAGAGAAAATGGTATGAGCAAAAGCATCAACATGTTGGAGATACCACGGATAGCTGTTTTGATTGGGGTATAAGGAAGATAAAGAGGAGTAGTATGAAATGATGTGAAGAAAAGTAAATTTCATATAGATTGTGGAAGACTTGGAATGATAGGATAAGGAGTTTGGATTTATTTATTTGACAAATGCGAGCTATTACAGATTTGTGAACCAAGGCACGATACAATCAGATTTGGCATTAGGATAGTTAATCTGGTGAATGATGTGAAATATAGATCAAAACAGAAAGAAGCTAGAGTGAGGGAGGCCAGTTAGTAGGCTAATGCAATAGTGGTAATGGGAATAGAAATGAAAGGATAGATATAGCATATTTTGAGGTAGCATTGGAGACTGAGAAATTGATTAGATGTAGGTCAAAAAAGAGGAGGAAGAGGACTTTAAAGTTTTAAAATTATGTGACAAGGGGAAAGCTGGTCCCGTTAACATGAACAGGGAATTCTAGAAAAGGAGCATGGTTTGTGGACAAGATAACAAGTTCAGTTTTGGAAATGATGAGTTTAAAGTAACTATAGGGCATCTGTATGTGTTATAACAGACAGGCAGAATCACAAAATCTAAGTTGGAAGGGACCATTCTAAATGGTACTTGAACAAGAATTCTCTCTATAGCAAATTATTCAATCAATCAGAAAATATTTATGAATTGCTTACTAACTATGGTGATACCAAGTAAGGCTAAAAAAAAAGTTTCTTTCCTCAAGGAGCTCACATTCTAATGAAGGATACAATATGTAAATGACCATATAAGATATACAGACAGTAGAAGAAAAGTAACCTCAGAGAGAAGAACTAGTGGCTTGAGGCGCCTAGAAGGAAGGGAGTTGATGCAAGACTTAGAAGAAACCAGGGAAATTAAGAGGCAGAGGTGAGGAGGGAGTGTTTTCCAGGCATGAGGGACAGCCAGTGCAAAGGTATGGAGACAGGAGATGGCAAAGATACTGGAGTGATTTGCTATTTCCTTCTCTAGCTTATTTTACGGATGAGGAAACTAAGGCAAACAGAGTTAAGTGACTTGCTTAGGATCACACAATAAATAAATATGAGTTCCTAATCCAGACCCATCACTCTATCAACTGCATAGAGATGATAAATGAACTCATTATATCTGATGAGATCACCAATTGAAATAGTACAGAGGGAGAAGAGAATTCCCAGGGCAGAGTCTTAGAGGTTTCTTAGGGTTAGTCAATATTAAGGCAGTTGAGACAACTAGGTAGAGCAGTGGATAGAGTACTGGACTTGGAGTCAGGAAGATTTAAGTTCAAAGCCTGCATGTGACTCTGATCAAGTCACTTAATCTCTCCATTTCCTCTTCTGTAAAGTGAGGATAATAATAGCATTTACTTCCCAGAGTGGTTGTGAAGATAAAAGGAGATAGTATTTTTAAACTACTTTGTTATTATTAATGGATGTGGTGACAAAGATGAAGAACCAGCAAAGGAGAAAGAACATAGAAGTGGAAAGACAGGAGGAGAGAACAATGTTGCAAACACTTAGAGACTAACAATTATACAGGAGGAGAGGGTGATCTATAATTTCAAATGCTGCAAGAGTGTTTTAGAAGGATAAAGACTGAGAAAATACCATTATATTTGACAACAAAAGGATCATTACACATCCAGAGAGAGGAGTTTCAATTGAATGATGAGATTGGAAGCCAAATTGCAGAGAGTTTGGAGTTACGTGAGAAGAGAGGAAGTGGAGGCACCAGATAACATTGTTAAGGAGTTTGCTCAAAAAAGGGAGAAGAGATATGGGTGTGATAGCTAGTAGGGATGGTAGCATCAAGTGAGAGTTTTTAAAGGATTGGGAAGACATAGGCAGAAAGCAGAGAAGGAGGCAGTAGATAGGGAGAGAAGAGAGATGACACAGAGAGAGAGAGAGAAAAAATAATGGTGAGGGAATCTTCTAGAAAAGATGGGAGGGACATAGGGTCAAGGGTACAAGTAGGGAATGGGGGAAGGTGCAGTGTCTTGGCAGAGAGAAGGGCCATCTCATCTGATTTGATTCGAGAGAAGTAGAATGATTGCCTGATGGCCATGAGGGTCCAGTTCAGATTAGACAACAAATTTGTAGTAGACCAAATGAGTTCTTTAAGCTTGAGCCCACTATCTCCTGGATTTTGTATGTACTTTTCAGACAGTATGTGACAGACTTTTAGAGACATGTTTTATACCAACTGTTCCTAAGGCTGGCTAACTAAATTGATTTTCAACTGATAATCTTGAGGGGGAATCACATAGATGGGTCTCATGAGCTGTAGTACTAAAAAGACAACCCACTCAGCCCCTTAAGTCTACCTCTACGACTCTAAGGGGATGTTATAGTCAAGTTCTAGGGTACCCAACTTACCAGAGTGAATGGGAGCTGGGCTAAGCATCTCAAAGAATGTGCTTCAAATGGTTTCTAAAATGTGGTACTCAATTGGAACATAGTATGGCAGAAACTAGGTATAGACCATCATCTAACGCCATATACCAAAGTCAAGTCTAAATGGGTGCATGATCTAGGTATAAAGGCTGATACTGTAAATAATCTGGGGAAGCAAGGAATAGTTCACTTGTCAG
>CM053588.1:119140258-119157074 GCA_028646515.1 Pseudochirops corinnae | reverse complement strand
TAAATTAAAAGTAAATGAGTAAACAAAAAAAAAAATTAAAAAAAAAAAAAGAAAGTAACAAAGAAGGACCTACTTGCCAGACAATATACCTGCAAAGTTCCACCGAATGATTGTATGTTACCTTAATTAAAGCTATGATAGTCTTTCAAATAAAATAAAATAAAATAAAATATGGTACTCAGAACTGAGCATAACACTATAGTTCTTATCTCATTAGGGCAGAGTACAATGGAACTTCTTATGATTTGGTTGTCTTGCTTTTCTTTCTTAGTGAAGGCTAGGACAGTATTAGATTTTTTTTTTTTTGGCTTTCAAGTCATATTGTTTTCTCATAAAATCCCCAGATCTTTTTCATTTTAGTCTCCCCTACCTTATATACTTTTGAAGTCGATTTTTTGAAACTTAGTATAAAGTTTTTCATTCCCTAATATTAAATTTGATCTCATTAGATTTGGCTCATCAAATCTTATAAAATTTCCAACTTTCCCTACGTCAGTTAATGACCGTTTATTAAGTGTTTACTATATTGCAGGCACTGTTCTAAGTTCTGCGTATACAAAGAAAGGCATAGAACAGTTCTTTCCCTCAAGGAACATACATTCTAATATGGGAGACAACATTTAAATAGGTACATAGAAGTTTAATCTCACCTGAGGGTAGGGGAGGAGCATCTCGATGCTCTATGTTATGTCCAAAGGAAATGTGACTCCTGATGGTCAGAGAGAATGCTGAGCTGGCTATGAATCTGTGTTAGGCACTCACCAAACTGTTGCCAGACTCTTTTGGGGAGAGACGAATTAAGAGAAGACACTCCAGGGAGGGAGAAGGAGGAAGACTTTGGAATGGAATACTTGCATAGGAAGTTGGTCCCATGGTGTCTTTGGTCTTGCTTGACATTCTAGTGACTGATAGAATGGATTTCCTTTTAGTGAGAAAGTTTTTTATCTTTTGATTTGAGCCGAGGTCTAATTTCACTCCCAGCTGAAGAATTCATTCTTGTATATTCTTTGATATATTCCAATCTTCCCTGATTTCTGTTTGCTAATTACTTGTAAAAATGGGTTTACTTGTTACTTGCTATTTGTGACTGTCTTTTCTGTAATCGGCATATCTGGTTGGAAGGAGCTAAGCTGGCAAGTATAAACTAAGGATTATCTTCTCACTTAGAGGGAATTGGGGAAAGTACCTCTTTTCTGCTTATCTTCATGCTCTTAGGCTACATAGTATAGACTTAAGTGTAGCAAATAGATATAAATCTAGTGTCCTATTAGAGAGAAGAGCAAAGAAATCCCATTTGCTCATCTCTTCTCTACCCCACTCTTGTCATTCCCCGTACTCCACCCCTGCAGCACTCTCTCCATGTAGATATTGCCCTTAGTTCTGATCTCTGCAGAGGTCAGCCAAGTGTCAGGTATATCTATCCATGTGACACACAAACTGGGGAGGGGCATGGGATTTATATACAGAATATATGAAGAATGGAGATAATCCAAAAGAGGAATCTGGAAGGGAGGAAGGGTGGGGGAGAATGGACCTGGAAAGACCTCCTATACAAGGTGGTATTTTTACTGAGTCGTAAAAGAAGTCAGAGGAACTGAGAGGCTTCAGAAGTGAGGAGGCAGAACATGAGACTGGATCTTGGGAGAGAACATAGAGCTTAATGCATGGAGTTTCCACTGGTTTTGAGATTCTTTCTCTTTTTTACTTCAATTAAAAAACATTTATGGAATACCTGTTTTTTGCCCAGTACAGAGTAAGCCAATTATAGAAATAGGAAAAAACCCAACAACAACACATATATGGTGTAGTGGGGATAAAGCATTTGACTTGGGAGTAGGAATAGTGTAGTCCTAGTTGTGTGATCTTGAACACAATACTTAATCTCTCTGGACTTCACTTTCCTTATCTGCTAAATGAGAGGGCTAGTCTAGAGACCTATCAGGAGTGGGGAACCTGTAGCAAAAGGCTACACTTGAGGACCTAGAGGACCACATGTGGCCTCAAGGCCACAGATTCCCCACCCTTGACCTAGATGCTCTCTATTCCAAAGCCCCTGGAAGCTGAACATTCTTTAATTTTAATTATCACCCTCTAGGACCTTAAACTGCTATTTATTAAACCAGGTTTAAACATGTAAAACAAAAGACTATACAAGACAATTTAGTTTTTAAAAATACTCAGGTGAATCCATTTAAGTACAACAAGGAGAGAGTTCTTTCAGTATCCATAACTTAGAGACATAAGTATGGGCTAGACTAGAGTGTGGACACTCCCAGGAAAGTTTTACTGTAGAGGTCAGATTTCAGTTGCACTTTGAAGGATCAGAAAGATTTTAAAAGATACAGGAAGGACCTTTCAGACTGGGATAAAGCATGAGCACAGGTGCTGAGATAGGAGTGATGGTGAGGAGACTGGCCTTTCTAGAGATGAGGGTACATCTTGGGAAATAGTGAGAAAAAAGTGATGTTTGGATAGGTAAAGTTTGAGGACTATACTACAGAACAGGGATCTTAACCCTTTTTCATGTTTAGACTCCTTAGCAATCTGTTCTATAGTCCTATTGTCAGAAAAAAATTTTAAATTCATAATTGAAGGAAATATTACATTTAAACAAGAGGTTATTGAAAATAAAGATATATATATGTATATATACATATATATATATACATATATATATATATATATATTTTTTTTTTTTTTTTCCTATTCAGGTTTACAGATCCACAGACTTCTTGAGAGTCTGTGTGCAATAAGTTAAGAACCTCTGCTATAGAGGCCCATTTAATGTTCCAATTAAGAGGTTGGGTTTGGTTCAATAGACAATTGGGAGTTGCTATAAATTCTTGAATAGAGCAATGATATAATGAGAAATGTATTTCAGGAAGATTAGTGGATATGGGAGTGGCATGGGAAAAGAAATGAAAGAGAAAGACCATTTAGGATTTTAGTGTAATAGTCTAGTTCTGAAGTGTTGAGTGCTCAGATTAGGGAGGTGGTAGTGATCATGGAGAAAACAAAAACCCAAGGTGACACTGTGAAGGAAGAAATGCTTGTAGATATATAGCAGATATGCCTAGACCTGCTTAAAGAGGTCAATTCTTTTCTCCCTGGTATTTTCTTGATTAGCTATGAAATCCCTTGACAAGGTGTGAAATCTCTAGATGAGGTATAAATTTTCCTCCTCCTAATTTCCTCCTGAGGCTTTGGCTCTAGCAAGATTCAAATTCAGATACCTCTTGGCCTTGATCTTTAAAAGAGAGATACTACAGAGGAGGAGAGGATACAGATAGATAGGACTCCATTCTTTGCAGAGAGGCCTAGGCAACCATTCTATCCCTCTAGGGAATTATGCATTGTGGAGCTGGTGTCAGAGGTAGAACATATGGAAAGGAAGTAGGAGATAGAAAAACACATTAAGATCTGAAATGCAACCATGTCACTCTCCAGAAGAAGAAAAAGTGCCCCAAGTGGAGATGCAGACCAATAGCCTGGCCCACAGGCAGACTAGAGAATTAGGGATGTGCAAAGAAAGGAGTTGTCATTAGATGGAGATGGGAAGGGGAAGAAGGATCAGTAGAGCAGGAAGATATGACATAATGGTGCAACTCAGATCTCTCTGTTCACTGACACTGAATCAGGTGAGTAGGAATGGCCCCCACTAAAGATAGAACCTGTCATTGGAAGAGTTACTTTGCTCTAAACCTTGAGCTCTTTCCCCTCTGTGGTGAAAGGGGGATACACTTAGGAATATAAAAATATATAAAAATCTATACACATATGTGTATGTATATATTTTATTTATATGTATATTTTGTATTATATTTAACATATTTTATATTTATACATTATATCTTTTTATATATTATATATTTACACACCACACACACACACACACACACACACACACACACACACAGAAGGTGATGTTCACCAGAGGTGAGAGTTGCTAAACTTTCTAGCAATTCTGATGTTTTTCCTCTGTGTGCATATATGTGTGTATATATCTGTGTGTGTGAAACCAAGGTAGCATTACAAGTCAGGGAAACTGTTTAGGTTTTTGGGTAAAGTAGAAATTCATTGGAAAGGGAAAGAGAGCTGTTATTGGCTATTTATAGATTTGTACACGAGTCCTTTGTGTTTTCTATAGTATTAAATAAAACTCTTATTCTAATTTGAAGATTTATTCACCTAAATACTTGAATAGGAGTAAATGGCCCTTGGAGCAACATAAGCCAATCTATCTGTCTGTCTGTCTGTCTGTCTCTCTCTCTCTATTTAATGTTCTAAGGGAAACTCTGGATGGGAACTAAATATCAAAAGATCATGCAGGCAGATACCATATATTTTGGTCACATATCTGGCGGCAGAGATATAATTTTTTTCAGAGATATAATTATTGAGAAGCCTTCAAGACTGAGCCCAGTCCATGTGAATTCATAGGTTTGTTAATGAGTCACAAAGATACAGATGGACATTGAAGATGAAGTGGAGAAGGAGTCAAGGATAGCTCTTGGGTTTTGATCTGGAGTAAATTTAAGAATGGTAGTTCCCATTTACAGAATTAGGGAAACTGGGAGTAGAGTTAGCTTTAAGAATAACAAAGTTAATCTCAACATGGGTTATATTTAGCTTGAGATGATGGCAATTATAGGTGGAGAGAGTATAGAATAGCTGAAAGATCATTGGACTTGGAGTTACAGGATCATAGAATATTCAGAGATGGAAGGGAGTACAGAGGACATCTAGTCTAACTCATACCTGAACAAGAATCCCCTTTCCAGTATCCTCAGTAAGTGGTCTTATGATTCTTTGAAGACTTTTCCTTGAAAATTCATCACTGCCCAAGGCCTCCTTTTCCACTTCTGTTCAGCTCTAATTTTTAGGAAATTATTCCTCATATTCAAGCCCACACTTCTCTCTTTGCAGCTTCCATTCATTGATTGTACTGCTCTGGGGCCAAGCAGAATAAATCTTTATACAATCTGTGTAATGAATTCCTGAAATACTTGAAGAAAGCTATTCCATATTCTTGCATCTTCTCTTTTTCAGGCTAAACATTCTCAGTTTCTTCATCTGATCCTCATGTATCTTGATTTCAAGGCTTATTTAAACCATTCTGGTTCTTCTCCTCTGGTTGTGGGGTCTCTAGCTTATCACTGTTTTTTCAAAAAAGTGGTGAAAACATAGATTTGAGTTTTACATTTTACTAGTTATGTAACTTGAGGCCAATTACGTTTACTCTCTGGGTTTTGGTTTTCTCATCTGTAAAATGAGAAGTAAAGGGTACTTCATAATCTCTGAGGTTCCTTAATTTCCAAAGGGAGTTGAAAAGACAGGATTAGATTTCAGGTGAAATGAGATAAAAAGGAATACAGATGATTGTTGAAATCTTAAGAGTGGATTACTTTTTAGACAGAGAGAGCACAGGCAAAAAAGCAAAGAGCTGCTAACTGAGTCTGGGAAGGATGTCCATTATTAGGAGGAAGAGAAGGGACCAGTCATAGAGATAGCTAGGATCTAAATCAGAAAATTATTTTAATGTAATCCAAGGGAAGGAGGTTTTACAATGGATTGGAGTAGCTGAAGGTCAAACATAAAGAGGCTAAAGAGACTGAGAACTTTCAACCATGCTGCTCCACTACTTAGGAAATGTCAATATAAAAATGGTGAAATGAAGAGGTGAGCAACTGTCCAATGACTGCCATTATTGCAGATAAGTTAAACGAATTGCTCAGGTCCTGAGCAATATATTTCTTCAGAAAATAAATCTAATGTATAATTGCCTCAACATTTTGTTTAGATATACTTAAATCAGTAGGTATCAATACCTCACTCTCTTATAAGGGAATAAGGAAATGATTCTCCCTTGGGATTTATCTTCTTTCAGATACACAGAAAGGACCGATTCTCTAATGCTATTGATTATAGAATCACATATTGGGAGGTCATCCAACCTATAGCTCAACAAGAATCTCTTCTATATCCCATTTGACAAGAGGTTATCTGACCTTTGTTTGAAAACTTTCTGCAAGGAAATCTCCTGAGGCAATCCCTTGCTGTTTTGGATAATTATTAGCACATTTTTCTTATACTGGTTTTAATGAACCTCTCTGTATCTTCAACCCATTGCACCTACTTATACCCTCTGGGGCCCAGACATAGCCAGAGTAATTCCAAGTGACATCCTTTCAACTACTTGAAGATTGCTGTTATATTGACCCTAAGTAAAGAGCAATGAATTTGGATTTAGAGGACCTGAGTTCAAATTCCATCTCTGCCATTCACTGCTTGTTTGGCTTTAGACAAGTGATTTAACTAATCAAAACCTCAGTTTCCTCATTTGTAAAAATGAGTAGCGGTGGTAGACTAGATGATCTCCAAGGTCCCTTCCCAGTCCAAATATGTGATACTGTGATCAGGGTTAAATATTAGTAGTTCATTCAATTGAATCTTCATAGGATATTTGAGTTCAATGTTCTTCAGCATTCTGACTACTGTCTTTTGAATACTGTCTAGCTTACAAAGTCTAATACTTCTGGATAACTTTTCAGCCAGAATTTTCCCTCCTCAAGAGAAGGATGGAATGGTCTGGGAGCAATTAACCATGCATCTTTTTTCACAAGTTGGGGTGTTCTGCCAGGAAAGTCAGAAGAGGGATATAAAGATAACAGGTGGGATAGAGAGAATGTTGGCCCTGTATAAAGTTGGAGGCACTCTCACAGTGGTGCCATCGACTAAATATCATGAAGAGACACAGCCAGGATGGGCTAAGAGGTGGCCAAAACCAACAGTGTGGCCTCCAGAGGACTTTGAAACGAAGAAGCAAGTGCTCTCTTGTATTGCCACATGGCACACATGGTACTTTGTACCAGTACATAAGCATGAGCTTCTGCAAACTAGATCCTGGGATTCAAATAAGGAACAACCTTGGGCTAATCATCAGCGATGCCACTGTGACCAGTTCTTATGTATTCACCAGTGCCTCAGGTCCCTTGATCTTCTGGGGATAGCATTCATTCTCCAGCTCTGAGGTAGAACTCTTAGGTAATATGGTTATTATTATTTATAAGGACGCCAGGTCTCTTCAAGCTCCAAGAACTAATGATTCTAGCTAGCACAATGAGTATACATTGTTAAGATCCAAATCTTGTACTGCTATGTGCATTTCCTTCTCAGAGTGCACTGTTCTCTATCAGATTGTTGAGAGATCCATGTTAAAAGGGAAGCAAGGTCATCAGATCCTTCTACTTAATTAGAATGTCACATTAGGAGGGTTCTTAATC
The DNA here is from genome assembly GCA_028646515.1 of Pseudochirops corinnae. Classification (NCBI taxonomy): domain Eukaryota; kingdom Metazoa; phylum Chordata; class Mammalia; order Diprotodontia; family Pseudocheiridae; genus Pseudochirops; species Pseudochirops corinnae. The sequence goes on along the minus strand of CM053588.1, from coordinate 119,149,791 downwards.
TCTTTTAAATTATTTTTAGTATTGAATTTATACATGACACATCACTGAAATATAAAATGGGCTTGTTTATGACATCAAACCCAGTGAATAACTTTTTATGCATAAAAAGTATTGATAGAAAAAGCTTATGTATTTTAAAATATCATGACCTCAAACACTCAGCTACACTACAGATATGTTAGGAATATAGCACTGAAAGGTAGATAATATTAATAACTGAAACAATCAAAATAAAATATTTAATAAGGAAAGAACAGCACACTAAATATTTTATTTATTCTTACATTTCTCAAGGTACTCTCAATGCTTAGACCTTTGAACACACATATATGTATCTAAGTACCCTGATTCTATTTTTGTCATTGTGGGAATGTTTGTGGTTCACCAGCTAGAATGTTTTAAAATGAGTGCTCCTAGCAAAGCAATCTAATTGCCATTTCACAATGGATCAGCAATACTGTACATGATGAGGTAGCGTGGCCAATCTAGACATTTTCAATATCAGCAGTCTCAGTGTCTCCCCTAGAATGTCACTAAAATTGGAATCGGAAGGTTTATCAGTCAGCTGGAAAGCAAAAAAAAAATATTTTTAAGAGGTTCAGTGATTTCTGATGGTACATTTTTTCGTGATTGCATAGTGACACCGTATTTCCCATGCAATGCTTATTGACAAAATGGGTGACCTTCATTGATGCTTACACATCCTCTCTATCTTCCTGTGAGTCATTAGTAATTGCTTGGCAGTTAGCTGTTGTGGCTAGCCTAGCTATGAATGTGTCATTTCCATTCATTTGGAAACTGAGGAGGTGTGCTTTGCCCCAAGTATTGAATGTTAATAAAGTTCAAGTTTTTTTATACCAAAATGAAGAGACATTTCCAGTTATTGCAAAATGCAACAGCCTCTCTAAACCTAAGTATAAGCTACTTGGAGCATGTTAAAGTGACTTATCAGATGAACTTGTATGCGGGACGGCTTTGTCCAGCAGGAGAGTTACGGTAGGTGAACAATAAAAGATGATGTGACTTCATTTTTGTGTCTGATAAATGCTGACTTTGCCACCTGGAGGAAATGTAGGCTCTCAGATATCTGTGTGAAATGGCGAACGTTCTTCAGAGATGAGACGGCATTAAATGAGCCTGCCTTTTCAATGAATGACCTTGTTCGTAGGGCCATATAAGTAAAAATCACGCTCAAGTGAGTGGGGAAAAGTGCTGTGCTCCAAATGGGAAGAAAAAAGCAGGCTTATACTGGGACTCCAAAAAAGCAAGAGCCGAAAAGACAGTGACAGTGTGCCTTACTGTTCTGAATTTCTAGACTGGTGACCTTCAACTAATAACAGCTAATTTGTAGCCTGATAATGGTTTCTGGTGACCAGAGTAATAACTAGGTTGGAGCCATTGGAGTTTTGCTTAAAGGCACTAAAATTTTGAGTGTGCTGATTACATTTACATTCTTTTTATAGCATAAAACAACCACGCTTTGTACCCAGTTGACAAAAATAATTACCACATAATTAGTTAAATGGGAAGCTTCTAGATATATTTCATTTCCTTCCCTCACTGCAGCCACACTCCAGTAAATTTCCTGTACAGACATCCACTGCTATCCCACTACTACCACCAGTGGTTTCACTGTGTCCCTTCTTTTTTTCTCCTCCCCAAATGAATTATTCTCTAAAGTCATAATTGCTATATAAAGCTCTGATGGTGGCTGTCTTTATCATCTTCACTCAAAGTGCCTACATTCCCCCTGCAAGTGTTTTGATATAAGTACTTATTAGTGTAGTGGAATAGTCTTTAAGAATTGAGAGGAAGAACAAAGAAAAATAGAAAAATAACTCTGATACAATTTGGAGTCAGAATCTCGGATCTGTTATCTGTATGATGTTGGCAAGTCACTTAATTTCTGGGGTCTCAGTTTCCTTATTTGCAAAATGAGAGCATTAGGTTAGATGCTTTCTGAGATAACTTTTAGCTCTAAATCTACAATCATATATGATTTACCTTCTTGACTTGCCATTACCTCTTTTGGTAATAGCAGGGAAAGCCTTAGCCAACTTCCTCCCTTTTTAATGGCTTAAACTTTCAAAAAAAAAAAAAAGAACAAATATTTATTTTCTCTCCGTCCCTGTCTGTTTCTCTCCATTCCTATTAAAAATAAATAAAAAACAAAAGTCTCATAAAAATGTACATTGTCAAGCAAAACAAACTCTCCTAGTGGCTACAACTAAACAAAAATATGCCTTAATCTTCACTTTGAGTCTATAGCCTCTCTGTCAGGAGGCAGGTCATATGTTTTATCATGAGCGCTCTGGAGTTGTTGGTGGTCATTGTATTGATCAGAGTTCTAAAGTTTTTCAAAATTGCATGCCTTTACAGTAATGTTGGTATTGCACAAATTATTCTCTTGGTTCTGCTTACTTCACTCTATATCAGTTGATACAAGTCTTGCCAAGGTTTGTCTTAAACCATCTCCTTTACCATTCCTTACAGCATAATAGTATTCCATCATATCCGTACCATAACTTGTTGGGTCATTCCCCAATTGATGAGCATCCCCCCAGTTTTCAGTTCTTTGCCACCATCGTAAAGAGCTGCTATAAATATTTTTTCCCTCTTTCTTTGATGACTTTTAAATTCCTAATATAGTGGTATTGCTAGATTAAAAGGTATCACCAGTTTAATAATGTTTTGGGCATAGTTAACAAATTGCTTCCCAGGATGGCTGGTCCAGTTCACTGCTCTCCCAACAGAGCTTTAAAGAACCTGTTTTCTCCTTGCCTCTCCAGCATTTGTCACTTTCCTTTTCTTCCTTTAAAAAAAAAAAATCAACATGGACACTTCAATGAGTGTGAGATGGAACTCTAGAGATGTTGCAATTGATAAAATGGTCAAAGGGTATGAACAGGCACTTTTCAGAGGAAGAAAACTATTTATGACTGTATTTTGAAATGTCCTAAATCAGTAATACTTATGGAAATTAAAATGAAAACTCTGGTTGTGCTTTAATTTGTTAACCTTGCTCTTAAAAAAATGTGGTCTGACCAGGGCATTGTATGATATGATTAGCAATACTCCTTTTTAGCACAGCAAAGAAAGCAGTACAGTTCAGCTGTAAAGGGGAGGAAGACAGTAGCTTCAGCCAATAACTGTGAGGAATGAATCAACCTGTCTCTCACACTGGAGCTGCCTATAGGCATATCTGTGTCTGTGTACACACACACACACACATACACACACACACACACCCCACACACACAATACACACACAACACACACAACACACACACACACAACATACACACACACGTATATAACAGCAAGGAGAAATAGGGCTTCCATTGCTGATATTCAGAAACTAGTCCATTTCCCACAGCCTATGCCTATTAAAACCCAAAGTCTGCTATCTAAATCCCTTTCCCTTGGGTTAGAGGATTGAGCTCAGTTTCACAGGCGATATGTGGTTTTAAGCTAGATCAGTCAGACAGATCATGATTGCTTACATTTTCTTTTAAACATTCTTGATGTTGGGCCTGGTTTGCCTGTAATGTGGCTGCCTCAGGTACACTAAGAGCTATAATTATCAGCTTCTTCTTAAGGAAAGTAATTCTTCACATGGGCTCAGTCCTTAGGACATTGGGTGCTCAACAATACAGTTAGCAGTGAGAAGAGCAGGGAGGAAAAAAAACTGATAGCGAAGACTTTAAAGAGGAGAGAGAAACATGACAGTGTTTATGGAGTCAGCCACTGTACTGCCTTTAATACCACTTTTCATCTTTTGAAATAATTTACAATTGCTTGCATTTTTGTATAGTGATTTATATTTTTAAAAGGGCTTTCATTTACATTATCTCATTTCTCTATTTCACATCTTTGTAAATCCCCATTGCTCAAACTTAGAAGGTGGTTTCTTAATCTATGTTCAAAACACAGTGCTCTTGAAATACATAAAATTGGTGTGCAGACAATTTGACTGGGTTATAGGTGACCTTCATGCAAAAGTGATTTCCTATGCAGTCCATTACCATGTGGCATATTTCATACACTGATTACAACCTTCAGGAATATCCCAGCAGAGCCAACTGTTTTAGAGAGGTATTCATTCTACTCTGTGCATTGGAGTGTAGAGTATTTCCAGTTACTGCAGAAGCTTCCCAGTGGTTTTCAAGGGTATTCCTGTCTATTGTAGGGTAGAGAAGAGGGAAACATTCACTTGCTCTAACAATGGCAAGTTAGGGACCAATTTCATTTTGTCAGATGTGTCTGACATGAAGTTGCTTAGGAATGACAGGCTGTTGATTCTTAGTTACATTGCCATCTTCTATTTAAAGTTCATAGGCCCAAGCTCTAGGCATATCGGTCAGTCTGTCAGTTGGTCAATGGGGTGTTCATTAGGTACTTTCAATATACCAAGCCTTACGCTTAGCACTGGGGAGACAAAGAAAGGCAAAAGACAGTCACTGCTCTTGAGGAGCTTACATTCTAATGTAGGAGACAGTATGCAAATAGCCATTTATAAACAAGATATAGATAAAATAAGCTGGAGAAGTTGTCAGAGGGAAGAAATGAAGAGGATGGCTTGGAAAAGGCTTCTTGTAGGAGCAGAGACTGTAGCTGAAGCCTGATGGAAATCAGGGAAGCCGGGATGCAGAGATGAGGAGGGAAAGAGTTTCAGGCACAGCAGACAGCCAGCTAAAATGCTTGGGGCCAAAAATTGAGTATGGAGAGTCTCTGTGACTTCCTACCCAGTTGCCAATCAGTGGTTAATACCTGTAGGATGGCTTTGTTCACAAGATCAGCTACTATAAATTGTCAAGCAAAAAGTCTTGAATAACGATTCTAAAAATCTCTGAGTTAGGCTGGCTAGGCCAAAGACCAGATACTGCATGTCCTAACACTGAGTTGTAGTGATTTAGGGGTTAATGGGAAGCTGCAGAGGTGAACCCTCACAGTAGGGGAGTGGTTGACAGGTGGGGTCTGGCAGAGGGCGAGAGGTAAGATGCCACAATAGGGACAGGATGTTTCCATCGTTAATACCTAGAATGCTAGTGCTAAAGATTCTAACAAGAGCACAGGCTGAGAACATCATCCTAAGGGAGCAACCAAGGATGGATGGCAAAAATGCCAACACCAGTTCAAAGATTCCAGGAAAACAGAAGCAAGGGCAGAATTAGCCTGAGGGGACAATAGGTTGCTGTTGACTCTGCACAACTTCCTTCTACTGGCAAGCTGAGATATGTTAATGATGTTCCCTTTTGTTTCTGAAAGGAATGCATAGGCTAACTATGGGAATAGGGAAGCAGGAACTGGACAACCCATCTGCTATTCAAATGAGCAGACCAAGATGGTGACCAAAGGATTATTGGTTAGTGTTTCCTTTCAGAAATTATTTACAATTATTTCTTTTTGTTTTAAGTGAGGTTATGATAAAAAAGTATTGTGTGACTTTAGGATTTCAAGCTGGAAAGGGTCTTAGATATTAGAGCATCCTAAATGTATAGCTGAAAGGGTATCAGTATCTAATCCAAACTCATTTTTTTTTTTACACAATAGAAAACTGTGGAAAAGAGAGTTTAAATGACTCATCTAAATTCATACAGGTAATACATGTCAGAGCTGGGATCTGAACCCAGGTCTTCTGAATCTAGGTCTAATACTCTTTCTCTATATAATCCTGCATTTGGAATAACTCATTCATTTTACAGATGAGAAAAATGTCCCTCCCGCTAAAACATAGTTCTCAGCCTTCCTGATGCTGCGACCATTTATTTAATACTCATATGTGAGTGTATCTGCATGTGGACGGACCCGCCTGGAGACAGATAGAGCAGCAGTGTCTTGATTCCTAAGACCATTGGAAATGTGTTTTCCGATGGTCTTGTGTGTCCTCTGTTACCCCTGTGAAAGAGTCATTAGACCCCCAAAGGGATCACGACCCCTAGGTTGAGAACCACTGCACTAAAATGAGTTGACTTGACTAAGGTCACACAGGTAGTAAATACCAGAGGATAATAGTCACAAATAACAAGACACAGAATACAACAATTCCGGAACTAAAAGGGACCTCAAAGTCACTGAGTTCTAATTATATTAAATTGAATTTCCTCTACCACATTTCTGTCAAGTACATTGTCAGTCTCTGCTTGAGCATATTTAGTGAGATGGGTAATCACTACTTCATGAGGCAACCCATTTTTTGGGGGAGGGAGTTGAGAAAATATTGTTCATAGAAGCACAATTTTTGTAGGAACCACTTATGGGCTCAATAATTCATTCATTCATTCTCCTATTTATTTACCCTCTCTATCCTCCCATAGCCACCAATGGCCTCACCCTACTCATCATTATTACAGTTTATCTCCACTCCACTATCATTCACTTAAGTTACCAGGTGTAATCCTGATAGAGTTGGGCAGTGGTAATTACTTCTACCTATAATCACTCACATTCTTTCTTCTGTTCTCTGCCTCAGCATCATTAAAGGCAACATTTGGAATAGTTAAGTCTGATCCTGTGGCAAAAAGTACTTCATTCCTCCAAAGTCCTTACTAATATAAGTGTGTTGAGCCTATGGGCTGAATAGTATATCTATGTAGCTCTGAACATGAATTTTGGTGATCCATGCTCTTGGGGATGAGATCTCCAGGCTGGCTCAAGTGGGCTAAGGATGATACAGGACAGAGAAATGAAAAGTGTGGAGCCCTTAGTAGGGCAATTTTCCAGGAGATGCATTGTAGATAAAGTACTAGACTTGGAGTCAGGAAAATCTGAGTTTGAATTGTGCCTTGAACCCTTAATAGTTATATGATCCCGAGCAAATAATTTAACTTCTCATAATTTTATCACCTGTAAGAGGGGTTACTAGCATCTGCCATATATGACTGTCATAATGATCAAATAAGGCTCTGATTTATGAGCTTTCTTCTTATTTATTCCTGGTCTCAGGTCCAACATATCACTTTTCAGACGTCTCCAGTCATTATTCCTCTCATTCTTTCAACTCTAGCTATATGTGTTGTTTTTCCTTATTAGGGCAGAGACTGCCATACTTGCTTGTACTTCTATTTTGAGTACTTTGTACAGTCCCTGGCACATATTAAGTGACAAAATAAATGCTTATTCATACATATCTTTAAGTCTCTCTCTGTGTGTCTCTCTGTCTTGTCTCTGTCTCTGTCTGTCCGTCCATCTGTCTCTGTCTCTCTGTCTCTGTCTGTCTCTTCCTCTTTGTCTCTGTCTGTCTATCTGTCTCTGTCTGTCTGTCTGTCTCTGTCTCTGTCTCTGTCTGTCTCTCTCTCTGTCTCTGTCTGTCTCCATCTGTCTTTGTCTCCATCTGTCTCTGTCTGTCTGTCTGTCTCTCCTCTCTCTCTCTCTCTATCTCTCCCTCTCTCTCTCTTTCTCTGCCTGTCTCTTTGACACTGAATAGGAACTGAAATCCTCTAACCAGAAAGAAGAAAGGCTACCTTAAGTTTTGTATTGGAAAAATCTAGGTGCCACTGGAAAATTCATCACATCAGATGACTGTGAAAAGGGCAGTTTCTATTCAGAGCTAAAGGGAAGTGGATGTGCACCTGGGACATGGGCAGAAGAAAACTGCTTCGAAGACCTAGATGGCAAGAAGACAGAGCTCCCCCTTGACCTGGGGATAGAACTAGAGGGCATGCTCAAGGGAGGACAAGGAAGAAAGGGGTGACCTTCAGGGCTGAGGTTAGAGAAAAAGCCTGTAGATTGAAAAGGGAGTGACAACAAGCTTAATTAACAGAGAATACTTAATGCCAGAGATTAATGTGAGATTATAGGCTTAAAATAAACTTCAATTATGTGTGATTTGTATCTTAAACTTCCCTCCCTCTTTGCTATATATTATGTAAAGCAGAAGAGACTCTGAGCATACTGGACTATAGTGGATACAGTTGAGTTGGGGTACTATTATAGAAGAGAAAGTAGAAAAAGGCCATGAACCAGACAGAAGGTCTTCAGAGGAGATAGGTGATGGAGGGAAGTTTTTTAAAAAGGCAGCTAGAAGCAGGAGTCTGCTTGAAGAAGTCTTTTGTTGGGGACCAGCTTTTGGGGCAGAGGTGTGAACAGTTGCATCACAGCCTTCTCTATGGAATGGTGACCTCTAGAGTGGCCATACCCTAACTCTAGCACTGGACACAGACTATGCCCTTTATAGGCTAATAGGACACGAAAGGACTGATTGTTTTATTAATGTGGGGAGCTAATAATGATGCTAGTCAGCATTTCTGTGGTACTTTAGGGTTTGCAAAGCATTTTACCAATTATCTCATTTAATTTTCACAGCCATGTTAAGAAGTAGGTACTATTATTGTTTCCATTTTACAGATGAGGAAACTGAAGCAAGTTTAAATGACTTGACAAAGATCACATAGCTAATAAGTGTCTGAGTCTAGATTTGAGCTCAGAGGCGGGGCAGAGCCAAGATGGCAGAGTAGAATCACAAACTTGGTGTGGGCTCCTGCTTCAATCACTTCAAATACATGTAAAAAATGAATCTAAACCAACTTTAGAGCTACAGAACTTACAGAGAGACAAAGAGAAACAAAGCTCCCACTGAAAGAAGCCCAGCAGGCCGACAGGAAGGATCTAGTGTGCTAGGCTGGGAGCCAAGCACAGCCCACGTGAGCTGCGTGGTTCCTTCAGCTCCAGGATGGCTCTGACCAGCAGCAGCCTGGAGCAGACTTCATCAGAGAGAATCACCAGCAGCTGTGGCCGTTTCCAGACTTAACCGTAAACACCAAAGAGAAAGTAAAAGGTGAGTGTGGAACTTTGTGAGAACAGGGGGACCAAGCGCAGTCGGGCCCCTGCCCCTGGGGCGAGAAGCATCCAAGGTGCTGCCTGGCTGCCTCAGGAGCTCCTGGCCTGCAGATTGCAGGGGGACCAAGAGACCGTTCAGACAACAATCACTCTTGCTTTAACCTGCCTGGATCTGGATCATGGTCTTTGGTGGTGGTCCTGAGGTGTGTGATCAGTGAGCCAGAGCTTGTGGGGGCAGCAGAGGGGGCACCCAACTAATAGCTCTGGCAGCTGCAAAAACCCCAGCCATTTGGGACAAAGCTCTCCCCTCTGGAAGCAGAGTTCTGCTGTGGCAAAGAGCTCAAAAGTCTAGTAATTGGCTGGCAAGATGAGCAAGCCCAGGAAATGTAATCAAACCATAGATTCCTTTTTTGGGGGACAAAAAGGATGAAGGCATGGAGTGGGAGGAAGCCAGTGAAGTCAGAACTCCTGCATCAAAACCTCCAAGAAAAATATGAATTGGTTACAGGCTATAGAGGAGTTTAAGAAGGATTTTAAAAATCAAGTAAAAGAAGTGGAGGAAAAATTGGGAAGGGAAATGAGAATGATGCAAGAAAATCATGAAAAGCGAGTCAACAGTGTGCTAAAGGAGACCCAAAAATACACTGAAGAAAATAACACCTTAAAAAATAGACTAACTCAAATGGTAAAAGAGGCTCAAAAAGCCAGTGAGGAGAAGAATGCCTTAAAAAGCTGAATTTGCCAGATAGAAAAGG
>CM053588.1:119098191-119139758 GCA_028646515.1 Pseudochirops corinnae | reverse complement strand
AATCCTTCTTCAGCTCATCTCTAGCTTTAAGGCAATCTTCATGTTTATTGGAAGCCCCTGGTGGGAGAGCTCTGGCTGCACTCTCCTCCTCCCTCTCTCTCCCATGATCTTTCTTTTCCCCAAAGAAGGAATCTAGGGTTTGGTTGCTGTTCTTACTTTGCTTCTTATGCTTATTCTTACTCATGGTTGGTCCGTCTGTGATTTTTTTTTTAAATCTCTGTAGGGCTCTGCTTCCAGAAGGGAATGCTCTGTCCCAAATCACTGGGGTCCTCCCAGCTGCCGTAGCTCTCAGGAAGGTGCTGGGTCCTTTTCCCACTTCTGGCTCACTGGATAAAGAAGACCCACAGGACCGATGCCCAAGACCGCGATCCAGATCCAGGCCACTCAACGCGAAAGCACTTGGCCTCTGAATGATCTCCTGGTTCCCCTGCAGTCTGCAGGCTGAGGGCGTGGAAGCTGCAATGCGGAGGCGTGTCCAAAACCTCTGCCTTTCACTTTCCAGCCCTGGAGGCATTTCGGCCGGACCGCTTTTCTCCCACAACCTCGCAAGCTCCACTGACCTAGTTCTGAACACTGCCTCAGCTGCCGCCAATCTGCTCCTTTAATCCTCTCTTCCAGCTGCCCGGGGCTCAGCCAGGGCTTCAGGCCTGGCTGGCTTTGGTTCGCAGTGCTGATATGGTTCCTCATAGCCAAGCTGACTTTAGTGGAAAGTATATTTGTGTGCATTTTGGAGTTCTAGGATTAGTTTAGAGTCATGTTTTATGGGTATTTTGGGGTGGCTATGTGAGAGCTGCGATATGTTGCTGCTCCTATGCCACCATCTTGGCTCCGCCCCTCTGGCCTCAGAAACTTAACACTTATTAGCTGTGTGACCTTGGGCAAGTCATTTAACCCCAATCGCCCTGCCTTCCCCGCTCCAAAAAGACCCTCCCCACAAAAAGAAGGTGGCCTTATTTACTTTTAAAACTTTAGCTTACGGCAGCGACTCACCTGCCTCCTGTGACCACATTGTACTCAGTGTCCTCTTATGCTAATTTGTAGTTGGGCATGTATTAGAATTAATTAGTGAGTTTGGACAACTTTTTTCATTAGGAACATATAACTGAAGAACTCAGAGACCATGAAAGTTATTTGGTCCAGTTGCTTCATTTTAGAGATGTAGAAACTGTGGTCCAGGGAAATGACAAGACTTGGTTACAAAGGCGGCAGGGTTTAGCTAAAACCAAGGGATCCTGATTCTCAATTCAGTGCTCTACACATTTCATTTCCATAGTGCTTTGTTTCTTATCACTTTATTGTACTTTGTGTGTGTCCATATATATTATCTAATTTAAACTGAAGTGGCAATGCAATATTGTTAGTTTCTTTTGAGAGACAGCATGGGGTACAAGTATGGCACTGGAGTCAAGAAATCCTGTGTTCAAATCCTTCCTCTAACACACACTATCTTTGTCATCATGGGCAAGTCTCAGTGATCAGTAGGACAAATAGCCAATCTTCAACCTTGGAGGGAATTTCCACACCAAGAGTGCCCATCACAAGTGAAATTATTACTCCAAAGATATCCCACTGTGTCCCCCCTCTCCCACCCCATCCCCTTAGTTATCTGTACATGTGATTTATTTCCATCCTAGACTGTAAAATCCGTGTAGGCAGGGACAATGTCTTAGTTAAACTCGTTATCCCATTAGTGCCAATACATTCTTTTGCATATAAAGGCACTAAACAAATGCTTATTAAATTCAGTGTTACTTTTTACCATCCTGCCTTCCCAAATTCTGTTTTCCTGATGATGTATTTCTGAAAAAGAGCTATACAGGGATTATCATGCCATAGCAAAGCCCCTTCCTGATCACAATCATAACTGCTTTTGGATTTGTCACCAGACTGTCTAGAAACCATGAAGTGTTTAAGGAGGATTTAGAAAATGAATTCCTTTAGTCTTCCAGAGCTCCCCATCTTCTCATCCACCAGCTCATTACTATGTCTCATACCCTCTCTAGGTGGTACCCAAAATTGCTTCTCTCTCTCTCTCTCCCAATCCTCTCTCTCTCTCTCTCTCTCTCTCTGTGTGTCTCTTTCTCTCTCTCTCTCTTTCTCCCTCTCTCTCTCCTTTACCCAGTATGTTGATTTTAGATTGATTAAATTTATCTGCACTAAGATATGATGGTAAATTCTGATATAACTCCCAGGGATATTTGCAATATAAGAGGATGCTTCTTCACTAGAAGGAATAACCCTCTAATACTGGAATTCCAGAAAGTGTGATAGGCTGGTAAGAAAACTGTTTTAGGGCAGGAAGACCTTCTTGTGCCCTTCAAATTATAACATAAAGATAACTGCCTACCCCGTCTTTGCTTCTGGCTGGACCTGATCATTTTCTTTTGCATCACCATTATTTAAAAAGCCTTTTTTTTTTTAGAATCTGTTATACAAAGAATGTTAGACATATCCTTTACTCCCAAGCAGCTTTCAGCCTAATAGGGACAGCAATGACTTGAAGAAACAAGAATAGAGGAAAAAGATAGTGGATGATGACAGGATAAGTAACATATATTTTTATGGAATCACAATATCATAGAATCTTAAAGTGGAAAAGAACTTCAGAGGTCAGAGTCAATCCTCTAATCTAGTATAGTGCTACCTCCAACCTTTTGCTTCCATGCTCTCTATAAGTAGTTAGTCAGACCTTGGTTTTTTGATACTGATGGTATAATAATATAGTGGAAAGAGTACTGGTTTTGGAATCAGAGCACTTGGGTTCAAATATTGCCTGTACTACTTGTTACCTACGTAACCGTGGACAGACAATTTAATCTTGGAGCTTCAATTCCTCATTTGACGACCTCTAAAGCCCCTTTTGACTTCAAGTCTATGTTCTATGACTTCAGGTGGCAGGGAACCTGGAAGTTCACAAGGCACGTGTTGCATTTATGGGTAATTTTAATCATTAGAGAGCTCTTCCTTTTACTGAACAGAATTCTGCCCCTCTATCTTCCACCTATTATTCCTAACTTTGTCCTTTGGGACTGTGGAGAATCACTGAATATCTTCTCTTTCATGAGAAGTCCTCAAAAAGTGGGGGACAGCATCATTTTGAATACTCTTACCATCCTGGTCACCCTCTTCTGCATGTCTTTGTGCTTACTAATATCTCTTCAAACATTTTGCTTGGTACTGTACATAATGCTCCCAGGGTTATATGACAGAGTTTATCACCTAACTCTTTCTGCCTTCTAGATTTTCATTAATGCAGCCTAAGATTTCATTAGGTTTTTTTGGTCTCCACATAACACTATTAACACATATTGAACCTTCAGTAAATCAAAGTACCTAAATATTTTTCACACAAATTTCTACTTCTCAGTATCACCCAATCTTGTAGTTTTTAAAATTTATTTTATTTTCAGTTCATGGAACAAAAGAATCATTTCTATAACACAGTACAATAAAAAAAAGATAACTGCACCATGAAACTGTAAATCTACCATGTACAACTTGCTATTCCCTCCAAATATATAACAAAGTTATCACGTCAATTCTTTTCCCCCTTTTTTTCTTCATCTTGCAACTGTGAAGCTGATATTTAGAATTTAAATGTAATATTTTACAGTGGTCCCTAGTAATTTTTAATTTGTTGTATTTGGTTTATTATTCCAACCTGTGGAGGGCTTTTAAAATCCTGAATCTGTCCCACAACATGATACCCAGCCATCCCCATTTTATGTCATTTGCAAATTGATAAGCATGTGATACTGGTTTTTACAAATTATTTTATAAAAAGGTTGAACCAGCTGAGAATGAGAGCAGAACCTGTAGCAAGCCACCCTTTGACTAAGACCTGAGCTATTTCCCACCTTTCTTCAAACTCCCCTCAAACACAGCAGCTACACAGACAAAAGTATGCCCAATTCCACAGACCCCTGCATGGGGGGTTGAAACAACCTGATATAGCTTTTCTGACCCCATATGACTCTTTGTAGATGCCCCACTTCTCCCACACCCTACAGCTCCTTCAGTCACAGGGAAGCCCCACTCACTTGCAACATCATACTCTCTTCTCCCCTTTTGTTGTTTGATCTTGACTTTCAATTGTCTTGTCCCCACCCTGGATCCCCTGGGGCTTTGGGCTTAGAGTCTGGGGAGATGCTGCTTTAGTTGCTTCTGGGGTCTCCACTTCCTCAGCCACCTTTGCTTGGTCCTCAGGTCCCTTCCAGCAAGGGTCTGTGGGTGGGTGGGAAGCTGGCCTAACTTCTGGCCTACCACTTATGCCTGAAGGGAGAAGGGATTCCTTTCTAGAAAAGGATCTGGTGGCACCATGTCTATATAACGTGAACATTTATCAGCTGATCACCCACAACTCAAGCACCCATCACTTGCTGATCACTTGTGTCTCTTCTGACTCTTACTTCCATCTTTCCCCACCCTGCTGCCAGCTCACTGCTTTGGAGTTGCCTCACCCTCTGATTGGCACAGAAGGACTTCTTTGGAGGCACTAGAAGCCAATTCCATTTGGGCTAAATAGATCAGCTTCCTCTTTACAGCATTTTCTACCTGCTACAAAGGACTGCTCCAGTTGAGGGGGAATCCCAACACTTCCCACATCACTGAGACATTGGGGGGTGATGTTCAGTGCTGAGAAAGTCTCACAGATCATTTCCCCTAGGTAATGCAGAGTCCTTCTCACCCTCACCCCCACTGTCTAAAAGGATCCATGGCCTGTTCCATGTGGCCAGCCACTGGGGGCAAAGCCCACCAGATCTCCAGGTTCTAGCACCTGGCCTAAGCCCTTGGCTCTCTCCCTCCCCGCAAAGTGGCTGATATCCTGAATATCAGTCATGTATATATCATCTCCTGCTACCTCTTTCATTACCCCTACCCTGAAACTACTTGGTATTTATTATGTATATATTTTGTATTTAATTGTGTAGGCTTCCTCTCCCATAGAATCACCTTTCTGGGCCTCATTTTTTTCTCATCTGTGTAAAGAAGGACTTGGACTAGGCAGGGAGTCTAAAAGACAATGAATTGCATAGAACAGTGGTTATTAACTTGAGGTTCATGAATTTCCAAGAAGTCCATGAATAGATTTCACAGTACTCATGAGTTTGGACAGGGAAAAAATTTATAAGCAAATTCTGCCAAACATTTATTCCATTACTATATGAACTTAAAAAAAAGTTAAAGGCATCCTGCAAAATTCCTTTTATGGCTCAAATATCATCTTGATATCTAAACTCAGAAGTCGAAACAGAAGGAGAAAACTATAGACCAATTTCCCTAATGGATATTGAAGCAAAAAATTTTAAATGACATACAAACAATCAGGTACCTATCTCTCTCTCTCTCTCTCTCTCTCTGTATGTTTATATATATGTGTGTGTGTACATATATATGCATTTATATACATACACACACACACATACACACACACACACACACACACACACACACACACACACACACACACACACACATATATATATATATATATCAAACAAAGGTCTTATGCTTGCTAAAACAACCTGGCTTTACACCAGGAATGTAGCACTGGTTCAGTATTAGGAAAACCATAAGCATAATTGACTAGATTAATAACAAAACCAACACAAATCAAATTACAATAGATCAAAAAATTCTTTTTGACAAAATACAACACTGATTCCTATTAAAAAAAGAAAAACAGCAATAACTAGAAAATAGGAATAAATGGAACTTTCCTTAAAATAAGTAGTATTTCTCTAAAACCAAGTGAGAATATTATATAGAATGGAGGCAGATAAGAAGCCTTTGCAGAATGATAAGGATTGAAGCAAGGTTGTTCATTATCATCATTAGTATTCAATATTATACTAGAAATGTTAGCTATAGCAATAAAACAAGGAAAGGAAATGAAAGGAATTAGTATAGGCAAAGGGGAAACAAAAGTACTGCTTTTTGCAGATGGTATGATGTCTTACTAAGAAACTAATTGAAACAATGAACAACTTCAGAAAAGTTACAGGATATGAAATAAACCCACACAATTCATCCCCATTTTTATGTATTACCAAGCAAATTCAACAGAGAGAAATTTCACTTTAATATAGACAGTACAAAATACTTGGGAATCTACCCATTAAGATACAACAGGAACTTTATAAACACAATAATACTCTTTGCACAAATAAAGGGAAATCTAAATAAATGGGGAAATATTAATTGCTCAAGAAGTAGGTTGAGCTAAAATAATAAAAAATGACAATACTATCTACAATTAATTTATTATTCAATGTCATACCAATCAGACTATCAAAGACTACTTTATTGAGGTAGAAAAAAATAACAAAATTAATCTGGAAGAATAAAAGTTCAAGAATGTTAATATATATCCTAGATTTTAGGGGTAAAACGTCTAATTTTGTAGCTTTTCTCAAAGTGAAGTTTATTACTCCGTTAAAACTTAAAACTTTTATGTAAAATTTAAATCTAAATCTTTTACCTCTTTATTACACCATATCTTTGAAATTATCTCCTCTTTGAGTATACACAGATATGTAAAAATAAATATGTAAGTATATGTATATATCCATGGAAATATACATATCTATTCTTACATCATCTAGAGAAGAGGTGGCACTGTGCAGACCTGATTCTACACATAAATGCATAATCATTAGCAGTAGGATGAATAGCAAGCCTAAGGACCTAGTTGTTTGGGTCAGAATAGTAAAATAAAACCACAACAGCAACATTAAAATCTTTCATACTTGTAACCTATTATAGTAACTCAGAAAGTTACTTTGAATATTGCAACAACAATATCCATCATCTAAAAGCAAAACAAAAACAAACCTTTATAGTTCATTTGCCCTAGTTATAATAGTTTGCTGTGAAAGGAAGGAGGGATATGGTTATAGCAAAATCAAGATTGTCCCTTGAAGGGCACAGACCAACCTGACATAAGCATAACAGGATAAATCTTCACTAGCTCTTTGACTGTAGGGAAGTATCAAAGTTAAATCTTTTTTGAATTGTCAATCATGCAGTAAAATTTCACATTATTTATGGGGTATCATAGCCAGGCTCAGGATTAGTGAGGTGGGAAGATTTCCTGTTCCAAAAGGAAATAGCAGAATTGGGAAACTGAGTCAAGAGAATCTTATCATTGCATTTTGTAAAGATCATCCACTCAACCTTCTCAGGCATACTCAGCTACTTGTAGCAGTTCTCAGATTGCACTGCCTTTGAACAGCACATGGCATTTATCCTGAATGGTGGATTGCTGACTTAATAACAAGTGAGACAATCATACCTAAAATTAAAACTCAAAACAATATCAAAATGTGTTCCCAAGAGTACATACCAAAAAATAGCAAGCTTTACTAATCACAGTTTAAAGCGAGTCATTTTTTTTTCTCCTGTTATTGTAACAGTTAGTTAGCAATAAACACACACAAGTCCTTATGTTATTCATCCTTTCCAGTTTAAATCATTCTGGAATACCAACCAGTCATTAGAAATTAAGAAAATAATCACATTCTGTAATTACAAAATACAATGAATATAAGATAGTTAACTCAAAACCAAGATTACTGGTTGCTATAAGCTTCTGTGCTGACAAATATCCACATCTTAAGGAATTGCATGTTAACTTGTAAGGCAAAAATAAAATCTTTAAATCTGGAGTTTGTTGAAATTCAGTCATCTTAAAGGTGTGACTTGTATACATACTCCAGGTACAATTTCATAATTTTCATAAGCAAGGGTCAAATAAAAATTCCCTCTTATGTACCAAACTTGTATCCTCTCTTATTCAGCTGTGAGAGATCCTTGTTTCTCATTAGACCACTTCAGTATTTTAGAACCTCACAATTCTTTCAGAAACTTCTCTCACAGAGTTGAGAAGATCTTATTACCTCACTAAGGCTGAAGGTCCAGGGGTCTGAGAACATGGCAAGCCTCCAAAAAACTTTACAGAAAAACTCTTGTACTTTTCCCAAACACTAAGTAATTATTATCATCCATTTTAAAGAATAACATACTTAATTAAATACTTAATGTTTTTAAACATATGTCCACATTTTCTAACAATTTAATTCATAATTTAACAGCATCCAGATTAAAAAGAGATGCTAATTTTCTAAGGAAACAATTACATCACCCTTTAGGTATTATTTTTCAAACTCACAGAATTCTTTTTACAATGATTTTCCCCAAAATCACAATAAGAGAAAAATTAAAAGCCTAAAAGTAGCATAAATAATAGTATGGCTTTTTAAAATACAAAATAAAATTTATTGACTGTCAAATAACATCAATTCATTTGAATGCATTTACTAGTCATTTTATATAGAAAAATCACTTCATCCAGCTATCAATTTGACATTTAATACTAATCACATTCAAAGACCAAGATAATTTAATTACACCTTTAATTCTTATTTATGAAGTTTCTAAAGCAAATCACCTTAATGTCAAGTATCAAGTGTATTTTGCATTAGTGTGTGATTTATCTATAAAGGATCAAACATCACAGTTATCCAAATAGGAGAACATATCTCACTTTAAATGAGGCCACATTATAATTTAATTTTAGGGCAAAATCAATGAAATCAAATCTGGAATTTCAATTACAAATTATAGCATTCAATCTCAATTTTTCTGAGGTCCATCAGTTGCTAGTATCCCAGATTAAGGGGTCCACTTCTTTCAGTTAGCTCAGTTTCACAGATTTATAGTGGAAGTTTCACATTTTCATCTTCTTGGTGTCCAAGAAGGTCTCCTAAAATATGGGAATTGTAAACATAATGATACTATGATTGTATATTCCCCACATAAAATTGAAACACACCCTACTAATAGTCTTTCAAAGACAGAATTTTAATTTGCTATACTCAAATAATTACTTGATACAAATTTATTACTATAGTTTCCATTTGATAAATGTAATTTGGTAGAATATTGTCAATCTTAAATTGCTAACAGGCATCTCTCCAAAACATTTTTTATATCCTTCTTATCTCAATGAAATTTAAAAAGAAAAAAAAAGCTCTCCAAAATTCCAATTTTTTACTTTCAAGACCTTTAAGCAGTGTTAGTGCCAACAGAACCAGAATCCAAAAGACCCAAAAGAAGAATGATTTTATAATCACACTTTCCTACCAAATCAGAATCACCAAAACCACTTCACTTTACAAAAATCAATTTACTGAATCCCTCAAAGTAAATTTGTACATGTTCATCCGAGCTTTGTTGTTTGTTGTTGCTGAAAAATAGATAACTGGGATAGTAAATAGAAAAAATGAGATCCCCAGATGATTTCTGACAACCCTCCATATACACTGAGTTTATATACCAAATGGTCATTCTTACCAGCATCACTTAAATAAAGTCAACCAAAACCAGACCGAAAGGAGGATCCCTGAGTAACTCAGTGCAGTGTTTTCTACCAGACTAGAACCGCTGACCTGGGACCATGTTTAGAAATACTATCCTAGATCCTAACCCAGGTCAAACCGGAGACAATGGCTATAATGTATGGAGAAGTCTTTTGCTTATGTACCTGCAAAAATGAATTTTAAAAAGGCATGATGTTGGGGGGTGGGGCATACTTTGTCCTACCTGTTAAAACCCAGAGTTTTTCAGTCCAGTCCTTGCTTTAGACCCCTGAGTTACAGTGTGTTCATGAGACTATCTGGGTGACTACTAGACTAAGTAAAGTTTCAACAGACTGATTATTCAATTCAAGAGACAGAAAAAAAATATGGAATAACATATAGAAGTACAGAGGACTCAATGGGGGACAAATTCACCTTCCTTTCTGCTATTTTTTTTTCCTCTATGGATAGCAGTCTTTATGAGTTGGCTGAATTTTCCCCTTCAAAATTCTTCAAGATAAATACACCTTTGTGCACACTGAAGAATTTGTGAAGTGGAAGCCCCAGTCTTTCCCACTTCCCTGCCAGTATCTCCATGGTTCACCAAATTTGCTATGGGAGAAATAGCTCCTCTCTAAGTTCACGTGGTGAATGACTGCTGCCAAATATATATTTATCACAACACAGAAATTATGGAAGTAAAAACCTTCAGGCTTTAGAGAAAAACCGAATTCTCATGAGGATTCTGTCAAGGCTTCTTATAGCAAAAATATGTTAGAGTGACAGAAAAAGAATTCATTTACATATTGCAATATTGTACATTCCTCTTAGATCATAGAATTAAAGAGAACATAGATACATAATACTATACTTCCTTCAGTGTCATGAAGTTAAACAAAGCCATAATCTCATACATCCTCTAAGGAAGCAAACTTTGTCAAACAAACTATTAAGCAAATTAAGTCAGATTACAGATCAAACTATATTTAGAGGGATCACAAATAGACTAAAGAGGAAGATTACATGTCTCCAAGGAATCAGGGACAATTGAGATTCTTCCTTGTTTTATTTTATGATGCCTCCCCATCATCCTTTCTGAAGATCTACTTTTAAACTTAGTAGTAGCAGGAAGCAAATCTTTTCTAAATCTTACATAATTACTATTCCATTGTTCTATACACAGTAGATACTTAATAAACGCTTTTTGAGTTTTGAGTTTAAAATTAAATTGAATATGTTTAATCTTATGAATTCTGCAACAGTCTTTTGGGTTGTCATAAAAATAATTTGGAAACCATTGGCTTAAAGTTTCATATTCATTATGATTATTAATGTGATTTTTTACCATTCATATTATAGTCAACTGACCAACATATATTTTAAGAGGAAATGGGTATTGAAATAGCTTTATTTCTCTGTGAAATTTGACTCATTTCTTTTTATTTTTGTGACCCCAAGGGACAAATTCTAGCCTCTGTTTTTCTCAAGAGCTTTGAAAAATTCCATTACTTTCCTTTTACTCCTCTCTTAATCCTCTCACTGCCCAGTGCTCAGAATAGTATTAGTGAAGAAGCAAAGTAAATTCCTAGGGCAAAAAATAGGGTGTTTAGCTGAACCCTACCATCATGGAGTCTCAGAAAACCCGAAATTATCTTGCTTAACATATACCTGAAACATGGTATGGAGAAAAATGATTCTATTTATAGTCAAAGGATCTATATTCAAATTCCAGCTCTACTACTTATTTCCTGTGTAACCTTGGACAAATCATTTTGTTTGGTAAGATTTTGAGATCTTCTCTCATTCTGATCACCCTTTCTCAGCCCAGAAAACAGAAGTGTAGAATCTAGGACTCTAGCCTCCTGTCCCTTCCTATACATCATATCCCATAGAGCCTAAACCTTAGTTCTTAATCTATAAAATGATAACATCAGACTTGGTGACTTCTGAGATCTCTGTTAACTCTGAATCTATGAATAAGAATTGTTTCTATCACATAACCTAATGTGTTCATCTAATCTTTGGTTGAATACACTTCTTCCCTACAATGAAAGGGAATCCACTATCTCCCAAGATAGCCCATCTCACTTTTAATAGTTCTAATTGTTAGAAAGTTTTCCCTTATATGTAACCAAAATCTGACTCTGTTGCTTTTATCTGTCATTCCTAATTTTGCTCTCTGGGGCTAAAAGCAAGACAAATAAAATCTGTCTTCCACAAGACAGTCCTTCAAACAATTGAAAACAGCTATTTGTGTTAGCTCAAGGTTACTTTGTATCTCTTTTGCATATATTTTGTGTATATCTATATGTGTGTATGTTATCTTCTCCTGTTAGAATGTCAGCTCCTTGAGGCCAGGGACTATTTTCTTTTGTTTTTGTATCCCTGGTACAATGCCTGGGGTGCTAGTCTGTGTCAAATAAATGCTCGTTGATTGATAAAACTTGTCCTCTCCACCTCTCATTTCTTCAAGGCTAAACATCCCCACTTGTTTCAATTGCTCCCCTTTAAGACAAGATTTTCACAGCCTTTATTATCTTGTTCATGCTTCTTCAACAGAGAAAATAAAAGTGTAGTATCTGGAGCACTCTCCCTGTACATTGGATCTCTAGAAAATTTAACTCAGGTTCAAGGTCTTCTCTGTGTCTGTATCCACTCAAAAAATATAGCTTGTGAGCTCTCACTAATGTGGTTTCTTTTATCATTAGCAGAAGGCTACAGTTAACAAAAGTGCCTCCACTTCCTTGTAAAAGGAGAAATGGATTGAACTTAGAATCAGAGGTCTTAGGTCTGAGTCTCAGTTTTGCCACTTACCACCCAGGTTACTGGATAGGTCATATCACCTATCTGGATTTAAATTTCCTTGTCTATACAATGAAGGAACTGGACAAGATGTTCTCTAAGGTTTCATCCAACTTTAAACCTCTGCTTCTAATATTCTAATGCTCCTAGATTTTAATTTGAAGCTAAGGTTTTAATGAAATATAATAGAAAGAAAAGTAGCAGTAGATCAGTAGAACATTTCCCTCATGAACCTGGGCCACATAGTTCCAGATATACATAGACCATTAGCGGGAAGAGTGCATAGACAGAATGTGTGTGATAAACGGACATACATGAAAGAATGAAACTAGTGCCTGCAAGGATATAAGGCTTCCAGTATCTCTGGGTGCTATCATGATGTTGCTTCTGCTGATCTTGTGTGACTCAGAGGCTTTAATAGCTATGTGGTCTCTCTCATGTGTGGTCTCTGCTTGGTAGTGATCTGATGGTGTGTGGAAGCTATTTGATGTTGTTTGGTTTTATGGTTGCTGCTCATCTACATTGTTAGAGAGCTTCTCTTTGCTGCCAGTTTTTAATAGGGGGAATTTTCATTTGAAGTGCTACCATTTCTCCAGAAAAGGAGGAGTGAGCTCTGCCATCTTCTTTTAATTAATCTCTTTTATTAATCTTTTTGAAAAAAAATCTTTAAATCTTTAATCTTTAAAATATCTTTTAGTAAAGAAAGTAGAACTTTCTACACTCAGTCATTAGAAAAAGGAAAGCCTCAGCAGCTTTTCTCAACAAGGAGAGGAATCTGCAGTTTTCCAGGTAGTTGGGATCTGACTTCATGTGTGAATTTCCTCTCTAGAAAGATAATCTTTGCTTCTAAGGAGTCAAGCTCTTTTGAATCACAAAATAGACAACTAGCTAAATAGAACTAGAAAGAATTTAATTTGTATTTGAACTAGTTTCCATCTGCTCACCAGGAGCAATGGCTCTGTCCTAAGTCACTACATGGCTTAGACTTTAGAAGGTCTCCTTTAATTTCAATCAGTTCCCATTGTCAACTGAATCCCTCTTCAAAATCGTGTTTAGGAACTTTTAACACCTTTCAAAAATTTGCCAAGGGCTGTCTGGATCCAAGGCTCAAGTTTTTCTCACCCCTCACAATCCTTTGTGACCTACATGAAAAGAGAGATGGAGGTTAAGAACAAAAAAAATCTCAGTGCAGTCCCATTGAGGTACCAGTATCCACATCAATCCTTTGTCCTGAAGTCCTGCCTTTATTATGTCTATGTGGCTGGCAAAAAGCCTCTTGAGATTTCAGCCTTCCTAAAGAAGCAACATAAGAATTTTGTGATTCTGCTTCTTATCACTGCCTAATCTAACCTCAGCAGGGTTCTGTCTTTGGTTTATCCCTTTCTCCCAGTAGCTAAAGAAGCCCCTCCAACCTTCTTTTTTGTAGGCTTTAGTGCTCCTCCTCACTCTTAATTTCTTCTGAGCTTTAGTGTTCCTCATTCTAATCTTGCTATACATTTTATGGTGTTCTAAATTATCTCCTCTTCACAGTCCCTAATCCAGTCTTCTGCATATGCCTTTTAAATATGTAAATCTGTCAGTGAGTTCCCTGTGCATCCACACTGGTCCCTTTAGACCAGTGATTCTCAACCTTCCTAATGCCGTGACTGTTTAATACTCGTATGTGGGCATATCTGCATGTGGGTGGACCTGCCTGGAGATAGATAGAGGAGTAGAATCTCGAGGTTGAGAACCACTGCTTTAAACAATTTCTTATTTTCTTCCTCTTTGCAATTACCTTATATTTTGCAATCATTTCACTTTATGTCATGCTCTGAAATCCTAACTAGCTTTTGGGGAAAATCTTTAAAAATGTATTTGTTAACCTGACAGCTTTCTTCCCTTCCCCTTGATTGTGCTGAGTAGGCTGGCACAGGAGGCTTTTTGACTAAGAGTGTATCTTCTTGGTGAATTGGTATTTTAAGGATTAGATGCAAACCCATTTTCTTCTTTCCACACAAAGCTTTTAAAAATTGTACTCTAAATTAGGAAGAAAATCTGATTGATTACAGAGAATTATTTACCAAGGGTTACAGGAAGAGTCTTGGTCTATTCAAATGAAATTGCTAATGGGGTTTTCAGTAATGTAAAAATGTAATGTAGGTCATTGCCTTTTTACAGTAATTTGTCCTTGACCTCAGGATTATTATAGAAAGTTGTCAATGCAATTTAAGAATGACGAACACTCTTCTACTCAGTTTTCCCTTTGAGACAAGGAATTAATTTTGCCTTTTTTTGCAGAAACAAACATAAAGATGCATATAAAAAAACAAAAGTGGGAAAATGAGATTGTCATTATATACATAGTGGTCAGAATTCTAGGAATGTAAGATGAGAAGTGAGTTTATCTTCTCCAACTTTGGAATGTTAGAATATTGATTTTATTCCTTTCTAAAAGTCTAAGGAGGAAAACATGAGAAATAGCAAAGTATTTTTAATTAAAAAAGTTATTTCTGTATTTTGTTTTATATCACTTCACCTCCAAGTATATCTTTTCCTCCTCCCCTACCCAGAGAGTCATTCAACTTACCAAAGAACAAGAAAAGAAAGAAAGAAAGGTGGGGGTTAGAGGGGGTGGGGTGTGACAATTTAGCAAAATCAACTGAGATTGGCAATACACACAATGTTCTAGGCCTAATGGTATAGTCACACATTTCTACAAAGAAGAGAGGGAGGCAGATGTTTTTCCTCCTTTCTTTAGGACCAACCTTGTTCATTAAAATTGCAGAGAGTTAAGTTTCCTCTTTGTAGGTGTTCTTCTTTTCATTTACATTATTTTAGTTGTGTATATTGTTTTCCTAGTCCTGTTCACCTCAATTTTTATCAGTTTAAACACATACATATGTGTATCTTCCCATGATTTTCCTCATTCTTCATATTCATTGTTTCTTGTGGCACAATAATAAGGATAGGAATATGGAATGGACCTATGATTTTATTAAATAGTGAATTCTCAGATGAGGAAATTTATTTTACCATTCGAAGTCCATACTTTGTCTGACATCTTATGGTCTTGTCCAAAGGACTAAGAGCTTAAGTATTTTACAGGGGGCACACAATATGTGTCACAGGCAAGACTTGGATGAAGACCTTCCTGGTTTGGGGTCCAGCTCTCTGGGGGCCATCCATTCTGCCATGCTAGGCAATAATATTCCACTCAATTCACGCACTACCTTTTGTTTAACCATTCCCTAATTGATAGGCATCTATTCTATTTCCAGTTCTTTGATACTACAAACTATTCTGGTACCTATATCAACCTTTTCTTCTAATTCTGACCTCCTTCTGGTATATGCCTAAGAGTGGGATCTCTGAGTTACAGGGTCGGACATTTGAGTCACTTTGTTAGCGTAATTCCAAATTGTTTTCTAGAATGATCAGACTAATTGACATTTAAAGTGAGAATTATATCACAGCTTGGTGCTATTACTTTGTCAATAGCCAGCTATTGCCCGTTCAACTCTATAGTATTTGCTCTTGGCATTATTCCTTCTTCAATTCTATGACTCTGCCTTGGCAGGACAAGATATTATCCAAGAGCTGCATATTCAAATATTATCTGCTAGTGACATATGACTCTAGCATTGCTTCTATCTTTATTTAATAAACATATAGTACTTATATAATAGCAGAAAAATAGAATCATATGTTGTAACTTCTACCCAAGTCCTATTCTCAATACCTCATTATGGTGTGGTGGTGACTTAGGTCTTTAAAAATAATGTCAGTGAAGTTCCAATTCTGATTGTTCATATTAAACTGGAAGGGCTTTGAGAATGGGATGGGCAATGGAAATTGATGTCTAAGCTGCCTAGCTAAGTTTATAGAGGCTCATTACCAAAAGTTTAGCTGCCAGTTGACATATTTTTTTTAGGCTATATAGCAGTTCAAGAAAACCATCTACTAAGGTCTGGAAAGGTTATGATTTACATTGGTGGAAGTAGTAATAACAATAATAGACAATGTTTTTGTATCCTCAGTGCTTATCACAGTGCCTGGCACATAGGAGGCACTAATTTACATTTATGTGAAACTTTGAAATTTGTGAAATACTTTACATATGTTATCTCATGTGAGTTTCACCAGAATTGTATAAGGTAGGGGATTGAGGTAGGATAGGGGATAATAGGAGGCAGGTAGGTAGCTCAGTGGATAGAGCTCTAGGGCTAGAGTCAGGAAGACTCATCTTTGTGAATTGCAATCTGGTCTCAGACACTGACTAGCTGTGTGACCCTGGGCAAGTCACTTAATCTCTGTCTGCCTTTATCCACTGGAGAAGGAAATGACAAACCATTCCAGTATTTTTGCCAAAAAATAAAACAAAAATGCTCTAGATCATGATTGATCAGAGAAATACCAGTTAAAAAACTCTGAAATTTTACCTCCCACCTCTCTGATTGGCTAACATGACAACAAAGGAAAATTATAAATGCTGGAGAGGACACTAATGCATTGTTGGTGAAGTTACCAACTTATCCAGTCATTCTGGAGAACAATTTGGAACCATGCCTGACGCGTTATAAAACCGTGCATACTCTTTGACACAGCAATATGTCTGTATCCTAAAGAGATTTTTTAAAGAAGGGAAAAAAGATTTATTTACACAAAAATATTTACAACAGCTCTTTTTATGGTGACAAAGAATTGGAAACTAAAGAACAAGATAGTTTCAGAAAAAAACAACTATGATGACTTATATGAAATACAGCAAAGTTAAGTGAGCAGAACCAGAAGAACTTTGTACATAGTAACAGCAACATTGTAAGATGATCAACTGTGAAAGATTTAGTTACTCTCATCAAGACAATGCTCTAAGTCAATTCCAAATGATCCATGATGAAAAATGCCACCATGGAGAGAACTAATGAACTCTGGACGTAGATTTAAACATATCTTTTTTCACTTGTGAGTGTGTGTGTGTGTGTGTGTGTTTTCTTTTGCAACATGACTAATATGGAAATTTTAAAAAAATCTTTAAGAAATATAATTAAGTTAGACAATTTGATATCACTCATACTCGATGGGGGAAGTAAACCACTTGGGGACTTGTGAGCCTTAACATTAGATTAAAAAAAACCCACCGGGCTATCCAGAGGGCCTTGAGGTGGAGGCCTGGAGGACAATGGGAGAGTAATTCCAGAGTATTCACTCTAATAGGATTTCAGGGTGGGGAGATCATTCATCTACTTCTTTTTTGCCTTTTGACCCAATATGTTTTTTCATCAGAATAGGGAACTCCAGATGAGGAAACTCAAAGCAGATCAATATCTTCTTTGCAGCTTTTAGTCAACTATAGTCCCAACTCCTTTGGGAGTTGAGTAGAGGACTGAGAGGTCAGTATCTTGCCCAGCATTTGTATGTGTCAGAAGTGAAAGGGAACCTTGGTCTCTCTGGCTCTGAGGCCATTCTCCATCCACTAAGTTATGGAGTGTCTTCTCCATCCACTTTCCTTATGCATTATCCTAAAACTGAGTGGCTGAAAGTAAACCTTTTTGTTATTGCTTAGGGGAAAGAATGTACAACCACTTCAGCTTGGGTTTATTTTACCTCTATTGACATCATGAAAACCTAAGTATAAGCATTAAATACTGATGCTATTCCATCAGATCTTTGCTGGAGGGTAGGATACTGGGCTAAATGGAAATCATCTGCATGCAGAAGAATGCTGAATCTTGAAATTTGCATGAAAAGAGGAAAGAAATTCAGAGTAGTGGTTGCTGTATACCCAGAACTGTATATACTTGGTTATTGAGATTTGACTTCCCAGAAGTCAACAGTTTTAACAAAACTGTTGCTTGAGTTTTTTATATATGTTTATTCTTAAAGGAAAAGCAACAAATGAAAAGAACACAAGTTAACAAGGATTTGAAAAAAATATACCACAATTTTCTGCCTTACTTTAAAGTATCTATCCTGAGCTCAGTGCAAATTCAGACTAAATCTCTATATTAGTAGTACTGTCCAATGAAAATGTTTAGAATATTCACCATAACACACTCAAAGATCCCCGATCATTACCATCCTTAGCAAAGATTTGCTCTGGAGAGGAAAATTAACATACTGTCTTTATTTAATTTTTTAAAAAGACTAATATTAGTTGATTAAGATTTCCAGTAGCAAGGACTGACACAAAGAAAGATTTTCTGCTTACATTGAACTTAATTAGAAAATGAAATTGATCATTTCCTTAAACTTTCTGACTAACCTAACTTCAGGTTTACTGTTCTAAGTACTTGATGCAAGAATATGGGAGTTAACAGAAAATGACATCAATTTCAAGTGTCAAAGTATCATAGAATCAAAGTATCTCATAGTATTATAGAATGTTAGAGTTGGGTGAGAAACTATCAGGACCAACCCCTCTATCTCACAGATTCATTCATTGCCTAGGAATGATTATGACTAACTGAAATGCATTTCCTCAAAAGAATTTCCTCCAAACAATTATATGGGTTTCGTTTGACTTTGGGCAGCTAGATGGCACATTGTATAGAGGACTGGGCTTGGAATCAGGAAGATTCATCTTCCTGAGTTCAGATCTGACCTCAGATACTTACTAGCTGTGTGACCCTGGGCAAGTCACTTAACCCTGTTTACCTTAGTTTTCTTGTCTGTAAAAATGAATTGGAGAAGGAAATGGCGCACTATTTCAGTATCTGGAATAGGGTCATGAAGAGTAAGACATGATTGAAATGACCTAACAACAATATTTGGCTTTTGCTATCATAAGTGATAAGACATAAACAGAGTTGATGCCTTTCCTTAACTCAGTCCTGGGTTCATTAGTTGGATAAATCACATCTTGATGCCATGTAATATAGGAAGGCACTTTTCTTATTTACTGGAAAATTGGAAAGCTGAAGCTATTCGTAAATCCAATGTGAAATTCTTAAGTAGGATGACCAGTGTAAATATATAATTATGTTTTGCTGTTGACTTCTCCTCTGCTGGTTGGTTGCTTTTTATCATAATTTTCTCTTTTCTGACAGTGACAAGGCACTTTGAAAGGGCCAAATGAATATTTATAGATGAATTGCCACCTACCCTTAGACAAAGTTAGAGGAGAACATTAATGTTAAATGTAACTGTCCCGACATTACAGAGCTAGGAATATAGCATCACACCAGTCTAGAGGTGATGAGCATAACCTTGTTCCCAAAAGATAAAGTTAAACTGTCTACCCCACAGAAAATCAGCACAGGTCCTGAATGAGGTGTGAAGTTAGTTGAGAGTCTGAGTCTCATTTCTATTGAAATCAAGCATTGTACGCCTTCCTTGAGAGCACAGAAAACAATAGATGAGACAAGTTGAACAGTCTTTGAAGCAAATTGCTTACAACAGTAAAAAATATATAAAAGGAAGAAAGAAGAGGAGAAAATATGTCTCAAAGATTTAAAAGCTGTGAAAAAGGACAGAGTAGGCAGGAACAAAAAGATAGCAGGGGACTAAAAGAGAATTTCTGTTTCTTTTGGAAGCCTAGGGAGATATAAAGACAAAGATGGAGAAGCCCAGGAGATTAAGTTGCTAAATATCCCAGGCCCTACTGGCATAGATATCCCTTTGTCTTGGCTGACTTTTACCTTTTTGATATTTGAGACAATTTCATGGACTGTAAAAGCAGAAAGGAGACATTACCTATTCCGAACCCCCCTCATTTTTACACGTGAAGGATTGGGAGCCCTGAGTGGTGAAGTGATTTGGCAAAGGTCAGATAGTAAATGGCAGAAATGATCCCTCTGATGTCCTGTCCAGGCCTCTTTTCACTACATTATATCTTCAATTTGCCTTCTTATTTTCCTTTTACCTTTTCTAAAAAAGCTAAAATATTCTGGGAAAGGAGTGGATGTCACAAAAACATAGAGTTCAACTCAATTAAAAATATTCCAAGAGCTTTTAGTGAAAAGAACACTGTGCCCTAGCACTGGGAAAGATGCACAGTTTAGATAAGACATGCTTAACAATTAGTTTGGCTTCATTTGACATAAAAAGAACTTTTGCTACCCTAAGTGACTAGAAACCAAACACGGAAGGTTTTAGGTGAAGGGACTATGGTCCAGAATATACAAGGATCAGTGAAAGGAATAGGTATGTTGAGCCTAGAAAGAAGACTTAAGGGGATGGGGTGAGCATTATCATGGACTTTTGTGGTTATTGTCATTAGAATGTGAGTTCCCAGAGAACAGTAACTGTCTTTTACGTTTCTTTGCATCCCCTAAGCTTAGTATGGTGCCTCAAACAACCAAGTGTGTAATAAATGCTTATTGACTGACTTCAAGTATTTAAAGGGTTGTTATGTGGGAAAAGGATTAAACTTTCCTTCTTGGCCATGGAGGACAAAAATAGAAGTATGAAACCTTGTTACAACAGTCACTTGATTTTAAATCTAAGAGGCAATATAATGACCCTGAGAGTTTGGGTGGTTCCTTCCTTTTCACTTTGGGGAGTTTATCTTAGTTGAAAAGTTATGAGTTTGATTACAATCTCACTGAGTCTCCAGTTAGGAAAATTCCTAACATTTAAGCTGAGGTTGGGCTCTCCGCCTAACTTCACATTTATATCTATTTCTGGGTAAGCCCTGGACTCTCTGTGGTTGAGGTAAAATTCAGTTGACTGGAAATGTTTGTGTAATAAAACAACAGATCGTATTATAGTGTCTATGGATGAATAGAAATCAGAAGAAGATGGGGATAAGGAGGCAACATTTTCTTGGGACTTCCTTCAGTGTCACTTGAGTCTTCTGTTCTGAGATGCTCATAGAGCCAGCGACTCTCCTCAATAACTCCTACAGTTAGGAGTTATTGAGCTCCTAACACAGCTCTGCCACAGCTCTGTCCTGCCTTTGCTCCTCAGGGGTATGCTGGAACCACATCCTTTCTCCAAGGTCTTGAATCCATCTCTTCTCAGATAGTATGATAATTTATAGATGAGCTCTGGGACATGATCACTCTTCTTGGTCTATGCAAACGTGATTCTTGTGTAACATCACTACACACCCTTGCTCTCCTGAACTTAGTCTAAGTCCTAGGAGACTGATTTATTAAGCATCACATTAAGTGAGATGGGGTTGAATAAATCAATTATCTCACCTTTCCAGGAACAACACTTAATACCTATTTGATCCTGGGCAATTCTATGAGTTTCAGTTTCCTGTTCTGTAAAATGGGGCTAAAAATACTTAGTCTACTTACTAAATGGGGTGTTTGTGAGGATCAAACGAGACACTGTATATGAAGTCCTCTGTCAAACCTTATAGAAGTGTATTTGAATCAGATATTATTAATGCAGTAGAACAGGTTGCCCTATGAATTTAGATAAAACTTGGTATGTTGCCTTACATAGTCTATTTGAATCTTGAAATCTTATGAAGCTAGAACTAGAAGGAAATTTATAGGTCATCTAGTTGTACCTTTTCATTTTATGTATGAGTAAATTGAGACTGAGGGAAAGATAAATACCTTGGCTAAGATTTCATAGGTGGTAAGTGCCTGAGGGGAGATTTGAACCCATGTCCTGTGATTCTAAGTCCTGTGCTCTTTTCTTTTCTTTTTTTATGCATTTTTTATTAAATTATTTACTTTTAGTTTTAACATTTACTTTCATAAGTTTTAAATTTTCTCCTTCTCTTTCCCCACCTCCCCAAGTAGCTTGCAATCTGATATGGGCTCCACGCATACATTCCTAGTAAGCATATTTTTACATTAGTCATGTTGCACAGAAGAATTATAATGAATGGGAAAAACCATGAGAAAGAAAAAAAACCCAAAACAAAACAAAACAAAACAAAAGAGAAAATAGTCTGCTTCATTCTGCATTCTGACTCCATAGTTCTTTCTCTGGATATAACTGGCATTTTCCATCTTGTGTCCTTTGGAAATAGGTCCTTGCATTGCTGAGAAGGACTAAGTCTACCAAAATCAGTCCTCACACACTAACCCATGCTCTTTCTAGTACATTCTGTTGCCTCCCTTCATTCTTCCCGACTCCAGGGCCGGGGCTGTATTCACCGCACCACCTAGCTGCCTCCTCTCTTCATTCTTTATTAAATTTTGGAGTTGGAAAGGAAAGTAGATAATTTAGTTCAACCTGTCCTACAAAAAGCATGAATCTCCTCTCCATTAGAAATGATATTGAACAGACTTTCCGGTTGTGCCTTCTGAGACCAATAAGAACAAGTCTAATCACTATTCACATGACAACCCTTTAAATAACTGAAGATGGCTGTGATGTGCCCTAAGATCTTCCCTTGTACAAGCTGAACATCCCTAATTCTTTCACCCAATCTTCCTGTGGTATAGCTTTGAATCTTCTGTAGGGTTAATGGAATATAAGATCTTCCCTGTCCATTAATAGGCCCATGTGACCACATGTATTCATTTTTCCCTTGGAACATGAGCTTTGTTCCCAGGTCTAAAGGTACACAGGTATTTCAATCATGGATGTCTTGCTGCTTTGAATTTCTCCTCAGTTCATAGCTGTGACACATCCTGAGTCACATAGAGCCCATCTGGTCATTCAGGGAGATTTATATTGCCTTGGAGGAGGAACTTGCCTAAGCAGAAGCTTGCTTAGGGAGAAACTTGCTTATGGTGAGGCTTGCTTGCAGGAAGGCTTTCACACCTTTTGACACTGGGTTGTTTGTGGGTTATGATGCCTTCTGGCTCTGAACCTATTGGTTGAAAACTATATTTTCTGGAAGGTTCTTATTTTGCTGTGGGGCTTACTCATGGGAAGAATGTTTCTTTGTGATTTGGACAGATGAGACTCTGGGTAACCATTGTTAAGGATCCCCCTGGATGTGCCTGAACCCAGCTGTTGGCACTCCTTGGTCTGGTGGTTAGGTATCTATTACTCTGGTTAGACAGTCGGACCCCTGTCTATTGGATTCTTTCTGGGACTACTTATCTGTCTGTTAAAGTAAGATTTTTAACTCCTTTAAAACTGTCTTCCCTTTAGAAAAGCAGATTGAAGAACCTGTGCTAGCAGCCCACCCTGTGTGCTAGTGTGGTTGCTAATACATCTTCTCACCATTTGCTTTTCCAAAATGTTATCATTTCTAAAGTGTAGTCTAAGACTGTACAATATATTATGGATATGTTTTGAAAAGGTCAGTGTACAGTGGGACTATTGCCAAAAAATCTTCTGCGGATCCCACTTGTCTCTAGGCAAATCAAATTACTAACTGTTCCCTGAACTTGATATACTATCTTCCACCTTAATGCATTTGCTTAGAATTTACTCTTTCTTCATCTTTTCCTTTCAGATTCCTTATCTTCCTGTTAGGCTTAACTGAAATGTCACCTCTTCTATGAATCTTTTCTTAATTCACCTAGCTCGTGTTATTCTCTCACTCTTCAATATCACATAGCACTTTAGGTAGACTTCTCCTTTGTGCCTTTCAGTCCCTACCGTATGCATGTGTATCTGTGTACACTGTGTATCTCTCGATCCTTATCCCCAGTAGGATGTAAGCTTCTTGAGGACAGGAACTATTTAAAATTTTTTTTTATCTTTGTAGGTAGCACAGTTTTCTGTATACAATAGATGCTTGCTAAATATTTAGTCAACTTGTAGATGTTACATGAACTTTATTGACTACCACAGCACACTGTTTACTTAGATTTAACTTGTAATCATTCATACAGTAAAAACAATCATGACAACAAATATAAAATAATCATCTCAGAATTGAAAGGAACCTGTGGGGTCAGATACAGTAATCATTGTCTAAAGAGCCGTCCCTTCTACAATGCCCTGTTTTGTCTTGAGGATATCCAGCGATGAAAATTATTGCTTCCCAAATAGGACCATTCTCATTTTGGATAACCTAAATGATTGAGAGTTTTCTCTTTATAGAGAATTCAAATCTGTCTTTGTGCAACTAGAATCTGCTATTCTTATTTTTGCCCTGTGGGACCAAGAAAAATAACATAATTTCAACCTTTATTCTCCATGAAGACACTTCAAGCAATTGATGTTCCCCCTTCAAAATCTTCTCTAGGTTGAATGTCCCCTATTCCTTCAAGCTGTTCCTGAATTGTGTAGTTTCTAGTTCCCTCATGACCCTGATCATCTTCCTCAAGTTTGTGTTAAAAAATGGAGATTCAAACTCAATTGACTTGGATACTAACAAGGTAAATGGGAAATAATGAACAGAAGGAAAGCACTAGGATTAAGAGGAGTTGGAGAAGGCTTTGGTTCTCAACTTGTGGGTTATGTTCAATTTGTAACAATGAAAATACATCCTGCATATCAGATATTTACATTACGATTCATAATAGTAGATCTTTTCCAATTGGTCAACACTTTTCTGAAAACATGGCCCTGAGAACTGAATATGATGTTCAGGGCAGTGTACTGTAGGGCTGTTATCTCTACCACTCTGAAACTATGTTTCCATTAATGCAGCCTAAGATCTTACCATGATTGGTTATGCCATGGACTCATATTGAACATGTAGCCCATTAGAAGTTCCAGGTGTTTTCACATGAACCTCTCCCTAGCAATGTTTCCCTCATTCTGAATTTGGAGAGGTGATGTTTTTCAACCCAAGTTTAGGAATTTATATTATTCTCTATTGATTTTTGTCACATTGTCCACCATTTCAGTCCATCAGGATCTATGCTGATTGTAATTCTTTCATCCAAAGTCCTGGTTATTCTCCCCAGTTTGATGACACTTTCAAATTTAATTAGAATGTGATCTATGCCTTTGTTCTACTTGTTGCTTCCTCTCTCCCCTGTGGCCTTTAGGCTTGTGGAGTGAAGTAGAGGAAACCTGGGCTTACCTTAGTACTTTACTAAGCTTACATAGATCTGGCTAATGGCTCTGGGGACCAAGCTTGCTGAGTCCAAGAGTCCGATTTTCCCTTCCCCCAGGAATACTTTATCTTAAGAAAGACACATCTCTCTCACCTCCATGATGCTCACTCTTGTAGTTCTCTTATAATTCCTCAAATGTAGTACAAACATTGGTCCTAGACTCCCAATCTTAGTTATTTATCTTCATTTATAATATGACTGGTGAGCACTTACACATGTAATGACAATGTATGAGTTTATCTTTATCATGCAGTTTATCTTGACCTGGTTACTACTGATTTAAAATTCCTGTAGTTTTCTTGTGAATCTCTTCCTTCTGTTATAGGGTCAATTGCATTCCACTTGTATCCTTGAGATTATATGCTTTTAACAATACTTTATTTAACCAAAAAGGTTATTTCTAAATACTATCACATCTGAGCCAAGTATTGCTCAAGTTCTGTTGTCTTGTTCTATCATTTTCTGACTCCTGTTGGGTAACTGCTGGCAAGTTTAATCCCTTACCTATGATCCCATTCACCTATTGTTTGCTAAGCATTTATTATTCCTACCACACTATGCTAGATATAAATCATTGATGAAATATAATAAGTTCTAGGACAGATCTCTGAGGAACTCCACTAGTGATGCTCCTTCAAGTTGACACAGACCTATTATTTAACTGTTCCATTCTAATTCTCTCATCTAGACAGTATATCTTTGTTTTGCCCACAAGGATATCATGATATCATGATAAAGATCATCATAACTTTTTGAACTACTATATATAGTAACTAGCATTTACATAGTCCTTTAAAGTTTATAAAGAACTTTACCTATATAATCTCATTTGTTCTTCATAACAGCCCTGTGAGGTAGGTGCTATTATTATTCCAATTTTACATGTAAGAAGAGTGAGGTTGGAAGAGGGGATCATATAGTCAGGATCATCTCTCCAGGATCATATAGCTAATAAGGGTCTTAGGCAAGGCTTGAGGACTTCCTGACTCCCAGTTCAGAGTTCTATCCATTGTACAACCAAATTGCATTCTCCTGACAGACTGTAACTATGCTTTTATCCAGCCTGCAGTTTCCCATCTTGAACATAAGAATAACATGAAAGAGTTTGTCAAATACTTTACTAAAATGTAAATGTAATAGTGTATTATTATGAAACTTTAGCAGAGATGAAGGTTTTTACTAGGGGTGAAAAGACTGAAAAAATTAAAATCTATGGGGAAAATCCTTTCAGATACAAAAGAAAGCAGAAGGGGTCTGTGGCTTGAATTGTTCAACTCCTTATAAAAAGACCAGAAAAGACAATTAACTTTCACCTAGGGCACAGGTTCCATTCATATTTTTGCCTCTAGGCAGTCATCTGAATAACACTCCCAAATGACTCTTGGAAGTGTAACTGGTTGCATCAGGAGTGGTCACCATAAGCCAAGGAAGAATCCCTGGTTGAAGGAACTGGCCCCAAAAGAGGAATAATTCTCTTTAGATCTCCCCTGCCTCATGCCTGGAGGTCTTGAATCTGATGAGGCTCTGAGGAAGTCAAAGAGGAGAAGCTTCTTCTAATCCCATTGCTTTAGATCAGCGGTTCTCAATCCGTGGGTTATGTTCAGTTTGTAATAATGAAAATACATCCTGCATATCAGATATTTACATTATGATTCATAAGAGTAGCAAAATTACAGTTATGAAGTAGCAACAAAAATAATTTTATGATTGTAGGTCACCACAACATGAGGAACTATATTAAAGGGTTGTGGCATTAGGAAGATTGAGAACCACTGCCTTAGATGAAAACATACAGCAGTACTTCAGCTGAAAAGAGCATTCCAGCTAAAGGCAGCTCAGTATCACCTAGATGACTCAGTGGCTGAATATGATAAAAGACTACAATTGTCCATCAAACAGCAAGCCCAGGGAGACTAATAGATTGCCCTGTCCAGTAATGATACTATGCTCTTTGAGGGGAAACCCAGCTGACCAGGACAGTGACTCATCCATCACCATCACTATGATCTATAGTTCTAGACTCCCTATGAGTGTATCTCATTGCCATTGTATTTTTTAAATGTTAAATTGATGAAATGGTTTTTATTTTTAAAATAAGTTTTTATTGATATCTTTTTTATATTATCACAATTTCCCCCAGTATTCCTCCCTCCTTCCAAAGAACTACCCCATATAACAAATAGTATTTTTAAAGATTAAAAAAAAGAAAAAGAAGAAAACCTCCCAACATAACTGATCAATATATTGAAAAAATCTGTAATCAAGTACCTCTGTGTGACACTTGTGGACCTCCTATTCTTGTAAAGGAATGGGTTGAAAGTATCCTCATCTCTCCTTTCAAATCGTTTTTTATTTTTATAATTTTGTGACATTCACTTTTGATTTTTTTGCATGGCTGTTCTTTCCATTTACTTTGCTGTAACCACTGAAATACACACACACACACACACACATTTTTCCTTGGATTTGCTTACTTTACACTATATCAGTTCATATAAATCCATGCTTCTCCCTATGACATTTATAATCTTTTACAGAACAACAGTACTCCATTATATGCCTATACATAGTTAGCTTGACCATTCCCCAATCAATGGGCACCTACTTTGTTATCAAAAAACCAGTACTATCAATATTTTGGTGTATATGGGGGGTTACTTCATATCAGTGACCTCCTTGGGGGTATAAGTTCAGTAATGAAATCTCTGCTTCAGCAGATATGAGCATTTCTTTCTACTTTATTTGCATAATTTCAAAATGACTATATCAATTTGCAGCTCCACTGATAATGCATGGGTGAGCTTATCTTCAAACCCCCTCCTACATTGACTAATGTCATCTTTTTGGTCATCTTTGTCAATTTTCAGGGTGCAAGATGGAACCTCAGGGATGTTTTGATTTGTATTTCTCTTACTATCAGTAACTTGAAGAATCTTTCATGTGGGTTAATATTTGCAATTCTTTTGAGAATTGTTTGTTTATATCTTTGACCTCTTATCTATTGGGGAATCTGCCACTGTATTTTAAGTTCATCTTAATTCTTCCCCATCATATGAAGCCTGTGTATATTTGTGGGAGCATGTGTCCCAGGTTTGTGGGGAAATATTTTATAATGATCTATCTCTCCATGCCATTTGAGTAACTGCCTTTACTTAAGTACTGAGTCTACTGGCTAATTGTAAAGGGGAAACAATGGTAGAGGCTTATGAGCTGGTTTAAAGAGGATAGTGTGTGTGTGTGTGTGTGTGTGTGTGTGTGTGTGTGTGTATTTCCATGGTTACAGCAAAGTAAATGGAAAGAACAGCCATGCAAAAAAATCAAAAGTGAATGTCACAAAATTATAAAAATGAAAAACTATTTGAAAGGAGAGATGAGGATACTTTCAAATTTTGAAAAACTGAAAGGTCTGTGTTTGAATCCTATCTCTGACATTTGTTAGCTTATTAAGAACAGGTTGGAACAAGTTGACTCTCGCTGATCAGTACAAATTCTACTCAGTAAATGTAGATGATAATGAACTGAAGAAAGAAGGCCCAGATTTCTAAATGAAAATTATCCTTTTTCAAGCTCCTCAGAATGAAGGTCTTCTAAAAGCCATCCTGCAATTCCACAGTTAGTTAGAAAATGTTAGATTTCCACTCAGGCTGCATGAAATCATATTGGGTTTAATGGATGAATAAAAATGTGAAACTTGAAAAAAAATAGCAACCTAAAGAGTGCCCTGTTGAGATATGTAGCATATGTTGCTGTGTGCATACCACTCTCCATGCTCCAGATCCTTCAATCAAGACACATTATGTACTGAATGTGGAGGTCAGTCCTCTTTACAGTCATTCATTCATTAAGCAAACATTTTAAGTATTTCCTCGAAGTGTCAGATCCTGGACTAAAACTGAGATTTCCTGACCCTAGAAATTGGGTCCTTTCAACTCTGAGTTTCTGTGGAAGTGAGGAATTTGGAGGCAAAGAAAGAGAAAATGAACCCTTTGGTATACTTTGTTTTTAAAATTTTTTTTAGTACATCATGCACTGAAAATCTTGGGTCAAGTTTTATGCACTTGACCCTCCCACTAACTTCACTGTTTCTATTGATGGCACCACCATCAACCTGTTACCCAGACCAGTAACCCAGAAGGCACTTTTGGCTCTTCCTTTACCTCAGTCCTTAGATCCCATATTTATCCAGTCCTATTAATTTTCTCACTTTAATAGTTCAAGGATTTGTATTTTCCTCAGTGTGGGGTCTCCTTCCCCTTGATCACAATCTTCATATGGCATTAACTAGAGACCCCTAAGTAATTGGTTGCTGTCCTCTGGATGCTCTACAGCTTACCAAATTTTTTTGTTTTTCTTTTGGGGCACAAGTGTGTTTTTGTCAGCATAAAAAATGCCTGTTATTTGAAGTACTCTCCTCTAATGTAAATAGGCAATTCCTCTGTAGCTTGTTGACTTAGATAGCTGCCTGGGCCTTGAGAGATTAAGTATCATGTCCTTGGTCACTCAGACAAACCATGTCTTTTGAATTGCAAGGCCAGGCCCTATCTACTATGTCAAGCTGTTTCTTTCTCTAGCTTCTCATTGTCCTTCGCTAAATGTGCTCAGAACTGAACATAATATTCTAGTAGTTTTCTGACTCAGGTGGAATATAGGTGGACACTCTCCTCATTCCTTGGAGTGATGGCTTTCTTAATGTAGTCTAAAATTTCATTGGTTTTCTTGGCTGCCCTATCATACTGTTGACTTCGATCAAACTTGAAAATCACTAAAACCTCCAATCTTTTTCCAGATAAACTGCTACCTAGATTGCCTTCCTAATCTTACACTTAAAAAGTTAATTTTAAAAATGAATTAATATCTAAACTTTACATTTATTCCTGGTGGGATAAATAGAAAAAGACTTGAATATAATCTTATCCGATTTGGTCTAATGTTATAATCAAGTTTTTGTTTTTTCTTTATCTGCAATGCTTAGTAAAGTGCCTGGCATGTAGTAAAGGCTTAATAAATGCCTGCGGATTGGTCTGTCACATCTTTTTCAACTTTGACTCTTCCTCTGTTGTGTTAGCTATTCCCCTTAACTTTATATTATATTGTATATAAATTTCATTATTGTGTCATTTATGCCTTTTATCTAATAATAAAATGCCACAAATCCCTGGGGTACTCCACTGGAGACTTCTTTTGAAGTTGACATGCTTACACATTTGAATCTGTTCATTCAAACAGTTTGGAATCCACTTGGTTATAGCATCTAGTCTATCTCTCTCCATCTTGTCTAGAAGTATAGCATGAGGGTCACATTTTTTTTTAGAAGAAAAAAAAAGACTGAAACTTTGGGAAATTATACTGAATTACATAGATAGCTTAATTTTCCCCTGCATTTTGGTCTTCCAATTTGATGCTGACTTCTTGGTTCTGAATCTCTGTTCTGGCAAACAGTTTTCAGTTCATCTTAACCTTTAACTCTTGGTGCTTCACACCTACATACACCTAGGTATCAGCCCTTTTATTTATTTATTTTTTTTGGTTTTGTCTCTCCCCTCAATATCTAAATCACATTGCATCATGGATCTTAGGTGGGGATTACCCTTCTCCCTGCCTCAGAGAAGGATAAATAATAAGCTTGTGTCCACTATATCTAGTTGATAGCATGAGAATACAATGATATCATTCCCCATGATTAAAACAAATTCCAATTCTCATCTCTGTTGAAAGTCCCTCCCTAACTCAAATCTCAACTCAGCTGCTCAACCTTCTCCATGAAACATCTCTCCTTACTCACCTTTAACTACGCAGGTAAAAGCAATATTTCCTTCTTTAAATTTCTCGTAGACTTGTTGCCTGGTTCAGTCACATATATACATATATATATATGTTTGTGTGTGTGATGTGTGTATGTATACACACATCACACACATACACACATATATATTTATAGTAATTTAGTTATAGATAAGTTATAGATTCTGTAAAGTGCTTGTGGAATGAATGAATGACACCAACATGAACAGTCAATGAAGAAAAGGGGGAAATGGACTTTCTCTGCAGGGGACATGTAAAATATAACAGAAGGATTCCCAAGATTTTAGGTGTGGTGATAGGAAGGGAAGTGAAAGAACATTTATTAGGTACTTACTATGTGCCAGGCACTGTGTTATCTCATTTGATTCTCACAACAACCCTGGAATACCTCCTAAATGCTACTATTATCATTTTTTACAGTTGAGGAAACTGAGGCAGGTAGTAGTTAAGCAACTTGCCCAGGGTCCCACAGCTGGTAAGTGACTGAGGTGGAATTTGAACAAAGGTCTTCCTAACTCCAGTATCTTTGCTCTATTTACATGCACCTTCTGGCTGTCTCTGGAAGGGACCTCCACATAGTTACCTGGGAGAAGTCATACCTGAATAGATATTTCCACAAAAGCATCTCCAATAAGTGCTCATGGATTTTTGTTCGAAGATTTCAAGTGAAAATGAACTCGATCCCTCCTACCCCTCTGCAAGTTCTGCCCTTGTTCCTACTTTTGCTCCATGTGACCAAACAAAATGGAGAAGTCAGTTCCACATGCCATCTATGCCCATATTTAAAGAATTATTTAAATATTTAAATAAATAAATATATTAAATTTAAATTAAATTTAAATTATTATTAATTATTTAAATTAACATTAAATTTAAATAAATAAATTATTTAAAGATATTATGTCTTTCCCAGGATTTCTTTCTTCCAAGTGAATTATCCTCATTTAAT
Source organism: Pseudochirops corinnae (assembly GCA_028646515.1). Lineage (NCBI taxonomy): Eukaryota > Metazoa > Chordata > Mammalia > Diprotodontia > Pseudocheiridae > Pseudochirops > Pseudochirops corinnae. The sequence continues at coordinate 119,107,989 of CM053588.1, read as the reverse complement.
TCAATTTAATAAGCATTTATTAGGTGCATTCTATGTATTGTGCTGGGTGTTGGTGAAACAAAGATGCAAATAATCAGGTACCTGACCTCAAGGAGCTTACATTCCATTCACAGAAATAGCAATTCTACCACTTATTACCAGTGCAACCTTGGGTAAATCATTTGACCTCTTTGATCTCAGTTTATTTCAACTCTTTTCAATTTTTTAGATCTAGTAATCAAACTTAAAAAACAAAAACACTCCCCCCCCCCAAAAAAAACAAACCAAATTCATACTTTTCAGGGAGTGCAATGATTCAAATAATTGCTTCTTGACCTATTTTCCAGGTCAATCGTTTCTGATATTACTTGTGGGCTTCTGGATGACTCTGAAATTCTGGGATGGAAGCAATCACTTACTGTAGGTTTTCATTGGATTTCTTGATCATTATTCAGTCTGGTGAAAATGTCAGATTTTTGTTGGACTAGCTATCTCTTCATCTCTAAAATGAGGGACTTGGATGAGATAGTCTCTAAGGTTTATTCTGTTTCTCAATCTATGATCTATGATACAATCTATGATGCACAAGGAGTGACTATGAAATATATAGAAAATAAATACAAAGTAATTACAGTTTGGGGGCTGGTACTTCAACCAATCCTCCTATGGTATGATTTTCAGTCTCTTCAGCAAGCTGTTCGACTTCCTCTGGATGCTTGCCAGCTTGTCAATGCCCTTCTTTAAAATGTGGTGCCTGGAACTGAACATAGTTCACAAGATGTAGTCTGACCACAGCAGAATACAGTGGCTTGTCTTGTTCTGAACACAATGTCTCTCTTAAGGCAGACTAAGGCTTGTATTAGCCTTTAGGATTCTCAGGTCACATGTTAACTCATATTGAACTTTCAGACCAGTAAAACCTCCAGATCTTTTTCATATGAAACTATTGTTTTATCTTTTTACTGGTACTTTCAGAGAGTCATAGATGATAGGGCAAGAAGGTACTACAAGAGGACTTTTTTCTTCCTACCATTTTAAAGCAGATGTCAGAGAGTAATTAGTAAATTATACAGAGCATTTGATTAGATGGTCATGAGCTTTCTCCAGAAAGTAGGATTTTAAAAACTGACATGCCATTTTATTAGCTAATTAACTAATATCTAATTGAAACCCTACCTTATTTAAATACCAAATGGAGGTATATACCATCACTTTGCGTGTGATCCATCTATACCTCTGAAAGGAAGCATGGTATTCACAGTGCTTGCCCCTGGGCCATCTGCATTGGTGGAGTGATTATACCCCAAAGTAGCTCTGGGACATCAGGGAGTGCCCTGGCCAAGTCCTGTGTACTACATAAAGCACCACCTGCTCCTTCTTCCTTCTTGTCCTCCAGAGCCTCTATCCTTCATTCTCCTCACTACACTCATAAGGGCTTAAAATTCTGGCCTCATCTTACTTTGATTGATCATCTAGTATATGTTGCTTAGCCTGTCTACATCTTATTATTGTGCTTTAAAACATACCAGCAGTGTGATTAATCACTATTATTAATAATACTCTGAGCTTTTCTTTGCCTAGAATGTTTACTTATATTGCTCTATTTATTTACCAGACTTCTCTACTTTACTTTTTTTTTTAAACCTCTATAGCAGTAGGGAGTAATTGTGGAAGAATTATGAGAGAAAATTGCTCCTGGCTGCCAAGAGTGGTGTTTCTGAATTTCCTCAGAGGCAATCCAAGGAACTACAAGGAATGATGCCCTTAGCCCTGAATGCCTAGAGAAAATTGCCAGTGCTGCCAGAAGCAAATGCTCCATGGCTGCCAAGGTGGCAACTTGCCTCCAGACCCCATAAGAGAAAACTAGGGTGACTGCCAAGACTCCTGACTATCACTCTGTCATGGGGTGGTAGAGTACAAAGAACGGAAACTTGGATTCAGAGGGTCTGGTTCAGAGTCCTCTCTGCCACTTACTAGCTAAGTGACCTTGGGCACTAGGGTGAGGAGAAGTGCAAAATGAAAGAAAATAAATGAGCAAGTGAAATAACTTATTTGTATACTCCATGTGCTTGATAGAGCAGGAGATGTTTTTCTTTGCTGAGAGGAACATGAAACATAGAAAAAGTAAATGATTGACCTAAAGTCACAGAGAATTCCTGGTTGAACCCAGGTCTCCCAAGTCCCATAAAATATTCCTCATCAAAATACTAGAATGTATCTGTGATCAAAGTAGGTAAATACAGGACAGTTTGGAAGAGAGGATACTAGCAATTGGGGGGAATTAGGAAAGGCTTCATGTAGAAGATGGTGCCTGGGCTGCATCTTATAAACAACATAGGATTCTGGTTTCTAATCTTTTCTGCTCTCTGCTTCCATTTTATGGATGAGCTTATCCCATTCATATTTTTAGTCATGATTACTGTATATTTCCCTCCACTTCATTATCTTATATTTATTTTTCTCTCCCTCTTTATATTCCTCCTCAAAAGTTTATATTGCTACTACCCAGTGTCTCCCTTGATCTGCCTGTCCCTTTATCATCCTTCCTCTTTCACTTATCTCCTTCCCCTCCTATTTCCCTATTGAGTAAATTACATTTCTATATACAACTGAGTGTGTAAACATATTTTTCCTTCTTTGAACTGATTCTGATGAGAGTGAGGTTTAAGCATTACCTGCCTCATCCCCCACAGCCTGCCCCGCCATTTCCCCCTCCATTGTAGAAGTTCTTTCTTGAGTGGCTCTTTTATGTGATAAAAATTTCCCCATTCTACCTCTCCCATCTCTTTTTCCCAGTGCATCCCTCTTTCTCCTCCTTTCAATTTTTTTTGGAGATCATTCCAACATAATTGACTCACACCCATGCCCTCTGTCTATGAAAACTCCTTTTAACTGCCCTAACAATGATAAGGTTCTTAGAAGTTGCATGAATCACCTTCCCATTTAGGAATGTAAACAGTTTAACTTTAAGAGAATTCTTTCATGTTTATCTTATTATGCTTCTCTTGAGTCTTGTGCTTGAATGTGGAATTTTTTTATTCAGTCCTATTTTTTTTTAAAATCATGAATGCTTAAAAGTCCTTTATTTCATTAAACATCCATTTTCCCCCCAAAGCAATACACTCTGTTTTTCTGTGTAGGTAATTCTTGATTGTAATCCTAGCTCTTTTGCCTTCTGGAATATCATATTCCAAGCCCTCTGCTCCTTTAATGTAGAAGCCACTAAATCTCAGATGACCCTGACTGTGGCTCTATGATATCTGAACCATTCTTTATGGCTACTTGAAGTATTTTCACTTTGACCTGGGAGCTCTGAAATTTGGCTTTAACATTCCTGGGAGTTTTCATTTTGGGATCTCTTTCAGGAAGTGATCTGTGGATTCTATCAATTTCTGTTTTACACTCTGAATCTAAGATATCAGGGCAGTTTTCCTTGATAATTTTTGAAATATGATGTCTTTGCTCTTCCTTTGATCATAGCTTTTGGGTAGTAAAATAATTCTCAAATTATTTGATCTATTTTCTAGGTCAGTCATTTTTCTGAAGATATATTTCACATTTTTCATTTTTCTGACTTTGTTTTGTTTTTCTTGATGTCTCATGGGAGCATTAGCTTCCACTTGCCCAATTCTAGTTTTTAAGGAATTATTTTCTTCTGTAAGCTTTTGTACCTTTTTCCTGTTTGACCAGTTCTGGTTTTTAAAGAGTTTTTTTCCTTCAGTGAATTTTTGTGCTTCTTCTGCTATTAAGCCAATTTTGTTTTTTAAGATGTTATTTTCTTCAGTACTTTTTTTGTCTTTTAATTCTTTTTCCCCCCACCAAGTTGTAATGCTCTTTTCATAATGTTCTTTCATTACTCTTATTTTTCCCCCAATTTTTCCTCTACTACTCTTATCTCTTTCTTTAACTCTTCCAGGAATTCTTGTTGAGCTTTGGTCTTATTAACATTTTTTGAGGTTTTGTAGCTATTTTCACATTGTTGTCTTCTGAGTTTCTTTCTTGTTCTTCCCTGCCTGTAGTAGCTTTTTATGGTTGATTTCTTTTTTTGTTGTTTGCTCACTTTTCCAGTTTATTTCTTTGCTTTGAACTTTATGTTAGGATAGGTTCTTCTTACCTTAGCGTGGGGAGGCATGTCTTAAGCTTTTTCTTGCAACTGTTTTCAGAGCTAGTTCTGGAGGTCTGCAAAGTGCTGTGCTTCCAAGGTGGTGTGATCCTGGAAGAGGTATGGTCACTGACTCTGGTCTCTTGCTGCATGTGCTGGCTCTCTTCTCTGCTTTGGCACTTTGTTTAGGGGCCCCACTTCCCTATGACTGACTGCCAGTGCTCCTCTCTGCCCTAGAACTATGACCCAGAACTGCTATGGGCAATAGAGGTTGCAAATCAGCACTGGTTGTACCCAGTGCTGTCAAAGGGCTCCCTGTAATCTCTTTTTGAGCTGTTGTCCTACTTCTTCACCATCTCTGGGTTGAGAGTTCCTGAAGCTGCTGCTGCTGTTGTCATGTGGGTGTGGGGGTTCTGGACAGATCTCCACCAGAGCTCCATTCACCCCTGGGCTGCATCTTGGATGAAGAAAAGGACTCTATGAAGTAAAGAGGGAGTGCACTTCAGGCATGGGAAATGGCATGTGCAAAGGCATGGATACAAAAGATGAAGTTTCACCGAGGAAGAGAAAGGATAGAATGACTGTACTACAGAGTAGGGGGGGAGGAATAGTGTACAATGAGTAGTATCCAGTAGCAAATTGCATCCAGGTTGTGTAGAGCTTTGAAAATTAAATGGAAGAGTTTATATTGTATTCTACAGGTGATAGGAAGCTACTGGAGCTGGTTTAATATGAGAGTCATGTGGAAAATTATTTTAATAACCTTTATACATATTTTTGATAACATCCTTTATTTTCCTTCTTCATAATTTCCTGTTTATTTTGTGTTGCAGCCTAGGCACCACTGCTTCTTGCCTCTCTGTTGTCCTCTGGGGAGATATCTATTTTCAATTCTTGTCACATAAACAGTAATATCTCATGGTCTCCTGGAATACTCCCTTATGTCTCTCTCTCTCTACTGCTTTGTTATTTAGTCATTTTAAGGCATGTCTGACTCTTTGTGACACTTTTTGGTGTTTTCTTGACAGAGATACTGGAGTAGTTTGCCATTTCTTTCTCTAGTTCATTTTACAGATGAGGAAACTGAGACAAGCAGGGTTAAGAGACTTGCGCAGGGTCACATAGTTTAGAAAAACTAAGCATAATAAATTACCCACATTCCATTCCTGTCTCATCTTCACCCCTCACCTCTGAGCTACTACGTGTGCTAGGAGTGCTATAATAAAAATAAAAATAAAATAAAATAGCATCTTTCTTATTTCCATTTGTTCCCAAGGCCACTATTTTAATTTTATCCTTTATCAATCAATCGATGTTTACTAAATGCTTAGTATGGGTCAGGCAAAAAGAGAAAAGAGAAATTAATGAAATGGTCCCTGCCTTCAGGAGACTTATTCTGTGGGAGTGGTGGCATTGGCAACATATTCACATGTAAGTTTATTATATGTTTGCATTTTATATATGTATATATATATATATATATATATGACATAATTTTGCAGAAGATACTAGCTGCTGGGAGTAATCAGTATAGTATCATGTAAGAGGTGACATTTGAATTGACCATTGAAGGAAATTAAAGATCTAAGAGGCAACGGTGATGAGGAAATGAATTCCAGGCATGAGGGGACAGCCTGTATAAAGATATGGGGATAATAGATGAAATGTCATTTTGAGGAACAGTAGGAGTCCTATGTTAAGAGAAAAATGCCCCTGGAAGTGTTTATCCAGTTAGCAAATAAGTTCAACAAACATGTATAAACCACCTGCTTCTCACAGAATACTTTATTAGGTATTAGGTACTGGGAGAGATATAGCACTTAGATATAATGCAGTTTTAAATTCATAGAGTTTACCAAGTCCAGTGGAGAAAAGCCCACAGAAGTAACTACAGTACTCAAAATTAAATTAAATTAAAAAGATAATTACATCACAAAGGTGCAAAACAAAGTGCTATATGAAGCCCAAAGGGCAGAGTTGTAAGTGACCAAGGTGGGGGGAAGGGGAAGAGGAGATCAGGCAGTCCTTCATGGCATTTGATTTGGGTTTTAAAGAGTGTGTAGAAGTTCAGTAGGTAAGCAGCAGATGAAGAACATTCCTGCAGATGGAATAGAGTGAGAAAGACAGAGAGTTTTAAAAAATGGGATATTTTGCAAGTCAGAGATTAGTTTCACTGGTTGGGGCAAAGAGTGCATAGGAGAGCATAATATGAGTGTGGAAAGTCTTGAATGTCAGGCAAAAAAAACTGCTCTTTACACAGCAAACAATAGGGAACCACTGAAAATTTTGATTAAATTTTGAGGCAATATGTTCTAAATTGGGGGTGCTGAGGATAGGAGGGAGAGCAGAAACAACGATCTTCAAGCATTTGAAAGGTGATCAAGTAGAAGAAGATCTAGACTTAGTCACTTCAGCTCCAGAGGAAAGAACCAGGAGCAGTTGTGTAAGTTGTAAAGAAGCAGATGTAGGCTTGATAGCAAAACTTTTCTAACAGAGTCGTTCAGAGGCAGAAGAGGAGACAGTGGGTTCCTTCCAATCCAGGTCTTTAAGTAAAAAGTGAATGACCACTTGGGGGTGCTTTGTAGTGGGCTTTTTTTTTTTCCAGATATGGGGTTGGCCTACACAGTTGCTGAGGTCCCTTATAACTCTAAAATTATGTGATTCCTGTTTTGTAACTGACTATGGTCCTAGGGCAGCCACGTGGAACTGTTGAGAGGATTGTGATATAGCTTCGGAATGGGTGTTTATTCCAGTGAGTGATTAGAGAAGGGAATTGAGTGGTGAAGGGGGGAATGGGAATGGAGACAGAAAACTAGTATTGGTGGCCAGAAGGAATGGGGGGTTGATTTGGTCGCTATACATGAAAGAGGGAGAGATTAAGAAATGGAATGATTCCACAGGGAAAGTGATTTTACTGAAGATAAATGGAACAGTGAGAAAGCAATTGTGCCAGTAGAGCAAGTGTAGAGCTGGAAAGCCCCAAATGGGCATTAAGATTTAGTCTGGAGGAGACTTTTTTTTTAGTCTTTATTAATTTGTTTGTTTACTTTTAGTTTACAAGATTCAGTTTCACAATCCCTTGAGTTTCAAATTTTCTTCCCCTCCCTCTTGGAGGAGACTTTGTATAGAGAGAGGGTAATGCATTATAGTAACCCCGCTGCTTAAATGACACCAGGAAGAAGTGATGATGAGAGACTGTAAGAATAGATTTTTGTCTTATGTAACATGTGTGAATTGTATATTGCTGAGTTCCTTCTAGTTCTATTTTAGAAAAAGATTTCCCAGAAGGGAAAAGTGACTTAGGACAGGAGGTGTGTATGACAGAGAGTGACAGTAGTATGACTCAGTGATATGAAGGATAGATTGGGGTTAGGGAAGAGAATGAATTAAGGGAGGGCCATTAAGAATTTATTGCAATAGTCCAGGTAAAGGACCTGTACTGCAGAGGTGGCAATGGAAACAGAGAGGAGGGAATGAATGGGAGACATATAATGAAGGTTTAAGTGATATTTGGTGACTGATTAGACATGAGAGGTAAAGAGGAAGGGATAGTTGAAGATAACACCAAGGCTTACAACATAAGATACTGAGACAATGGTGGTGTGTCTGATGTAAATATAGATGTAAGAAGTAAGTACAGGTTTAGGGGGAAGAATAATAAGGAGGATTATAGATTTATTGAGTTGAGGGTGCTGGTGAAACATCCATTTCACAATCCACTGTAGGCAGTTGGAGCCTGAGAGATATGTCAGGGCTGGAAATATTGATTTGAGTCATCTGAGTAGTGTTGGTAGTTAAAGCTACAGAAGTGAATGAGATTAATATGGGAGAGAACACAGAAAAAGAGGAAGAATGGACCAATCCCATCTACCTGAAGGAGTTGGGAAGAGGACAGGAAGCCAGTAAACAAGCAGAGAGGAGAAAATAGAAAAGGAGGAGGATATTCTAGAGGAGATGGCATCTTTAAAGAGAAAAGAATATGTAGTATGAGGGAAGAGTCAACAGTGTTAAATGCTGCCCAACAGACTTGTCATGTACATCTGAATGTGAAACAAAAAGAAACTCAGGTAGTTAAAAGCTACATGAACAGATGTATAAGAGGAATGTAGTCTGACTGGTCACCTACTCAGCATCTGAATGAAGAATTAATGAATAAATATTTGTTAAGCTCTTTATGCCTAGCAAAATGGGATACAAATATGGAAGCCAAAGCAGTCTCTGCCCTCAAGAAACTTACATTTAATGGAGGAAACAACAAACACAGGGAATGGTGGTCAGGGAGGAGTCTTTGGTGCAAAAAGTTACAGGGATGTGAATAAGGCCAAAAGGGAGTAGGTCAGCATGCATTTATGTGCTATAGGCAATGCCTAATAAGTCAACAGATGCAGAATAATAAAAGCTTGGGCTTGTACAGGTCTTGATAGTTGCAGAGCTCTTTGTATGGATTGTCATTTATTTGCTTTTCACAGCACTCTTAAGAGGTAGGTAATAATAACAATTAAAAAACAGTAATAACTTATTTGCTAATAGTTTTGTTAAACCCTAAATTACCCACTTATGAAATACTGATTTACCTGTAAAACATCACATGTAAAAGAATAGTAGCAGGATAGCCACTTGTCCTAGGACTACTTTTATCTGGTTCCATAGAAAAAGATGAGATGTGTGAGGTAATTTTATATCTATATCTATGTCTATGTCTATGTCTATGTCTATGTCTATGTCTATGTCTATGTCTATATCTATATCTATATCTATATCTACATCTATATCCATATCTATCTATCCACACACATATATACACATACATATCTAAGTACATATATACATAGGTATATACCTTTCTGTGTGCATACACATGTACACGATTTGCATCTCTATCTCTATCTTTATTTTATAATTTGCTTTTTTTCACAGTAACTTTGTGAGGTGGGTAGAAAAAATATTAAAAGGAGACTAGAGGTTAAGTGATTTGTCCAGGGTCACATAGTTTAGTAAAAAGGTAGGGCTTGGGGAGCCAAGATGGCGGCGTCGGAGCAGCAACATATCGCAGCTCTCACATAGCCACCCCAAAATACCCATAAAATATGACTCTAAACTAATCCTAGAACTCCAAAATGCACACAAATATACTTTCCACTAAAGTCAGCTCGGCCAACCGAAACCCAGCCTGGCCTGAAGCCCTGGCTGAGCCCTGGAGGCGGCTGGACAGGAGGAGCTCAGGAGCCTTGGATTAGTGGCAGCTGCAAGCACCGTTCAGAACTAGGTCAGTAGAACTTGTGAAATCGGGGGAGAAAAGCGGTCCATCCGAAAGGCCTCCAGGGCTGGAAAGTGAAAGGCAGAGGTTTTGCACCCGCCTCCCCATTGCAGCTTCTACGCCCATGGCCTGCAGACAGCAGGGGGACTAAGCGATTGTTCAGAGGCCAAGTGGTCTCGCGTTGAGCGGCCTGGATCTGGATCGCGGCCTTGGGCCTCAGTCCTGGAGTCTTCATTATCCAGTGAGCCGGAAGTAAGTAGGAAAGGGACCCAGCACCTTCCTGAGAGCTACGGCAGCTGGGAGGACCCCAGAAATTTGGGACAGAGATTTCCCTTCTGGAAACAGAGACCCACAGAGATTTAAAAAAAAAAAAATCACGGACTGACCAATCATGAGTAAGAATAAGCATAAGAAGCAAAGTAAGAACAGCAACCAAACCCTAGATTCCTTCTTTGGGGAA
>CM053588.1:119060511-119079174 GCA_028646515.1 Pseudochirops corinnae | reverse complement strand
GTGCGTATGTAAATTCTTTTGTGCATTATATGTATATGTAAGTATATGTATATATGTTGTCTCCTTATATTATTATAAGTACCTTGTATTATTTATATATATGTATATTTATAAATTCACATATGAGTTATATGTAGATATAGGTATATGTGTATATATTGTCTCCTCCAAAAGAATGGGCAGGGGCTATTTCCTGACTCTTGATTTCTTCACTAAAAATGCCAACACATGAAGTCTCCCTCAGTCCTATGAAGGACAGCCTGAATTTTATCTTTGTGAGGCAGTGTGCATGGAACTTTTTCTACACTCACATAAGCAGGTATTATAATCTGCTTTTTTTTTTTAAAAATTACTTTTTACAGAGAGGATAATTGAAATACAGACACATTGACTAAAATGCCCAAGTTCACAAAGTTAATCAATGGCAGAGCTATAACAGGGACAAGTCCGTATCTATTCAATTAGACTGTGCTTCTGGCCTTCTTGTCTCCAGTCTTCTACTCTAAAACATCTTTTCCTCTCTTGCTAAACTCATCATCCTGATACAAAGAGCTGAACACATCATTTCTCTGCTCAGAATCCTTAAGTGACTCTTTATTGCTTACTCAAATTCCTAGGCCTGGGATTTGAGGCTCTCCAAAATCTGACACCACCTTATCTTTCCAACGTTATCTCATACTAATTCCAAATTGTACCACTTACCATCTGCATTTGCCCTTTGCATTCCTTCTTCTGTACTTTTGTTCATATTCTTCCCAATAATGGAATGCTGCTACCTCTTCCAATTGAAATCCTACCCGTCTTTTAATCTACCAGTCAGTTGAAATGCAACCTGATGTAGTGGAATAAGATTAGATTTGGACTCAGAGGACCTGAGTTTGAATCCTGGATCTCCCATTTACTACCTCTCAGGGCCCCTCTAAAATGAAAGGGCTGGATTTTCTGAAGTCTTTTCCAGCTCTAAAATTCTAGGGTCCTAAATGTTATCTCTTTCATGAATTTTTTCCTGATACCCCCAGTTAGAAATGCCCTTGTCTGCCCCAGAACCCTTAAAGTACTTCTTTTATGCCTTTTCAAACTTTAATTTGTATTAAACAGCTGTTTTCAAATGTATCATAAACCTCTACTAGTGTACAAACCCCATCACATCAGGCACTGTGTCATACTAAACTTTAGATCTCCCCAAATGCCCAAAACAGTGTTCTGCACATATTAGGTGCTTAATAAATGTGTTTGGATTGAATTTGATTTCAACATCTTTTCTGAAACATCAGTTACCAGCATGGTGCATTTTTTTTTTTAAGTTTATTTTTTATTTACTCATTTACTTTTAATTTACAAGATTCAGTTCCACAATCACTTGGGTTTCAAATTTTCTCCCCTCCCTTCCCCCCCCCCCCCCCATGGTGGCGTGCAATCATGTATAGGATCCAGCATGGTGCATTTTTAAAGTAGGAACCAAAGGGAGTTTTGCTTTGTGCTTTAGGATTTAATCATTGTATATCACCTGGAGTGTATGTAATGTTCAAGAAGGACTAGCACCTCTGATGCGAAGGCTTCCTGACTCCTTTTCAGGGCTGTTCAATCTACCTTTGGTGTCAACCTGGCATTCAGCTCTCCCCTATGGCTCCAAAATGCTATATCACATGCACCCCACTAAAGCCATCTCAGCAGATGGACTAAACCTGGGCTGGCTGCAGGTAACCAGCAGGCCTCAAATCTGTCAGTGAGTTAGAGGTTACCTCAAGCATGTGAAGACTTCCCCCAGTGGAATGGACAAATGAGAACAATTTGTTCCAATGGCCATGAAGACTACTGAAAGAGGCATTGTAGAGTGCTTAGAGTTTTATCAGACATGGAGGATGCCAAGGTTGTCCACTACATCCTGGGCCACTGCCAGTCATCTTGACTTTTGTCTTGCCTCTGGACTTTGATGACTCTGGAAGAGAGAGTGAGGTTTACAACTTTGTGTAATTCTGCCTCACCTAAATCTAATTCATCCATGAGCCAAGACATCACCCTGCAATGTCATTGGTCTTCTTTGAAAAGGAAGGACAAACAACATTGTATATCACCTGCTCATATTTTTATCACAACACACACATTTTAGATCTAAATGCCAAGTTTTAATACGTATTTTCAGAGAAAGACACATACACACAAAGACAAAGAAAGAGATAGTGAGAGAGACAGAGAGAAGAAACAGAGAGAAGAGACAGAGACAGTAATGAAGACGTATGTTCAATTCCTACTTGTAACATATAATAGATAAATCACTTACCCTCTCAATTCCCTAGAATACCCTTAAAACCTCTAAGTTGCAATTTAAGGACTGATGTGCATTGGTAGAATTTTAACTTCACAATAACCCTGGGAAGTAGGAACTGTAGGTATTATTGGTATTTTATGGGAATAAGGAAACCAGGACTCAGAGAGGCCAAGTAATTTGCCTGTGTCCACACAGCAACTAAGTGCTAGAGGTATAATGAGAAATCAGATCTTTTTGCATTTAGATATAACATTTGAACTTCTGGGTCATATTGTTTCTTGCATTAGAGACAATGGAGCAATCTGTTATTCTGCACTGTACTATGGTTAAAACAAGCACTGGACATAATCAGAGGACCCAAATTCTAGTCCTGTCTTTAAATCTTACTACTCACGTGACCTTGGGTAAGTCACTTTTAATCTCCTTAATCTCCAGTTTCCTTATCTGTAACATGGTTTTAGAATGGCCTGTCTACCTTACAGGGGTTGTTGTGAATCCAAAATGAGATGATGCTTATAAAAGTTTTTATGAGCTAGTATATTTTATACCAGAATATAAGTATATTCTATACTAGTATGAGGTAAAATGTTCTTAGAGTAGCCATTACATTTTAGTGCTGAGTTTTTACTATTTGGGGACTTTTAGGTCTGAGTTTTCTTGTTCTGGGCCTTTTGTAACTTTTCCTTCCCAAGTTAAACAATTGCCTGGCAAAGCACTTTGGGAGAAGTACCAATCCCAAAGTCACATCTAAAGAACAGTAAGAATGACTGATGGTTGACAAGGATGCCATATTCCCCTGGGGTGATGGAAGACAGGCATGATAGAAACAATTTATTTGGGAGGTGGAACTTATTTAGGAGAATATTTCCAATGACTATTCTGGAGTTTAGGAAAAATGACTGCACCATGAATTGATTATTTTAAAAAACCTTGCCTCTGATTCTAACTCTTATGTCAGCCATTTTAGGTTTTAGTGTTGGTAAGGACAGGATTTGAGGGACTGCTTTTTTGCATTTGTGTGTGTACGTCTCTCATGGTCTATGCTCGGATGGGACAGCGAATAGATCACAGCACTGTACTATAACAGCGTAAGAGTTTCATATCAGGCTGGCATGATTTTAAGCAAGTTCCAAATAACAGAGCAATGTTTCAAGGGAATGGGAGATTTGGGGAGATACTGATATACTTCAAAATGTCAATGGAATGGTGATGGCAGGGTAAAGGCTCCTCTTACTCAAGAAAACCAGAAACACAGTCTAATTGAATAAGTATAGGCTTGTCCCTGTTATAGCCCATGGCCCTCTCTGGTCCCCTCAAGTAAATTGTTTTCTTGGTTTTCTCTGGTCTAACCTGGTGATTTCCTACAAAGGAAACCAGGAAATTAAAAGAAAAATAGCAATTAATCAAAAATATCCTGATAACACTAGACTAGAAGTCAGGGATCCTGAACTCCTATGTCATTTTAATTCTCTGGGCATCAATTGTTTCATCTATAAGATAAGATAATTAGAACAGATGATCTCTGAGGTCTCTTTTTGCATTGAAATTCTAATATTCCAGGTAAAACATAATTATGTTTTAAGGAGAAAAATTAATTCTTCCTGAAATACCTTCTGTACTTTTAAATCTATGTGAATGTAGTATTATGATCTATGCCATCATGTCTAAAATAATAATACTGTAGATTTGTGTGGCATTTTACAATTGAAAAAACACTTTAACATAATCCTTATTTTAATCTTATACTATCAAAATTGGAGTTGGCTCACTTGCTCTACTCCTGTCTGGTGTCAAATAAAAGTGATCAAGTTACGGTATGTGAATGTGATGGAATACTGTTGAGCTATAAGAAATGATGAAGGGGATGTTTTCAGAGAAGCCTGAGAAGATTTGCATAAACTGATTTGCAGAACAAAGTGAATAGAACCAGAGGAAAAATTTCTATAACAGCAATATTGTGAAGATAATCAGGATCAGGAAATTTAGGAACTCTGATCAAAATAATGGTCAATCACAATTCCAGAGGACTTATGATAAAACATGCTGCTGACCTCTTGATAGCAAGTGGCAGACTCAGCCATATTACTATTTTTTTTTAAATTGTGGCTGTTGTGGGAATCTGTTTTGATTGACTTTACATGCTTGTTAATGGGTTTTGTTTTTCTTGCTTTCTGAATGAAGGGAGGTAAAAGGAGGATTAAAAAATTTGGAGCTAAAAATAAAATTGAATTTCAATTAAAGGTTAGATTTTAGGTTTTTCTGAATTGTCTCTGTAATGGTAAAGGAATTTGAAAATCTTCCTTACCCCTTAATAAGCCTAAGGGAATTTGAAGACTTTCCCTGCTTTGAAAATAAATTCTTCCCTCTAATAGGCTGTAAAGCCACACATAAACAGTGTTCCAGAGGACTGTTGCTGTGTACAGTTTTCAAGGTTCTGATTATATAGCATAGTGAACTCTCTATTCAATAACAAATCAGAGCAAAATATTCATAGAAAATAAAGGTACAGCATTCACAATGTTAAAACTTATCACAGAAAATCAAAATACAGCATTTACCATGTCACAACTCAACAACATATCACTAAAATGGCCACATAGTTTTCAACAAAGTACTTTCATTAGTCAATCACAAAATCTTTAATTCAATCACAAAGTACAAAAGTCAAAGGTCTCCACCCCTAGGTCACAGTAAACATAATCTTCTCAGTCAATACACAGTATCCAAGTAAAGTCTTCTTTCACCTTGACTAGAGGCTGGCTCTCAGCTTCCATGGTTCCTCTTCCATGGCCCAGCTCCAACTGTCACCTGGGTTCAAAGGCAGACATCTCCCAGTTCCTTGCCCAGCTCCTTGTCCAGTTCATCATCCAGTTTCTGTTCCATATTGAAGTTCACAGTGTCCAATTCACCTAAAGTCCTTCATAGTTCCTTTTTCTGGGAAGACAAAGCTTGACAGAGCCACAATAATATTCATACACATTGCTGGCACCATCATCAATTCACTATCTGCCTGTGAAATCAACTCAGAACCACCAACAAGGTTTGAGAACTCAACACAAATCATCAACATAGAAAACACAGACCCACAGACAAGGTCCAAGAGGTCATCACAAATCACCAGTAAAGTCCCAGGACCTCCAAAACCCTATTCCAGGACTTCTGTAAACATATAACCAGAAAATCCTCTTTCAGGGTTTTCAATAAGGTCCCAGGGCTTCTATACAAAGTATCACAAACATCAACACAGACAGAGCAGACAGAGTGCTGGGATACCACAAGTTTTCTCTTTCTTCATTCTGCCACCACAAGAGTCCTCAGTTCTGCTGTCTGTAGCTTGGACCTCTCCTTATCTATGGTCTTTAGCTCCTCCACAGGAGTTCACAAGTTGTGAGGTTCACTTGTTCTGTTTCTTAACAGATTTGATACAAGACTCAAAAGAAACTTGAACTGAAACAAGGTGTTAATTCAATAGCTGAAACAAGGTGTGACCTACTACTTACATAGGCTGAATGTAATCACATGGAGCCTGTGGGAAGAGTTTGCTGAAGGGTAGAGCAGAGCCCACAGGAAGCTGGGAGTCAGAAGAACTAGATGATGGGAGGAGAGAAGATGGCAGGCAAGCAGACAGGCTTGTGAGTAAATGTAGATTTGTGGGAAGGCTAAAGGATGCTGTGACTCTTTGTGCTGTTTGGCTTATTAACTTCTTTGCTACTATGATGGAATTGGCTTACCGGTTTTGAGATTCCGTTTTCTGGTGCCTGAATTAATGTTTTGCTTCTGTATTCTATGTGGAGAGTCTGTTATATTTTGTGATTGAGCACAAATTTGGGTATATTTATAGTGACTCTAGGCACTGTGAATATTGCATTGATGCTACATACTTGACTCTTACATAGCAGAGGATGGAATTCGGTCTTTTGTGAAGGCAAACAAGGCCATCTTTTGCTTCAGTTCTTACTTACCCTTTCACTACTGAATGGACATTTCCTCAGACCAACAGTGAAATGTGGGAAAGACCTTAGTTTAAAAGGTCAAGGTCCCCCACTGCATCCAGGGCCATCTCCAATTGTTTCGACCTGTGTCTTATCCCTGGACTCTGATGACTGAAGGAGAGAGTGAGGCTGATGACTCTTCATAGCTCTGCCTCACTTAAATCCAATTTACTTGTAAATCATGACATCACCCTATTGATGTCACTGGTCCTCTTTGAGAATGACGGGTGAACAATAACATTAGCAGAGAACAGTCCCTCCTGATAGCACATTAGGGCCTTCCAATAGGACCTCGCTCTCTAGGTAACTTGGATGAGAAGCAATCCTTTTCCTGATTCAATGACAGAAGGGTGCCTGAATCTCACACCTCAAGAGAGCAAGATGTGAGTTTCCCTTACCCTTATGCAGGTAATGTGGCGGAGTGGAAAGAACAATGCTTTGGAGTCAGAGGACCTATATTCAATCCCTTTTCTGTCACTGCTTATGTGACAAGCAAATCTCTGTTCCTCAGTTTCCTCATCTGTAAAATTTGGGAGTTAGAGACCCTTTAAAATCATTCCAGACCTAAATATTTTATCCTATGGTCCACAAATATAGAGAGAGCATCCTTAGGGCTGTACAGTCCCATTAGACAGTCCCATTAATTCTTCAGACTCATTGCCCGTTCACTGTGAGCTAAGTCTTGTATGTAGAGATTTGTTGTTGCTGCTGCAGTTCAGTTGTTTTACTTGTGTCTGACTCTTCATGACCCTATTTGGGGTTTTCTTGGCAAAGACACTGAGGTGGTTTACCGTTTCCTTCTCCAGCTCATTTTACAGATGAGGAAACTGAGGCCAACAGGATTAAGTGACTTGCTCACGGTCATAGAGCTAGTAAGTGAGGCTGAATTTGAGTTCATGATGTCTACCTGATTCCAAGTCAAGTGCTCTATTCACTGCACCACCTAACTACACTGTATGTATCCATGATAACTGGTAATATGTTGTTCCCATCTTCTGGTTTTTATAGTGCCTTCCCTGAAGTGGACTAAATGAGTAGCATTTTCAGAGATTCTTCTGGTAGCAGAGACATCCTGTTGGCCTTCCCTGGCTCGTGTATCTGCCATTCATTTTCAGTTCTGCACCACAGTGACTGGTCCACAGTAGGCCCTTAATAAAGGCTTAGTGAATGGCTGAATAAATATATCCAGATGCATGTGTAGCTTCTTCTTCTGCATCAGCTGAGCGATAAGCAAAGCCTGGAGAGAAGTGATTAAGTTTACGAGCCTAGTGGGCATCTTTTGGCAATGCCTGCGCAGGTGCTGACAACAATGCCATCAACAGCTGACATCTTATAAGGCTTGAAGTTTATTCTTACAAATGTCTCATTTGAGCCTCTCAACAACCCTGTGACACAAGCAGGTTATATTACTCCCATTTTACAAATAGAAAAAGTGAGGCATAGAAAGATGAAATGACGCACAAGGTCTCATAGCTAGTAAGGTATCAGGTTTGGTAGTGAACCCAGCTCTAACTGGATTTAATGCCTAAATCTGTGAGGTAAGTATGGCAAGCATAACAATTGCCATTTTATGTATGAGGCCATTTGGCCTCAAAGAGGTTAAATGACTTATTCCAGACCATATAGCCAGCAAGATCCAGAACTACAACCAATGATGTATTGGATGCAGTTTGTACTGGTTCTTCAGAGCTGATTGTTAAATTTTCAATGTGAGTATTTACACCTTGGAAATAAGCAAGTACTGCAAATGTGAGCTTGATTTATTGCTCTATTGATTATATAGAGCTAAGAAAATGATGGAGAAAATGTTAATAATGCAGATTAAACTTAAAAACATGTTGTGTATACATCCCACCATCACCTTCCCAAGAGCTGATTGTTAAATTTATACTATCACACGTTGCTGTTTAGTCATTTTTCAGTCATATCTGACTCTTTATGACCCCATTTAAGGTTTTCTTGGCAAAAATACTAGAGTAGTTTGCCATTTCCTTCTCCAGTTCATTTTACAGATGAGGAAAACTGAGACAAATGGGGTCAAGTGACGTGGGCAGGGTCACACAGCTAATAATTGTTTGAGGCCATATTTGAACTCAGGAAAATGAGTCTTCCTGTCTCCAGGTCTAGTACTCTATCCATTGCACTACCCAGCTACCCACTGTGCCACCTAGCTGCCCTTTACCACAATACTCCTGACTAGAATATGGATCTTTTGACTCCTAGTTCATTGTATTTTCTATCAACCAATTAACAACTATCTATTAAGCTCTTATAATGTGAAGGACACCATGAGAATCTGACCGCATGGTACACCATTGAATAAGAGCAGTGTTGAAATGAGTGGCCACACAAAGAGTGAATTGGCAATGGCGTCAGCACTCATTTTTAGCTCTGGGGGCTGATTGGGCTGATGGGATAAGTGTGGGGATGGAATTCTCATAATTTTGAATATTTGATTGTCTCGATGATTTAGATGTGTCTAAGTTCACTTGGCAATTGCTTAGGGTGAGATTTTTGTGTTTATCTCCAAAGCTTATTATCTTTCTTCCCATGTCCTCTCTTCTCCCACTGTTCTTTGTCACTGTCAACACTGTGCAGCCACACATAAGTCTGAATTTTCTGTTTCTCTCTGTTGGGGTAAAAATGAAATTGGGACATGAAAACAATGATGTGATTGTAAATCTCAAGGCTCTTAAAGCAGTAAACATTTAATGGAGGGTCTACCTTAACCTTCAACATCTGTGGCTTATGGACTAGGGAATGAAATCTGCATAGGTAATATGTTGCCGAGTAAACCCTTCATTAAAAAGTAGAGGGTGAGAGTCCTTATCGAAATACAATGAAAACTATTAGAGATTCATGCATAATTTCTTTCCAAAGAGACCAAAGTGTGTATGTACAGTAGACATCTTGCATTCTCACTTTTGCCATGAGACAAGAATACATATCAGCTCCACACTTAAAAATGGTGGCATAGAGAGTTTAGGTGACTTGCTTAAGGCCACACAGCTAATTCTAGTGAGTAATATAATATTCTCTCCATTGTGGTCAATTGTCTTTGCCTTGGGGATTATTTTGGTTCTAGGACAGTAAATAAAATTCTTTTCTATTGTTAGCAAGAATCTTATGTCTTTCCCTTGTCTTCTCCCTCCTTCTTTCCATTTTCTGCCCCCCCTCCAATTCAGAATTATACCAACAGTATATGATGTTATCAACCAAAAAATCCCTACAGTTTATTATTTTTAAAAAATCTCTTATGACCCCTAACTCATGTGGTTATTTATTTTATCTATTATTTTTGATATATAGATATGAGTGAGCCAGTGTATCTGGAGCTAATAACTAGAGTTCCTCCTATATAGCATATTTTAAAAGATGATGAGAAGAAAAAGGTGCTAATCTCAAGTTAGGATCTATATTTCCTCTCAGGGTCAGTAGCACTAGGGGATTTTCCTCCTCCTGCTATCACTTTATCCCAGCAGGCTGGTTTCCATGGTCTCAGAGCCGATCTGCCAGATTCCAGATGAGTCAGAGGCCTGGCTTGTGATGTAAAATCTCGGCCTTGGGGCACAATTTCCTGCAAGGGCTGCTGAGCCAAGGGGCCACTGTCTCCATTGTCTTGGGGAATGATTTTATGTCTTGTGATCAGAGAACTTTTTTGGATTTGGCCACACTTTCTTGTGTCATATTTAATTTTCCTTTAGCACATTCACAATAGTGGGAACAGAGGCTCTGTCTCTGCCAAGGGGCATGGCCTGAAAGAATGGGAATTGACTGTGGCAGGTATTATCAGGCAGGATCCAATAGTTCTGCCTATGGCCATTCAGCTCTTCAGCTGCCAATAACCCCTTGCTGTTCTGATAGCACAAATCCTGAATCTGCTTTTTAAATGTGGGAATAGAGAGAGAAAACTGAGGGAATATCCAGACCTTCCCCTGTGGCAGAGATATCATAATAGGTGACATATAGAGATGTGTACACATAGGGAGAGCTATCTGGGGAATTTCAGGCTGCTATTGGCTTGTTGATTTACTACATCAGAAGTCCTTTCTACTATCTCTCTCCATCCTGTTTGTTTTCTCTGTAATGTCAATATTCTGGAATCAGTCTAGAAATACCAGAAATTCTCTACTATTTTGTATTCCTTTAAATATGATGACCAAATATGTGACCATAATATATTAGGAAGAGATTGTCTCTGGTTTATGTATATATTGTACAGCTATTATGAAATATATGTTTTGTTCAGTTGTTTTACAGTTGTCTCCAACTCTTTGTGACCTCGTTTGGGGTTTTCTCGGCAGAAATACTGGAGTGGTTTGTCATTTCCTTCTCCAGCTCATTTTATAGATGAGGAAACTGAGGCAGACAGGGTTAGATGACTTGGCTAAGGTCAAGCAGCTAGAAAGTGTCAGGCCATATTTGAACTCAGGAAGATGAGTCCTTCTGACACCAGGCCTAACACTATTCACTGCATCACCCAGCTGTTTCTGTATCTGAACCTCTATCTCTATATCTCTATCTATCTCTACATGTGTATGTGTGTTTATGTATATTTATATATACATATGATGCATATCTGTAGATATGTACAGATCTCTCTCTTTCTCTCTGTCTCTCTCTCTCTCTCTCTGTGTCTCTCTCTTTCTCCTCTAAGAGTCACCAGCAGAAATTATTGGACCCACCCTCCACATCTTCCTTTCCTGGAGTATTGAAGAAATAGTCTCGAATAATTTGCATAATCTAGCTCAGTGACCCCAGAAAAAGAGGAGAGGTAGAATGACAAATTAAAAGAGAAAAGGGGTTCTTTCCCACATATCCAAAAGACTCAATTGACTAGGAAGATGGTACCCCAGCCCCTTCCCCATCTCAGATTTGGAAGCCTCTTTGTCCCAGAACCTACTGTCATATGTGGAAGCAGTGGCTACTCTTTCCTTTATTACTAAATACTGAGAAAAAATGATGCCTCTACCTTCTATATCCATTAGGCATCAAGAAAGCAATTCTTTGACCACCAAGACTCCATCTAGCAGAGTCTCAAAAACCATGCCTGACTAGAAACTAAGTGGAAAAGAATATCTTTTGGGGACTATGTGTCACCCTTCTTCTGGGTATGTGTTATCCTTCTTCAGATGAAGGAAAGGAACTAGTATTGAGTATGTTTAATAAGGACCTGATTACCAGACACTTGACGCAATCTCTGTTGTCTCCATCCAGAGTTTCCTAGGATTTGATCAGTGAACAGGTTGATGCCACTGTCCCACTGTCTCAATGCAGAACAGCACTCCCTCATCTTAGGGCCCTGGAGGGTGAGGGTCTGATCTACTTGTACTTTCCTCATCAAGTGGCTAGCAAACTCCAGTTCCTCTTCTCCTAAACTCAGAGATTTAGAGTCACTGTCTGCCAAGATAAAAATCCCCTTCCCTGTCTGGTTAAGCTCTACACATCTTAATTGTTATCCTCCCCTACTTGTCTTTTCTTTTTTAAAAATAATTTTTTGATATCTTATGTTGTTATATCATTTATATTTTTCCCCAATGTCCTTTCCCCTCTGCCTTGCAGAGAGCCATCCTATATAACAAAGAATTTTTTTAAAGAAAAAAAAGAAAGAGGAAGAAGGTGAGATAAAAACTAGCAAGCTTGATTAATATGTTGAAAAAGCCCCCAAATATATGCAACGTTCCATATCCATGGATCATCCTCCTCTGCAAAGCAATGGGGGGAGATGTCTTCTTATATTTCTTCTTTGGGACCATATTCATTCTTTATGATTCTACAATGCTCCCTTTCAATTGTTTTGTCTGCCTTCCTTTCCTATTGGGCCTTCTGGGAGCTCCTTTCTATGGATAAAACCATAACACAGCAAAACAAATGCAAAACTACTACTTCATCCCAGACCTCTTTCTCTCATACTCTTTTCCTCTTGCAGTCATAAAAATTTGACCTCTCAGTTCATCAGCCCCTACAGTTTAAATCTCAGTCACCCAGAGGAACACTTTAGATCTCCCAGCACCCAGAACTGTGCCATCCCTATGATACTGAATTCCGACATTCTCCTCTTTGACCATACCTTTTTTCCTTCAATTTTTCAGTTGACTTTCTTCCTTTTATTATTCATCCTCACCAGGATCTTCAGTCCCTCCAGTCTATTTATTTTCTTAATTCCTTCCACATACTCTGCCATCATTTTTTTTCTTTCATAGTCTTAACCCTACAGTTAAATAATTCAGATACTTCTTTTCTTTTAAGTGATCAATAGATCAACCAATCACCTGGCATTTATTAAGTGCCACACACTGAGCTAGGTGCTAGGGATACAAAACCAAAAGTGAAATGCTTTATTAATTTAAGAAATGTACTTTCTAGCAAGGGAGACCGCATGTATACATGTTTGATTTTATTGTTGTTCAGTAAGGTCTGACTCTACAGGGCTCTATGGACCACGCTGTCCATGGGGTTTTCTCGGCAAAGATACTGGAGTGGTTTGCCATTTCCTTCTCCAGTAGATTAAGGCAAACAGAGATGAAATGACTTGCCCAGGGTCACACAGCGAGGAAGTGTCTGGGGCTAGCTCTGAACCCAGGTCTTCATGACTCTAGGCCCAGTGCTTTATCCATTGAGTCACCCAGCTGCCAATGTACACAAATAGGTAGGTAAAAAATATACACACAATAAATCAAAGTAATTTAGAGGGGGAGATATTAACAGTTAGGAAGATAAGGAAAGGCCTAAAGAGATTTGAATTGAACGTTGAAGGAAACAAGGGTGTCTAAAAGGTATAGGTAGGGGAGAGACTATGCAAAAGCATAGTTTAGGCATGGGAAATATGAAATTTGGATTTAGTCAAAGGGCCACATTTGAGGGTCTGGAGGGTCACATGTGGCCTCAAGGCCACAGGTTCTCTACCCCTGGCATAGTACATTGTGACCTATAGTTTAGTGAAGATTTTCATCCACAAAAATGGCTGGAGCCTGGGCTATCTAACTTTGAGGAACCTTTCATGAGCTACATAAAACTATTGTGTTTGAAGCCTTTTAAGCCTGAGTACTTGTAAGGGGAGCTGGAAGTCAACATTAGGAGGATAATAGATTATAACATTTCCAGGTTTGACCAGGGTAGGCAAAACGAATCAGGTTACAGAGAGGTCTCCAAAGTATAATCTGGTCTCTCATGTTAGGAGAGAATCTCTGAGACAAAGGTTATGGTATGATTTGCAGCAGGAAGGATGCTTAGAGACAATTTGAGTCACTTTTCTCATTTTTACAGATGAGAAGCCTGAGGCTGAGAAAGATGAAGTTTCTTTCCCAAGGGCAGTCAGGTATCAAGCAGTAGAATCAGAATTTAAAGCTAGGTTCTCTGGCTCCAAATCTAGGGCTTCTTCCCTTCTGAAAGCACAGTTATACTTCCTGGATGGTTGTCTTCTCTCCTCCTCCAGTGCTTCCACAAGCTCACTAGTGCTGATAGCAACTGTTCTTGATAATTCTTAATCTATTCTAGCCGAAAGGAGACTCACTGGGGTCAAACAGTTGTTTCTATAAGGCTACAGACCTAATAGGAGAGGAAGGAAAATGTGCTCCTTTAACCCTCTGCCCGTCTCAGTCCCTCTTTCCTTGGCTCTAGGGGTGCATGAGACACGGTGCAATCATGACCAAATCAAGTTATTTTTTTCTGTCCCTGTCTTGAGAAGAACCTTTCACATTGCTTTCTCCACTGCCTGGTAATATAGAGCCAGAGGAAGCTACATACAGGCCATCTACTATAGGTGATTTAAAAAAAAGGAACTATGGCAGCTCTTCCTAGGTACTGCATGGGGTGGGCAGTGGAGCCAAAGTGAGCAAATTCGCATTCTTTACTTCTACTCATCCCTTTGGCTTGGCCCTTTCATAGTTTTGCATCTTATGGTTTTAAAGAATGTTTCCTGATATGTGAACAAAAGGGTTCCCTAGAAGTAATTCTCTGACAAAACTGAAGAACTATTCTCGTTTAAGCCCTATTCAGATGAAACCAATTATCTTTAGTGGGCAAGGAGAGTTTGCAGAGCTCTCTTAGGAAGAATCTGTAGTGGCTTCCTAGGAAGGATTTTTTTTAATTGTTCAACTCAACTCATTTAATTTTTTTATTTTAATTATCTTCTGGAAAGCTCTAGAAATATAAGCCACTTCAAAATGTTATTTGGCCCATTCCTTCACTCTTTCCTAGCCCCTTCAATCAGTCAATCAATCAATGAGCATTATCTATTATGTGCTTTCACTTTCAGGACTGGTCTAAACATGAGCGTCTTTTTCAGTCAGACCTACAGGTATTCTTCCTTTGGATCAGCTGCCCATCAGGGCAGACCTAAAAGAGATAGAGGCTAATATTTGCAAGAGCTCTAGGGCACAACCTGTACTACAGCCTTGAAGTGTCATCATCATCACTGGGAAAAAAATCGCCTGTTATCTTTTGTGGGCCAGGCAGGTACTTTGTTTCTCAAAACCTAGGTGAGGGATCATAGCAAGGCTCACATTGTGAGGACTTTAGATGGTCCAGAAAAGCCCTTCCAGATCCTGAGAATGGCCAGGGAAGAGTGGAGAGAGAAGATGGGAGGCATCAAAAGTAGCTTCTACACCCCATTAGGGTAATTTGTCACAGGTGTAACTGTGTCCAGTGTCCAGACTCTTTGCCTGCTCAGAAACTACTTGTGATGTTCCTGCTTGGGAGATGATGACTGGTTCTCCCTGCAATGTTCCCTTGTTTTTGTTAGACTCTTTAGTAAGACACCCACCCACCCACCCACACCCACATCCACACCCACACCCGCACTCACACACTTTGCATTGCTTCTTCTATCCTACCTAACTAGACCAGCATTTCTTGGACATGAACTTTGGACAGACGTGCAAGGTCAGGTCTTATACTCAGTATTCTGACTTGACTAGGATCTTGCTGGTCCACAGTCTGGAATTTAACCCAACAATTGCTGGATTTCCTTCCCAGAACAAAATGGTTACAGACCTGTAAGTACTTATTATCCTATCAAGTCAGTCCCTCTGGCCATCTTGCCATTTGCCATTCTGCTGAGCAGTTCCATATCTCTTATCCCCACCGCCACCTGGAACAGTATGTCTGGATTAGACTACCAGTCTATCTCAGCACTGAAACCTACTTTGACTAGTGAGTGAATTAGTATAGACTCAATTAACCGTTACATGTGGTTGCCCCCACAGACAACAACTCTTTGTGTGTCTCTCTTCTCCCCATTCCCCTTCTTTCTACCTCTTGCTTTGATCAGTATTCAAAAATACTGCCATACTGTCCATATTGCTGACAAGGGCATATAAATTGCTTGTCTTTTGGATGGGACCCTCTCTTACATGGCTACCATACCTATGGTTTTTTCCAATTAGAATGTGAACTCCTTGAGGAAAGATACTCTCTTATTTTTGTGTTTTTCTGTCAGTGTTTGGCCCATAGTAAGCCCTTAATACTTTCACATTCATCCATCCAGTCGTTCACTCTAAAGATAGCTCTCTATAGGTTTAAAGTTTCAAAGAGAGATAATAATGGTGTGTGTGTGTGTGTGTATGTGCATGCTTGTGTGAGTTCAAACAGAGGACTGTTTGAACAGCTGCTAATATTTTTTCCTCTAAGTACCTCTCAGCTGATTTTTATAGATCTTACACGTGTCTAGTTTTTTACATGATGTATCCCCCTTTAGAATGGAAGCTCCTGGAGGGCATGGGTTGTTTTTTCTGTTCTTTATATCCCAGCAAGTAGCAAGGTGCTTGGCACATAGGAAAACTTAAATGCTTTGAGAATGACTGACTTACTGAATGACCATGTGTATTATAAAACAGGGAACATGATTAGAATCTCAGAGTTGGAAATAACCTCAGAGGTCATTTAGTTCTATCTCTGCCTGAATAAAAATGTCTTTTAAAATAATATCCTAAAAAGTGGTCCCCAGATTCTACTTGAAGACCTCCAGTGAGAGGGAATCCACAAGTGCTAAAGGTAGTTCATTCTACTATGAAATAGCTCTAAGGGTTAGGATATTTTTTCTTGCATCAAGTCTAAATATGTCTCTTTGCCACATTCCCCCATTGCTCACAGTCCTGCCCTCTGGGGTTAGGCAGAACAAATCTAATCCCTCTTCCATAGGACATCTTCAAATATTCGAAGATTCCTATCATTTCCCTTCTAAGTCTCTTCTCCAGATTTATCATACCCAGTTCTTCCAATGGAGGAACTTCCTATGGCATGTGAGCTCCTTGGAGGTGGGGACTGGTTTGTCTATTTTCACCCTTTGTATTCCACAGTGCCTTGCACAATGACAGCCATAGAGTAGATACTTAATAAATGTTTGTTAAATTGAATTAAATTGAATATTTTCCAGCTCTCTCATCATCCCTCCATCCCCACCCCCCCACCCCCGCTCTCCTCTTGACCGTTTCCAATATGTTAAGATCCTTACCTTCTAGATATTATTGAAATATGTAGGGAAGGAGAAGAAAAGACCTAAATCTCACAAAACACACAAATCTCACTAATTTCAGTGAGATTTGTATGTGTGTGCATGTGTGTGCATGTGTACATATGCGTGTGTGTGTGTGTGTATGTATGAACCCAAGCCACATTTCCCTCTGCATTGCTATTCTGAAGATGTGAACTTGAATAAAGAAATTGATCATGGTCTTGAACTTTCCTTTCAGTTTATAAGCAGTAGTGTTGCCTGACTTTCTTCTGGTGAGACCTAGCTCTATTATGTTTGTTCCAGACAGTTATAGTAAGTAATCTATCACTGCCACCAGCATCCCACAGTAAATAAATGCCACATAGTTCTATATTGACTCCAGCATCATCGCTCACTAGGATGGAAGTCATGAAGAGAGCAGTAACCTCAGCATCCCAGAATTCTAGAGAAGCACACACTGTGAATGCCAGAACATTGATTTTGGATGCAGACAATCAAGGTTTAAGCTCCACCTCTGTTGCTTGAAAGCCTCATGACCTTAGGCAAGTTGAGTAAGCCCTCTGATCCTGTTTTCTCATTTGTGAAATGGAAATAGTGCCTACTTCACAGGGTTGTTAAAAAGGCCATGTTTTGTAAAACTAAAGTGCTATATACATGTACTATAAACATTTAAGAAATCTGTGATTGTCTCACTATAGATTTTTCCTTCCACTGAAGCAGATTTCATTCTTTCCTTGACTTAGTAATCAGTCAAACTGAGACCTGTTAAACATCTTAGCTTAAAAAGGTCAAGGTGCCCCATGCATCCCGGGCCATCTTCAGTCATCCTGATCTTTATCTCGCCACTGGACCCACATGGTACCTGAGGAGAAAGTGAGACTGGCCACTTTGTACAGTTCTCCCTCACTTAACTACAGTTCACTTACATGTCATGGCATCATCTCCTCGATGACATAGTCCTCTTCAAGAATGAAGGATAAACAACGACAATCAGTCCATCAAGAGGCATTTATTGTTTGTTGTGTTCTAGATGCTGTTCTAAGAGCTGAGGATGCAAAAAAGGGCAAAAACGGTCCCTGGTATTAAGGAACTCACATTCTAATAAGAGAGAAAACATTTAAATAATTAAGTATACATAAGACACATACACAATAGATGGAAGGTTAACTTTCTGTCTACTGGGAGGCTGTAGTGCCTGGGGGGATAGGGAAAGGATTCCTGTAGAAGGTGGTGTGTAAAGAAGCCAGGAATCCAAAGAAACAGATAGTATTTCAGGCAGTGGTAGATACCCAGAGACACAGAGACAGTCAAGTACATGGAGGGTAACAAAGCATAAGAAGACTGGAAAGTTCAGACAGATTGTGATTTAAACGCCAGACGTCTTTATGTTTGTTGATGGAGGTAATGGGAAATCACTGGAGTTTATTGAGGTATATGTGTACGTGACATGGTTAGATCTGGACTTTAGGAATAACAATTTGGTGGCTGCGTGGAGAATGGATTGGAGTGGGGAGAGATTTGAGGCAAGCTATGGGGAGATGATTGCCATAGTCCATATGACATGTGATAAAGCACCCGTGCCAAGGTGGCAGCCATGGAAATGGCAAGAAGAGGACAGATGTGAGAGACGCTGTGAAAGTAAAATGATGCAATTGGCAACTGATAGGATATGTGAGATGAAGGAGAGGCTAATTGAAGATGATGCTTAGACTGTGAATCTGGTGACTAGGAGGATAGTCTTCAAGAGCTGCTTAGAATAACAGCAACAACAAAATCCTCACGTTGTAGCCAATCTAGTGAGGAGCATCTCTGCTCTTAGGCTGGGCCTCAGATAATATATAATATATATACATATATGCATATATATGGAGAGAGATAGATATATTCATATATATACATATATACATACATACATATATACATACATATACACACATATACACACATAC